>CM032230.1:7970000-8570000 GCA_019009955.1 Riptortus pedestris | reverse complement strand
GATCGATGGAGATTTGAAGAAAAAGTTCGAAAATCGCGTAATAATACAACCTCAAAAGCGATTTCCCTTAAGGGAACTATGCTAAAACAGACGAGTTTGCATTTATGAATTAACAAAAAATTATTAATTTACCCTAAGAATGTAAATAAAATATAGTATATCAATGAAAGTGTAAGTGCAAGCCACCTGAACCAATGCTGAGCGCATTACAAAAATATGCTGCAAAAACAAGGAACTCCTTGGGCGAGGTCAGTAATATCTCAAGAGATATTCATTAGTGACAAAACAGTGTGTGGTCGCCACAACAGGAAGCTCACCTTCCATTTTCAAAAAATCATTTAAATTATTCTTGTATCAGCAATTTTAATTTATATTATTTAATGCAAAATTCACAATAGATGAAGGAATCTATTATAAAGTTACGAAATTTGAGTCAGAGAATAAAAAGTCTGCCACGCAGGGGCTGCGTAAACTAACTAGATTTCCCACGTGCGACACATATTTGCATTTATCTCAAAATGCAAATGTTCAATGACAACAATATTTGGCATCTATGCTTCAAATAGTGTGCTCCATAATATAATAGCTTATTGTTATATCACATGAGTAGAAGTGGAGTTTTACGGAAGGCCTAAAACTATAAAATGTAAATATCTCGGTTAATAATTAAGATAATATGGCTACATGACAATATTTATAGAACATTAGATTTACAATAAGATTGTTTCTATAGACTTTTTCTTAATGCGACGCATAATAACTGAGGTATTCAGAATTTTCGAAATTCCTCTCCTCTAAACCTCCCTCCGCTTGGTCCGATTTATGCTGTTCACGAAATTGATCTTTCTTTATATATAAAATTTTGAACGGACCTAATTTTCGGTCATCTACTACGTAGGATCGATGGACGTTTGAAGAAAGCCTTCGAAAATCACGTCATGAGTGCAACCTCAATAGCTGACTTCCCTTAAGGGAAATCTACTAAAAGTCCGTCACGAAGGGGCTGCGTAACTAAGCAGATTTCCCACGTGAAGTTTTACAATAGAGAAATTTCACGACAGCCGAGCAGTCAAGGAAACGGCCGAACTAGCTTTTGGCGGGAGTCACTCTCGACCGTTAGCCGCCCAGATTTAATAAACATGCAAATATCTTGATTAATATTCAAGATAGAGAATAGATGTATACAACAATATTTATAGTAAATTTAATTTGCAATAAGATTGATTCTGTACAATGTTTTGATCCGACGTATAGTAACGGAGATATTTTGAATTTTCAAAAATTCTCCCCTCTAAACCCCCCCCCACTCCCAATGTTCTGATTTCAGCCGTTAACGAACTTGATCTTTCTTTTGTACATTAAACGACTAAATATCCAGTTTGGTAACGATCAAACGAAAATTGCGACCGCTAGAGCGGTAAAAGACAAAAATACACACACACACACACACACACAGTTTTGAATGGACCTCATTTTCGTCATCTACTATTTAGGATCGATGGACATTTAAAGAAAATTTTTAAAAATTCCGTCATGAGTACAACCTCAATAGCTGATTTCCCTTAAGGAAAATCTGCTAAAAGAGTTATTATGAAGGTGTGACAGAAAACAGTATAAGCTAAAATGATAAGAGAATACATAATAAACAGATACACACCTTACGGAGAGAGAGAAAGAGGAGGGAAGAAGAGAGAAGTGGAGAGGCGAAGAGGAAATGAAATAAGTTCGTGAATAAAACACCTGTTCCCGGGGACTAATGACCGCACGTAGTTTGCAAGGCACAGCTCTAACTTGTGAATAATAATACGCAAGCCCTAGCTTAGTGCAAATTACCGGCGTGGAAAAAGTCTCAGCTGGGAATAAGCTAACTTATTGTCATTATCTTCGTCTAACTCGACTTCCTAGGGCACGTTCGGGCAATAAAATAAATAACTACCATGCACCATGGGAGAATACGTGAAACGCCATCATTGCTTCTTACAGGTTCATAAAAACAGCAACATCTCTCATAGTCAGTTTATATTTTAAACACCAGAAGTTTATAGCTCCACAAGGCAAAATTGGTGAACTCAAATCACCATGTGTTTCCTATGTCTAAATACAAATCCGATGAGAAGAAGTAGGGGGTCACTAGAGCTGAATGAAATTGTTATATATATGGTATATGGTATAAATATAATAAACATCTTCAAGTCAAGAAATAAAATCTTAATTCATGACATTATTACACAATGTATATGCACGTATTTTACAATAGTAAAGGTTCTTTGAAAACAATACCTGGTATTTAAGCTTGAAGTAACAAGATTCATAATATTGGCTTATAGTTGAAGTGCAATGACAAGAAATGGGAATTACTGAAGACTGGGAAAAGTAGACATGGCAACATTTATAGTGCATAACATTTTCAATAAGATTGGTTCTATACAATTTTTCTATCTGACTTTCAGCCGCTGGTGTTTAATTTTAATCGAATGTTGATGAACACACACACACACTTTTTTTACCCTTCTCTTACCCAAGCTGTACCCTAGCCTAGGTCCCTAGCCCAATTTAACAAGTTAACAGGTAGTCCGCGACCCACAAACATATCTCGGGCAGAAAGTTTCAAATGAGCGCCTTCAATTGGACTCTAAAAACCTAATTAAAATGTTCAACTATTTACTGTTTATCTTTCAGAATTTAAAATTAAATTTGCATACTTTCTTGGCACTTAGAACCTTCTTCCCGAATTGTACGAAAGCCATAAATTCATGTCTTCGGGTTGAATCAGCTGTTGAAGCGAATCCGGAGGCCAAATGAGCAACGAGAGAGCAGCTGCAGGTACAATGTTAACAGCGACATGGAAGTGAGATGTAGCCATTAGTTTGTCGGTATTTCAATAATGCCATACGATAGACATTAGCAGATAATATGTAGCAGTTAGTGCATTCCTTGCTAGGATATAGTCAATATGGCAGGCATGAATAAAGGGATATAGAAGACAGCGAGATAATGACTCTAGATGAGAGAGGAATATTAATGCAGCCCTAAAAATGCAGGGCTCCAAGGATGAATCTAATAACCTTCATCAGCGACAATGTCCTTCCCTTCATCATTACTATACAGCTCTCATTTATATATTTACCTCCGCTAAAAGCCCTTCCACCTTCGCTTTATGTAAATGAGAACTAAGTATTTATATCAGTCGAACAAGGATATGTTCCGATCGATTCTAACTGGCTGTATCAATCGTAACTTCCTAATGCGGAGAAGAGAGCATTAGCAATAGGGTCATCTTCATCTTCCAGTGCACTCTGATTCGGTAAAGCGATCGAGTTTTAGAATATTTCCCATAAGGGAAATCAGCTATTGAGGTTGTACACATGACACGATTTTCGAAAAGTCGATCATACTAGCCCCTCAGCTAAGTATTTAGGCCTTATTTTATAAGACATTAAATTATACCATTTCCTTTCTTCACCTATGATCTGTTTTCCCTTCAGAAATAATTTAAGAAATATATTTAATTATTTCGTTTCCTATTTCCCTGTAAATCGTAATTTTTGTAATCCCCAATTTTCACTACTACCATTGTTTCTTAGACTACTTCTTTGAAATAACCCACACGGCCAAACAAATGCAACAACGCTACCAACAACCTCAGTTAGTGTTTGCTGTTGATATTTGTAAAAATACTTGTTTCTGTGAAGTCTAGCAAAACTTTTTGGGGTTCAGGTTAGCCACGCAAGTTATATTCACGTAGTGAACCTAAAATCGTGGATTTGATTCAAGCATCATTAACAATTTCTTCAAATTTTTATTTATTGTCCCTTGATCCCAACCTGGCTAGAAGAGCAGTGGTAATATGTAGATAAACCCGTTGTAATTGCTATTATGTAACATAAGATGTCGATTTGCGTACATTGAAAGGAAGATGATAGATCGCCAGGCTAGTATAGCATTGTTGTGAATTATTCATCCATTGTTCTACTCGAGGGATTTTGTTGCTTCTTCAAAAATACAAATATTTAAACCAGTATTTAAGAAGTACAAAGAAAATGAGTGAATCCCTGCAAAAGATTGGCGTAGATGGAACCAGGGAAGAGTTCAGTTTTTAGTTAAACATAAGTAATTTCACCAGTGATTCGAAAGATCGCGAGTTATTGTGCTGTGTAATAAATTGTGGAGTGATAAAAACCTTAAAGTTTGTGTATTTAATTTTGCAATCCAAAGGAATCATAATAAAATACGTTTATTAATTATGTGATGAACGTAAGATATGTATGAAGATGACACTCAATGCATTTATTGATTAATTTTTAAGTTAAAATAAAATAAAATTACTTATTAAGATCCACTTTTTGCAACTAACGCTAATTGGGACTGGTTATCTACAGGTTACCACCCTTTTCTAGCCAGGGTGGGACTAAGGATTTTATTTAGTGAATTCCACCACTAAATAAACTCCTATTGACGAGGGTGGGAATCAAACTCGACACTCTAGGTTTACCATGAGAGGTTAAGGTCGACGCTTTAACTCACATGGCTAACCTGTGTCCCAGGTTAATTAAAATAGGAAATATATTACTGTGAGGTCATTATATTCGATTCCCGGCAGGGTAAGGTATACCTTAATCCACTTCCTGTTTAAAAGCCTAGACTTACATTAAAATACGTCGAAAGAATAGGAGATGGAAGAATATTTACTTACAAAACTCCATTTATAAGTGGTTTAGAGCAGAGAGTAGAGATAGAATAAATAAAAGGGATTTATGAAGAAATCATGAGGGTAAAGTTTGAAGCGCTGCTCCCGAAGGAGCGACACGTGTATGATATAAGCCGAAGAGGAAAATAAGATGGAGGGGGGGAGGATATAAGGGTGAATCAGCTGTTGGAACATATCTATAGGCTGTCAGAGATAGATAGGGGTGAGTTCGGTGGGGGTGGAAGTCTTATCAACTCTCCCTCCTCAACCCCTATCAACTCAACCACTTAACTTCTTCCGACACGTGCAACTTTCCCACAATAAACTCCCTCCGCTATCTAGGTCAATGAAGGCTGTCCGATGGACGAGTCCTAACTCTCTCTTGGACGGCTACAGATTTCCTCCCAGTACCCAGACTCAGTAAACAAAGACATTATACCGACGATTAAGGAGACCATCTCTCCAAACTCGTCCTATAAATCACCATCACCATGTCTCAACGATCTAATTTTTTATAACCTCATCAATGGCGAACTAGAAAAAAAAGCAACAAAAATCCCAGCAACCAGTCCTTACGTCACTAATGATTCAAAGGAAATCACTGGTTTATGGTTATTTCAGAGTTCCTATTTTTCGATGTGGGCTTATCCCGACACCGCACGCTTCTAGGAACTTTGAGGAGTGTGAGTGAGCGAGAGAGAGAGAGAGAGAGAGAGAGATTAGATAGAAGGGGAGTATGGTAGATGTATAAGGGACAAGCACTCGACCATTCTGGCTGGCCAACTAGGTCGAGGGTCCTCCAGCCATACCTACACCATCCATGGTCATTACCTCACTTGATATAAACCAGTCATCTCACGCTCCCAACGGCCTATCATCTCCAAAGCCTAGTATCACCAGCATCAGCCTCACAAAGGACTAACACTATTTTCCGGCTCTTTTTTCATCCTATTTCTCCTCCGGTGGGATATATCCTTCAAGGTGGGACTCCGAGGCAACAAGATAACTCTTCATTTTGATTTTTGAAAACCATAAATAACAAAATCAAAATCTGATTATTCATGAAAGTTGGAAATAATCATTATTATTCAAACTGTATATATCATAAGTAAAAGCCACCGAAGGCAGTTTAGGGATAAGGGGGAGTTTGGAGGGAGTCGAATTAGTATATTTCATCAAATACCATAAATGACGTATTTTGTTGAATAGCAGGATTTAGCAAAACAACTAAGAAATGGATAACATCATAGAATGGCTGGTGTAACTTATTTGTATAATGGGTTTCCGAGAACTGAGCAGAGCAGAGCTGAGCCCAGAAGGCAAAGGACTTCTGCCGTCATCAAGGGGACTTAAGCCGCCTTTGACAGGTCTAAGGTAATGCTATGAAAAGATAAGCCTGGTGACGTGACCAATGGCAGAGGACTTTAATCAAGCCAAGAGAGAGCTAGTGTATGTGTATATGATGAAGCCCAAAGGGGAATTAGCTGGCCCAATTAACAAGTCCCTCCGATAAGCAAGCCTTGTACAGCTATTCGGGTCAAACCAATTAGCGCCAGTACAACCATCTCCAGGAATCCCTAAGGAAATCCCTACCTTAGCCTCCTCTCTTAACCACAAACCCTATAATCTCCATCTTTCACAACAAGGAATTCCATAATCAACTAAAACAGATAATACTATTGTCAAATTCTCTGTAAATGACATTCTTGCTGATTGATCGTCAAGCAGACGTGGCAAGCGTTTTCCAAACAAGCACCATTGCACCATTTTCAAACCCTTCAAAAGTTGCACATTTTCGAGTACAAACCTTTGCCAGGCATACTCTATTATCAACCAGTAATGACGACAATACACCAGGAATCTGCAGACAGATTTGATAATAGTTCTATATTTGAAGGAAAAAGAAAAACACTTAATTTCTGTGAGTCATTAGATTTTTCGACCCAACAGCCTATCATCCCCAAAGCCTAGATCACCAACATAAGCCCCACAAAAGACGAACACCATTTTCCGGCTCTTCTTTTTCATACTATTTCTCCTCAGTGATAAAGTTCATTACTTAAACTAAGCAAATATCCGCTGGTATGCTAGTATAGCATACTTGTGACCTCAATTTATCACATATTAAATATTTCTATGTTAAAAAAAAAAACCGACAATTAAAGGGGAGGGGGGGGAGAGGTCTCTAAAGGCTGAAAAGAAAAAAGGACAAACAACTTGACTTACGAAAAAATGTATATAACCACAATTGTAAAGCGCTAATAGATTGACAAGATTGCATCTATAACATTTTGCGATACGACCCATAATAACTGAGATATTTGGATTTTTCAAAATACCCTCCCTACGAAAACCCCCGTATCCCACCTTCCATTTCAGCCATCAGCTTATACCATTTCTAGTATGGAACGAAACAGTTAAATATCGAGTATGGAATAAAAGAAATAAATATTTTGATTCCCACAACGTATTTGTACGTATCTGTCACAGTAAACGTTCAATAGAAACAATATTTGGTATTTAAGCTGGGAATAAAGTGGTTCATGATATAATAGCTTATTGCTAATATGGTATGAGTGTGGACTAGGGGTTGCTGAAGGCTGAAAATTAAAAAAATACAAATATATCCGTTAATATTTAAGATAGAGAATTAATGTACATAACAATATTTGTAGTACATTTTATTTATATTAAGATTGTTTCTATAAAGTTTTTGGATCCAAGTCATAATACCGGACATATTTAGAATTTTTGAAATTATGCCTCTCTCCCACAGGTCCGATTTCAACCATTAACGAATATGACCTTTAGTTTTGTATGAAACACTTAAGTATCGAGTTTGGTAACGGTTAAACAAATCCGACCACTTGAGAGGTAACAGACAAGTATGTATGTATACATGTATGTATATATACTGAAAACAGAATGCTGACAGGAGGAAGATTTGAACTGGAGCCCGGTTTCTTTCTGAATATCCTGAAAACTAATTTAAGACTCCAATTTAAAAAACATATTAAGATATAATATATAATAAACGTTATTTCATGACATGAAGAAAATTATAGGGAGTAAATGCACTACCGTCCATATTGAACGATTTGTGTACAGCAAAGCGAATTGGAGCAGACGATGAGAATTGAGAAAGGAAAAGACGCCGTAGAAGAGAAATAGAAGGGAGAAGAAAGAGGAAAAGGAAATGGCTGATGAGGGCAGCAGCAGGAGTGGAGATAAGGCAGAATGGATGAAGTCGAGAAGCAAAAAATACAAGAGGACTCTACTTCCTTCAGGCAATGGTCGAAGCCGGAAATTAGACCATTAACCCTTATTGCAGTACCACTTAACATAACAACTCTTTCTAAATGTGTAATTAAAAAACATATAGTATATATTAACGTCCACTTCACTCAATCGGGGTGGTGTGTTTGTAAAATATTATTAAACTAAAGCTGACCTTTAAGCGTATTTTCTGAAGTTTTCTCATCACGAAAATTCTTCAGGAAGAATGAAATTTATACAATTTTCCAAGCATAACTCTTTATTTGTAGCTTCCATTCTTCTCTTATTTTTATAACTTATTAAGTGACATACCCTTTATTCTATCGGAGACAGAATAAGGGTTTCATTTAGAGAGTACAATATGACAAAAGTCCCGCTACACAGGAGCTGCGTCAATAAATCTGATTTCCCACGTGCCGGTATAAGACACGAAACTGATGAGTAGAAAGGAGGGGGCTTTACCAAGAAATTCATAAAACAACAATTGTAGAGAAACGAATAAATATTGAGTGTCAGATAAAATAAATATTTTCGGGTAAAGAACGTTTCTTCTTATTCTGGGCCCTATATTTTATTTGTGACCCTTGACACGAAACTATGAAGAAAAGAACAAAACATCCTAAATGATGACTATATTAAAATCATATTTGCATGTATGTCACAAAGTAAAATTTCAAGGAAAACCATAATTGGTATTTAACCTTGGTTGTTTGTTCAGAACTTATCCTGTTAACCAATTAATATTTTCCTCCTAATTAAACGAAGACACCTTGTATTTCACAGCAATCTCTATTTATTGGTATAATTATATAACAGTCATGGAACAGACAACTATTACGGATAATTGATTCTATTCGTTATTTATAGAGTAATATACAATCTACAGTAATTCAGGATAATGAAGGGCAGAACCAATGAGAAAACAATATAAGAATAAACGGCTGACAAAGATGGAATGGCTTCCCAACAAGTAAATTAAGTGAATCCATACCCATTAAGATTGAATTGCCTCAACAACAAATCTCATCAAGGTCCTTCTGCAGGAGTCCACCATTCTACTATAGGCCGTCAGGCCATACCACAAAAATTTGCATTCATTTTCCCCTTTCTACTGGAAATATGAAAACAATTCACACAATTAGTAATGTAATTCAGATGTAAGAGTCGCCAAGGATGAACAAACAAGACAAACCGAATTGTAGACGTTTAACATAACCTCTGACAGTTAAACATCTACTGACTGATCACTTACAGATACCACACAATTTTCACGAACTAAACAAACATTTACTCAAAAACTCTTGTACTCAAAAGTCTGAACAAGCAATATATTTTTAATTTATGTTTTACATTTTTATTTTTGGATGCAAAAATAAAAATATCATCTAAACCCTAATTATTATAAATTTCTTGTATTCATTATAGATACCAATATTATTTTAATTATTGATTTATTCATTATTTAAATGTCATGAGTGATCTCTCTATTTTCCAATGTTGCTCCATGTTTCGATTTTCAGTTTTGCACCTAATTTTGAATTTTGTCTTTGTTTGTCCCCTTGTTATGTATTTTGATCTTTGTAGAGTGTGTTTCATTTTTAATACTGTTAACATCTTCGGGTATTGACAGTGTCTGCATTTTTGTAGCCAACGCTTCGCTAGACATGCTTCTAGCTTCCTCAGGGCTATATCTGAGACTCATGAATGTCTACGAGTATATATGTTTCATTTTTGTTTTTTCCAGCACCATTTCCGTTTTTGAGTTCCATAACCGTTATCATGTTTCTTCCCGATTTTGTTATTAATTTCAGCTTGGTTGTGTTCAATTTTTCATTTTTGTTTTCCATTCCTCTTTTGGATTCCGTTTCCATTCTGGTTTTGGTTCCTTTTTAGATTTTTTCTTTCTGTTTTGTGTTCCTCTTCTGTTTTGTGTCCCATTTCTGTTTTTGTTTATGTTTATATTTTGTTGCACTTTCCTTCCTTTTTTTAAGTCATAAAGCCTTTGTTTTGAGCAACATCGCTACAGCTGCGAAGCTCAAATAAATATATAAACAATTTAAAAAAAAAAAAAACTTCATATGAGTTCTTCGATATATAATAAAATAAAAACTATATAATGTACAGAACTGTGTTTCATTTAAAAGCCTTATTTTGTTTCCCTGCAAATTAATTTTCTATAAATGGTGTCATATACACATTTTCTCTTTCTGAAATATAAACAGCGATATTTACATTTTTAATTTTTAACCTTCAGTAAAGACCCCACTTCTAGTCATTACACGTTAACAATAAGCCAATATATCATGAAAGGTCTTATTACAAGTTTAAACAGTTTAAACGGCTGTCTTGCCGGGCTTGAGTATCATCTAAATACGTAGTGTGACGACGTCAATTAAAATTTCCGACCTTGACTCAAAAATGTTGAAACTGGACGTGGAAGAGGGAGAGGAGATGGAATTCGAAAATTCAAAATATCTCCTTTATTATGAGTCGAATCGAAAAATTATATATAGAACCCATCTCGTTAAACTAATGATGCACTATAATTGCTACCCTGTACATTTTCTCTCATCAAATATTAAGTGAGATATTTGTAAATACTTCTATTCAGCCTGCAATAAACTGCCACTACTACTTGCCCGATTTTGATTTTGAAAAAGAGAATGATATTCTCTACACATTATATAGTGAGATGACAATGATAGTGTGTTCTCCACCACTTGGAAAATCTCCTTAGCTGTAGCGCCATTGACTTTTATTGGAATTTTTTCATTCATAAATTTCAACCACTTTTCTGGCGAATCACCAATTACAAGTAATTAACTTTTATAATTAAGGTAAGCACCACAAAAACTAAGTAATGTTCTCAATTAAAAGTAAGAAATAAGTACGAGAGTAATAGAATGAAATAGTAAAAAAAAAAAAAAAAAGACCAGAGTTGATTATTGCGATCCCCCATATAGCCGGTAGAAAGGAAAAAGTTAATAGCCTGAAGCAACTACTTTTCTGCTTGGATGCTCAGCTGGGAGATAATTCATTGGACTAGGTCCGCAATGCAGGACCTCCTTGATCCTTCCGGCAGCAACTTTGAAACAAAGAGATAATATTCATTCACTACTTCTACACATGTGTACACACACATTACGCTATTTATGGCTTCAGTCCCCTTCTAAACACCCCCCCCCTTAACCTCTTAGCCTTCAATCAAAAGAGGAGGTGCATAACTAGATGCAACTACCGCTCTAGAAGGCGCAATTCTGGATTGATCGTTACCAAAATCGACATATAAGCGTTTCATGCAAAACTAAAGATCAAGTTTGTTAAAGGCTAAAATCAAACAGGAAGGAGGGGGAAATTTCGAAAATTTGTATTATCTTCATTACTATAAGACGGGTCGGACGAAACATTGTACAGAACCAATCTTATTGCAAATTAAATAACCTATAAATGTATACACATTTTAACCCAGGAATATGGATTTTTTAGTTATCATAATTAAGTAAACCCCACTCCTTCTCATGCCATATTAACAATAAGCTGTTATATCATGAACCACTTCTTGCTTAACTCATATACCAAATATTGTTATCAAAAAACCTAGTAATTTAGCATTCCCTCGTAAATGTTTTTTTGATAAATACCATACTCGATATTTAACTGTTTCGGGCAACAATAGAGATTACATTTGTTATTTGCAGAAATTGCCACCTGAAATAAGTGGGGTTTAGAGTGGAGGGGCATTTATGAATTCAAAATATCTCCCTTATTATGAGTCCGATCGGAACATGCTATAGAACCAATCTTGTCAAAATAGTGGAGTTGGCATTGCAGCAAACGAGAAATCTGCTTAGTTTACGCAGCACCTGTGAGACAGACTAAACCGATTTCCCACGAGCTGGAGTAACACACTAATGATCTCATCTCACCCTATATTTCTATTTCTAAAACCAAATCCGATGAGTAGAAATAGTTTGAGAGTGAATAGTTATGAATTTTATTTTTTCTTCGGCCTAACCCTCCCCCCGTACACCGGTCATATTTCAGACGTTAACGAAAATGCTCTTTAGTTTTACACGCAATGTCAATATCGACTTTGGTAGCGATTAAACAAAAATTGCTGCGACCACTAAACCGGTATGATATCATCACATCTTATTTTCAAACATTTTCAGGACACAGGAAAATTACAACCCCTTAACGAAATTATGCTTAAGCTCAAATCCTAGACGTAATTAAATGCTATGGATAATCATTCTTATTTATTAACGTCTATTTTTTTGATAACTAATGCTTTAACTCATTAATAATTATATACTGCAAATATTGTACTGTAAAGTGTACTCCCCCCATGAAAAAATATCAACCAAATAATGAGATCATTTAAACTACGAATAGAAAAAAAAAAAAAAAAAAGAAATACACAGCTCCTGCAAGTCGCACTTTGCTTTTGTAAATATTATATACTTTTTTATATTCATTAATTTATCTTATTATTCTCTATTTTTAGTAAAATGAACTGAGATAATAGCAACCAAAAATAAACACATATTCTATTAAAACAGTCATTTAAATTCCCATTAAGCAACCAAAACTACACTCTAATGTTTATTGTTGTCCCAAAAAGTTCTAATAATGAAGTTTAAATCATTAGAGGCATTTCGACATGAAGGGAAAGCAATTACAATGCATGTAGGGATATAATTCGCTATTCTGGGACGTCATTAATTAAACAAGTTGGGACAATTTCTGTTTTAATTAACTGCTGACAGGGGGAGGGGACTCTAGTGGGAAAACAGCCAAGTACAAAGCTGCCAACTTGCCTCAGGTAGGAAAGAGAGACAGAATATCAAAGCAGGTGCTCACTTACCCAAGAAGGCAAAGTTTTAATTGCCTTGCAATGGACGACGAGCAAATATGTCCTTTTCTTCAAAGGGAAATAACCTTTGCTTTTTCTCTCTCTGACTCCCAGACCGGCTAGACTTCCAGAAGAAAGAGAAAAAACACACAAAGAGCTCATTTTCAACTGATTGTGTGAACTGACTTACAACTACCTCCGCAATACTCACTTCTCCTAGGGCAACTCAAAGGGTGGAAGCTAAATGAGATTCTCCAAAACATTAGCTATATCATAATATAGTCCATATGTGGATATTTTCTAGTTCTTACCTGTACATTTATTTTTATTTATTTATACAGGAACTGCCACAACGAGGCGATTTGGCTAAAAATGTAACAATGTAAAAAGAAACAAAAATACGAAAGTAACAAAAACACTGTACCAAGAAAAATCCCGCCACGCAGGGGCTGCGTAAACTAAGCAGATTTCCCACGTGAAGTTATACAGTAGAGAAATCTCCATACGAGAGCCGAACAGTTACGAAAACGGCCGAACTAGCTTTGGCCAGAAATAAATAGTGCCGACCATAGCTGATCTCATCTCGTCCGTTAACACACACTTAATAAAAATGCAAATATAATATTCAAGAAAGAGAATAAATGTATATAAAAATATATATAGTCAATTTAATTTGCAATAAGATTGGTTCTACACACTTTTTCGATCGGACTTATAGTAACGGGGATATTTCAAATTTACCCCCTTTTAACCCCCCCCCCCCAGCCTCGTCTGGGAGGTTTAGTCGCCCAGCGGTCGTGGTCCAGGCAACGCAGCTTTAATCAGGTACCTCCTTCATCTTAGTATGGGATTTTTTTTTTTTTTTTTTTTTTTTTGATGTCACAGTTCTTATGGGTGGTTTTTCAGAGGTTCTCACCCACTGTGATATGTTTTCCATATACATCTGTAATTTGTGTAGTTTTTAATTTTATTTATAGTTTTGACATATGCTTATCGTTGTTTGCTTCTTTAAATTTTATTTTTTGACTTGTTATTAGATTTTGTATTGTTTTGAATTTTTAGTACATGACTAGTCATTAGATTTTATATTTTTATTTGTTGACTAGTTTTAAGAATTAACATTGTTTTTACTCTTTATTTTGTGTTTGTTTTTATGACTGTGGTTAATTTTGCCTTTGGCCATGCTGTGAATGTTAAATTAACTCGAGGTTTGTGTTTGTCAGCAGGCACTGAGGATGGAGCGTTGACTCCGAAAGTGCACTCTGCATTATATTAAAAAACAGTAGATGACTTGGCCTTCTTATTGATCCTGATCAATTGGTTTCTCTACCATCCAGCATATTCCAGAGATATCTAGTTAAAAAATGTTACTGTAGCTTATATGAGTGTGTGTATGTGTGTATGCGTTTATGTGTGTGTGTGTGTCTGTGTGTGTGTGTGTGTGTGTGTGTGTGTGTGTGTGTGTGTGACAGTGTGCGTGGGATTGAGAATGCATGTGAAATATTAAAAAAAAATTAATTTAATAATTTAATTTATATGAATTCTAATTTTTATTTTTTGTTTTAAGAGTTAATTGTAACAGATAAAAATTTGTTTTTGTAATTTATTACTTGCATATTTGTTTATGTAATTTATTACTTGTATATTTGTTTATGTAAATTATTACTTGTATATTTGTTGATGTAATTTATTACTTGCATATGGGTATCATCACTTATCAAATTGGAAATTGGAAACTGAATTTTGGTGACGATTAAACAATAATTGCGACCGCTAGAGTGTTAACACTCAAAATATATATATATATATATATCTATAATTTTGAACTCGTCCGGGGTATCATCACTTATCAAATTGGAAATTGGAAACTGAATTTGGTGACGATTAAACAATAATTGCGACCGCTAGAGTGTTAACACTCAAATATATATATATATATGTAATTTATTACTTGCATATTTGTTTATGTAATATATTACTTGCATATTTGTTTATGTAATTTATTACTTGCATATTTGTTTATGTAAATTATTACTTGTATATTTGTTTATGTAATATATTACTTGCATATTTGTTTATGTAATTTATTACTTGTATATTTGTTTATGTAAGTTATTACTTGTATATTTGTTTATGTAATTTATTACTTGTATATTTGTTTATGTAATTTATTACTTGCATATTTGTTTATGTAATTTATTACTTGCATATTTGTTTATGTAATATATTACTTGCATATTTGTTTATGTAATTTATTATTTTTAGCTACAAAAAGTGGACGTTAATAAATAATAATAATTTATTACTTATTATAGTTTTAACTATCTGGTTACTTTTTTTCCTCATTACATTACAGTACATTATGTTTTCCGTTCTTAGTCTGTTCTGTTTCAATAGTTGCTTGTTACTTTTTTCCATATTTTCTATTTATGTCTGCTTTTGTTTAAGAGGAATATCTTAGCAGCAAACGCTCCACAATAAATACCAACATGTTGTTTTTATTGACTGTGAATAAATATATTCGGTGTGCGGTCATCATTTCTGATTTTTCGTTGTGAACTAAATCCGCCATCAACTAAGTTACCTACTAGGCAATATAGATCAACAGGTTGAGGAGGGGGTGCAAGGGGTAGATTGAGCCAGGAGAGCTGGGCGGCGATGCGGGTTTGGCATCCTCCCCACAACTCCAGCTGACATTAGATCGGTTTAGTCGGGCACGCAGGGGTTGCGTAGACTAAGTACATTTCCCACCAGTCTATTTCCAAATCAATATCTGATCAGTAAAAGTAAGCGGTTGATAAAAACATAATCGATGCCGTCATCACACAAAATATTTACATCTATCTCATCAAGTAAAGATCTGTAAAAAAACAAACAAAAAAAAAAACAATATGTTATAGCTTAGAAAAAAACGGTTCATGATATATTCCCTCATTGATAAAGTGAGTCGACTAAAAGTGGGGGAGCCTTTACTGAAGGTAGAACATTTTAAAAAATTGGAAAAAATAAATTTACAAGATCCGTTATATATAATTTTTTTGATTTGATTCATAGTGACGAACATTATTTTTAATTTCCGATCTTATCCATTTCTAAACACTCCCCAAAGTTAACGAACTTGATCATTAGTTTCGTATGAAACGCTTACATATTGAGTTTCGTAATGATCCAACATAAATTGCGGCCACTAGAGCGGTAACATGTACAGTACTTCTATGCGTGTATATGTATGTATGGATATATGTGTGTGTATAATATATATAATTCTAACCTCTGTCTTTTCCGTTTCACATGGAATTTAAACGATATTATCAAATTTTGGCTTTGGTGTCTGTTTGCTTGTTTATTACCTTTTCACGCCTAAACTACTGAACCGAATTTTATGAAATTTCGTACGTATATTACTTTTAACCCAACTAAGACTTGATATTCTCAGAGTAGAACAGGAGTGGAGGTTATAAGGGAAGCCTGACATGAAAAATTGGGGTATTTCGTTTACTATTGGTTCTTCCAGAAACATTCACATTCAGTTGTTTGTTTTGCTCTTTGGAGTAATTTTCTTTATATATATTTTTGTCGTATGTAATATGCATCTAGTTTAGTGTATATAACTAAGCTTAAAAATGTGAGCTCGGTTTGGGTATGATAGGAACATTATAGATGGTATTTAATTATAATAAATGCTATACCTCATTATGATTTGAATTATTCACGATGTGTCAAACAGTGGGTAGGGATTGATAAGGAACTCGTTCATTATCATTTACTTACAACTAAAATTTCTATTCTATACGACCCCTACAGTTAGTTACTAGGCCCTTACGAAAAAGAATACTTAGTATATTAGTAAAAATGCACGTAGTATAGTAAGTATAAAACAAATACAATTAGTATAGTACACTAGGGGATTGTAATTGTACATATGCAGTGGAGCGTTAGCAAAGGGTGAAAATGGAAAATCACTAAAACCTCTGTTAATATTTGAATTGTAGCAGAATATAGAGAACTATGTGTAGAGAGAATACGTTTATTACATTAATTAAAACATTATCGATAAGGCGCAAATAAATTTTAATTTTGCTAAAAAAAGCTCCCACGTTCACAAGCCAAGTTTCAGCCATTAACAAGCTTGATCAAAACTAAAATGAATACGGTTTTGATAATTATCCAATATATACGGCTGACACAAATTTGAAAACCATTGACCTACATTTCTACCGTTTTCCATGAAATTTAAAAAATATATTAAGAAAAGCATATTTAAGGTATACTTTTCTAAATTCCTTTAAGGGGAACCTGCAAACTTAATTTCCTGCTGACAATGCAGGGGAAATATAGTGATAATAATAAATCATAAAATGTCAAGACAAACTAAATCAAAATTAATTTATCAAACTCAGCGGGCGAGGGAGTGGGGCTAATAGCTCATAAATTAAGGTGGATGGAAAAGAAAAGCTGCGAAATTTTCCACTGAATAATGTTCTTGTAGACGTTGAGAAATAAGACGCGTAAAAAATGGGATTAGAGGAAAAATGGCGCGAGATTTAGGAAGCTTTTCTTAAAGGGACGGAAAGGATTTCCTTCCGAGGAAGCTGCCTTGCAACATCATCATGGTTTTCACATCACCACAATACACCTGCGATCAAACCCACTTTCATTATATACAACACAAAAATTATTTCACTTGTAACATTATGATAGGAATGACAATCAAGGATGGTTGGGATACGGATGCAACAAGTACTCAATCCGTCAGATAGGGCAGTTCATTTTTAGTACTGACTGTTTCAGTCACTGTTGGCATTATTCTTCAGAGCAATTGCTGTAGATGAGGAGCAGCGCGTAGAAACTAACAGAGTGAAAGTCACATCATTCATTCACCCTACATAGTTCACTGAATTTTTTTTGTGAAAATTCATTATTTGAAAAAGTAGCTATGTTGACATACACCACAAAGTTTCTCAGTCATCCATTTTTTCTGGCTATTGTACCTTAGATATCGTTATTACATAATATGGTTATTTTGCACATTTAATAGGTTCTGCAGAATAGACAGACATAATAAACTGAACTGAGGAACTAACTCAAGTATAGTTAGTGCCCATTGTCCTGAAGGAAGAGGGCTCTAAATGCTGGTGCCTTTAGTCTTTTGCCCTTGACATAATCTGCAGAGTAGATATTTGATTGATGTTCTTTCCACTATTTAGAGAAAATCAGGCCTACAAAACTAAGGAATTGTAAACCGTAGATACTACCCCTGATAAGGTAGAGTGAGGAATTCATTAAAAAAAGACAGACTAATAGTACTCCTGAGAAAACCAAATAAAACTTAAAACTAATAACAAATCCTGTTCATCAAAATAAGTCTTAAACCAGTAACAAATAACGGTAGATCTAAAGTAGAGTGTGGATTTTCAAACCTATAGGGCACAAAAGGGAGTTTTACGGACCAATGGGAGTTTTAACGGACAAAAAGAAGAGGTTCGGGGTGAATGATAGGCTCAAAACTCAAAATTTTAAGTTAAAAAAAAGTGTGTTTGAGCATGTATGTGAGTGTGTGTGAGAGAGAGAGAGAGAGAGAGAGAGAACGATAAGAGAGGCTTTTGAGATAGGCTTAGCCACTACCGAGGCCTGCCCCTGACAAGCCCACCACTTTATCAACCATCCCCCTTTGAATAAAACCATCCCAGCACAATCAGATAATGCCCCGTAGTGGGGGGAGGCAGTGCACCTCAGTTGCAGCTACATCATTGTCCAATGGTTTCGCTTTCAATCATTACTACTGCAGATTACATACTGCTGAAAAATATAGAAATTACAACCACTTTGGAGAACTATCTCCTAAATACGGTCTGACACCTTTAAAAAAAAAAAAATTGAATATTGAGGGTGACTCCATGATCATTATGCATTTTATAATGAGAGTTCGCCACTGAATAAATTCCTTTTGCTCATATAAATCTAGGATTAACAAGAGAATTAAGACCAACGTCTTAACTCACATGACTAACCTGACCCTGGTGTAATAATTTGAGGCTACAATAGGGAGATGTTTCGAGTAAATAAAACTAGCATGTGATTCAAATAATAAATGTATAAAACATCTGGTGCTTTAGTCCTAAAGTAACCTTCTTTGTTATCACCTCGTGAGCAGTGCATCAAGTAAATAATATAATTATTTGAAAAACAATGAAGAACATGAGCTTCTTCTCTGTTGTTAGAAAAGCTGCAGTCCTGAGGAGTCGACAATTATTTGGTATAAACGGCGCTAGAAGTTACTACGAAGAGAAACAGAACGATGCTGATGAAAACATCCAGGCGTTGAGATGTCCTACAACAGCATCGCTTCGGAGAGGGCCCGGAGGTAGGGCTAGCTTTAACGGAATAGTAGCTACTGTGTTCGGCAGTTCTGGCTTCCTGGGGAGGTACGTCTGCAATAGGTTAGGCAAGATAGGAACACAGCTCATCCTACCCTACAGGGGAGACTGGTTCGAACTGCGGAGGCTAAGGCTGAATGGTGATCTAGGACAGGTACTCTTCCAGTTCTATCATCTCATGGATGAGGAGTCGATACGCAAGTGCGTCAAACATTCAAACGTAGTTATTAATCTCGTCGGACGTGATTACGAGACGAAAAATTTCAATTTCAGATGTGTTCATGTAGACGGTGCACGGAACTTGGCCCGCATTGCCAGGGAAGAAGGTGTCGAGGCATTTATACATGTCTCCGCTCTAAATGCTTGCGAAAATCCGAAGAGTTATTATTTATCCAAGGGATCGAACTTCCTTCGGACGAAATACCTCGGCGAAGAAGCTGTCCTCAAAGAGTTCCCTGAAGCGACAATATTCAGACCGGCGGATATGTACGGGCAAGAAGATCGATTCTGCAGGTACTTCACCAGCCTGTGGAGGCACAACGTAAAATGGCTGCCTCTGTACAAGAAAGGAGAGAAGACAGAGAAACAGCCTGTGTACGTGGGCGACGTAGCGGCCGGTATAGTGAAGGCTTGCACTGATCGGAAAGCACGGGGCAAGACTTACCAAGCTGTAGGACCTACGAGATACCTTCTGTCGGAACTGGTGGACTGGTTCCACAGGATAGTGGATAAGAGCGATGACTGGGGTTACAGGAGGTCCAACCTCAGCTGGGACCCCATTATGAGGATCAAGATATCCCTCTTGCCCAAGCTGACCCTTGGATGGCCCAAAGGGAACCTCCACTGGGAGAAGGTAGAGAGGGAATGCCATTCGGACCAGATCGATGAAGACTGTCCTACACTCACCGATTTGGATGTGTGTCTAACCCACATGGAGGACCAAGTACCTTGGGAGCTGAGGATATTCAAGAAGGGGTATACGACAGTTGACCAGGAATACAAGTCGTACGAACCGCCTCTTCCGCCCAAAACAATAATTAACAATTAAATTCTGTTATAAAAGAATATATTGGAACTTATTTATAATGAAAATGTTATTCAAGAAAAAATATAAGTAATCCACAAAAAAAATGCGGACTTTAAACTGTAAATTTTAGTAATTAAAATTACAATTAAAAGGAATGTAAACAAAATAAGTTAAATAAAATCCTATGATTTTGGTGACTATATATATCTGTTGTACTTATAAAAAAATAAAATTCTACATGCCAGTTACCTTCTTCTACTTTTTGTTACACTAATTTATTCAAGTCTGGTTTTGTGCTGCGGGTTTATCTTATCAACAAGTTACCACCCTTTCCACTAATTTTACTACTGATTTTATTTAATGAATGTGCGACTTGAAAAATTCCTATTGCCCATGTGAGAATCGGACCCACAACTCTAAGTGATGAGATTGAGACCAACGCCTTCATTCACATGGCTAACCAGGTGAGGACAATGCCTTAACACACATGACTAACGTGAGCCCTAATAATATGAAATTTGTATATGGCGCTAATATGAAAACCCATTTATTTTATTTAATTATTAAGTAAGGTCCATGTTAGCCGTGTTGTCGTTGGTTGGTTACACTTTGTGAATATTAGAGTAGTGCGTTCAATTTTCGCTCAAGCAAAAGAATTTATTCAGTGATGAATAGAGAAACTCCTTAGTCCCCCTAACTTGCTACACACGGCTGGCAACCTGTACAAAACTTGTCCTGGTTAGCCGTGCTACCATGAGTAAACAGAATAAAAAAAAATTAAGAGACTGGAACAATCAAGCAATGGAACACAACTCCATTTTTCTTTATAGAAAATGAAAATGGATAAACTAACTTTTGTTTTTAGAGGGCCGAAATGCTTTACATAAAATAAAAGTATGGTAGTAACAAGTATAATGTGTTGAGGGATGGTCAAAACTAATGGGGTGGAAGAACTGCGCCACCTGAAATGCCGCTGAGTTTGTGAGAAAACTGAACCTCAATAAATCTAGAGTATCCCCAGAGCTAGTAGGGAAGGAGTTCAACAACACCATGGATGCAATGTCTATAATGAGAGTAATTATAGGATAGAGCGAGAGGAAAAATGACAGAGCATGATGATTATAGCAAACAAGAGGCATCATTAGGAAAATCCCTATAAGACCCTATTGGGATATCGGATAACAGAAATAACGAGTAGTGTCTTTTTCCATTTTCACCATACATTTTATCTATTTCCATCAACTAAAGTCTAGTTTGGATATCAGGCCGAACATTAGAACATAATAAACTATTTAATTTTTGAAGATAGATTTTACCAAACAAGAATAGACATCTCCTGGATACTTTTGGAGGTATTTCTCCTTTTCAAGCTTTTCTCTTAACAGCTACACAAACAAATAGAAGAGCATGCTTATTATGTACATTCGTACCATGTCAGCAAAATAGCAACAAGGCTAAAAATAAAGTTAGTCGCACATACAGGTTGGTTGTGTGAGTGAAACTCTTTTGGACCTGGGATATTCAATAAAGTCAGTCGCACAGGGGCTGCATAAACTAACCAAAAATTTCCTACGTGCTGGGAGGATACGCTATGGACCCCTTCTCCCAATATATTGTTTATTTTTATATTAAAATTCGATAAGTTGAAGTGGGGATTAACTGAAGGTAGAAATCAACAATATACGGATTACTCGCTTAATATTTAAGCTATGAAAAAATGCATAGAACAACAATCGTAGATCAGCAATAGCTTAAAACAAATTAGTTGTGTAACCTGTTTAAATAAAATCATAACAACGGAGATATTTAGAATTTTCTAATTACTGTGGGCAACACATGACTTCCTTCTACTCCAATTAAATTAAATATGCAAAATGTTTTGTTGCATTTCATTTCAAAGTTATATAAGTACAGTATCTCCGTTTTAATACATCAGATCTAAAAAACCGTCAAAGAACATAATTCATAGATGTTATATGATAAAGAAAGAATGTCCTATACAAATCTTCTGTATCTGTAACAGGTACAGACAAATTTGCAATTTTCTAGCTTTCATTCCTTTAAACCCCCACATCCCCTCCTAGTCCATTTCAATCTTAAGGGGAGGTGGACACTTTAATATCACAAAAGCCCAAAATACGAAATTTCTACATTTCAAGACTAAAAAAGAGTTATGGGTGATACTAATTTACTTACTTAAGCGTATTAAGCTGAAACTAGTAAAAATTACCAAAACAGATAACTCCTTTTAAATCTGGAAACCGAAAATTCTCTCGATTACAATACATGATTTACATCGGAGGAGGAAGTAAAAATAGTAGTCCATGCAAATTATATATTTTTGATATTTAAGCACGCCTGCTAATGTGTCAAGCAACCATTATTATGTGCTCAGCTTAAGCCACATTTATAGCTGCTAGGTGAAGTTTATCAAATTCACCTGAACTTTATGAATGATAGTTTTCTTCAATAAAATAACTTTCCTAAGGAATTCGTCATTCCAGGAGGTTAAGGAAATTGAAAAATAGTTTGAAACTATAAGACACGAAAAAATAAATGCATAATAAGAAATATATTTTAAAAACAGCAACAAGGCTAATACATAGAACTCAATTGAGATGATTTATTGAAAGTATCCTACATTGAAAGTAATATAGAAAGTGATAGATAACATGGGAATGGGAATAGAGTGATAGCAGGATCTAAGAGATGGAATATCTGCAATAAATATGGTACAGATGAAATGTTTCCAGCTGAATGGTACCTCAGCCAATTTGCATAGCCTTCCTCTCCACCATCTCTAACGCGTCCATTCACAACTCCAAGCCAAGGTTATATCGCTCCATCAATCTACCTCTATTTCTATAAAGTATAGGAAAAAACATTCAAAAATACAGTCACCTTTAATCTACACTGACTACTGTGTAATCTAAGAAAATTTCCAACGTCTATCGACATATTCCATTCTCTAGTTCTCCCCTAGTTAGGGACTTAAGAAACCGAAATTTGAAATTTCAACCGAATATGAGGATTTACGAGCTTGATCTTTGTAAATTATATTGAATCTACTGGTCCGATGTAGGCCCTTTGCGAACATGATCTTTATGAATTACAAGGATCCTCAGGGTCCAATTACTATTTATTGTTTGTATGGACTGAACTCGAGCCTATGATGTACATATTTTTGTTTGATTTATGCCATTGCGAATTATACATCTGAAGAGGGGGTAAGTGCTTCCCTTATAATAACTATCAAAGAAAATATAACAACAAAATTTGCTTTAGATTTAGTCATACTCGTAGTCCGAAGACGACAATTCGTAGTTCAAGCAAGATGAGGGTTATTTGATCATAATTCGAATTCGTGCAATCACACAAAATCCTGATTTGACCCATCATCATCAAGAAATGACATTATTCTTGAAAGTCATATACAGCCGCTGATAAAGCAGTCACGCACAAGAATATAAATATCCTAAGAGCTCTAAATATACTGACTATGAGTTTTTGCAGAGTGCAAAGGAGATGGCGGCATTTCAAAATGTAATAATTCACAAGAGCGACATTAGTAGATGAGAAAATGGAGTAAAAAAAGAAGACAAGGCACCTAACTAGAACGAGCATAATGTATGCCCTACGTGCTCCATAAAAAGGCAGATAACATATTTCAGCAGCCTCTTCTCATTACAACTTGTTGACACTATCTCAGTCCAAACGGCAGGCACTAAAAGCCTCTTCGTAGCCAGTTGCAGCAAATTTATAAAACCATGTGAGTTAAACGATGGTTTCAATCACACTTGGTAAGCCTAGTTTCGCGAGATCAATTCTCAGATGGGCAATAGATATTTACTTTGTGACGAACTCATCAAATAAAATCATTTGTCCCAACCTGACTAGATAAGTCCGTCACGCAGGGGCTGCAGTATACACATTTGTGATCTAATCACACCAATTATTCTCTATTTATTTTAGGCACCGCATGTTGGTACCAAAGGCAACAAACATGTAAGTACGAATAACTAACTTAAAACATGAGTTATGAAAAAATGAATCGAAAAAAAAATTGTAGAACATCAATAGTTTGACAAGATTGGTTATATAACATTTTACGATCAAACTCATTGTGACGGACATATTTTGAATTTTTGAACCCCCTACTCTCTAAACCCTCAACAGGTCCAATTCAGCCTATAAAAATTTTATCTTTAGCGTGGACTGAATCTATTAAATATCGACAAGGGTATAGATGAACATACAAACATTTTCAAGTTAAAAGCCTAAAATCTCAATTGAATTCGTCAACACTTCGAATTTAAATATTTGTATTACAAACGGCAATGAGAAATCTTTCAGTCAACTTTAATAACCTGCCAACAGAAAGCAGCTGTGAACAAAAAGTCTGCCAACCACTCAGAGCTGAATAGATAGATAGAAATATTCTTCACAGGAAAGAAAACCAATTACTAAATATATCTGAATATAATAAGTTAATATTATTTAAAAACAATTTACTATATATAGTACTGCAATTCATAATGACTTACTAATTGCTATCTCAATCACTCACATTTTAATAGTCCAAGAACAAAAGAGGGGGGGGATGATGGGACTTATTTGCACTTATCTCAGGAAGTATAAGTCCGATGAAAATAATACTTATCACTTAACCTTGAAATGAAGAGTTTCATGATATAACAGCTTATTGTTAATATGACATAAGTACGAGTGGGGGTTTACTTAACATTTTGAAAAGGATCTAATTAGAGAAATCTACTAAAGCGGTGGTATCATATAGATAACCTGTAACAATTAGCCTTAGTAGTATAAAGAGGACGTTAATAACAATATTTCGTTATTGACTATTTTCCTTTTTATTCAAAATATTTTTTTCCTGTATTTTATTAAAATATATTAATTTATCCGTAAATAATTATCATAGAATTTTAAGTGTATTATTATTAAAAAAGGAAGAAGACTATTTTGCATTTTATATTAAATAATTATTAAGCAACTCAGAACGCAATATCGAAAGAAAGGAGATAATGGGATAAATATACTCCAGGATAATGAAATGACGGGAGGGGGGGGGGATCCGATAATATCCATTCAACCATAAAGTTACTTTATTAATAAGTAGTATAATTAATAAAATTGTTTACTTCCTCCTGATTAACAACCTGAATTGTTCAGGGTAATCTTCTAATAGGCTCTAAATTGCCAAGAAAGATATTTATTCAAATTTGATTAAAGAGATAATTTATACGGGCTGCGGTTCAACTATCTTCAAGTTTCATAATAAGTTTGTGATAAAAAAGGATTTCCTGTCGATAAAATTTAATTCTGAAGCTTCTCTATAATAAATGAAAAAAAAAAAGAAGTTATTTTCTTCCTTCCAGCGACTTAAAACTATCTATTCCACGAAGTAGAAAGAAAAGTCTATTTTATATATCCAAGCCAACCTAGCTCAAGGAATTGTTGACCTGAGAACTTTTTACCATTTTTACCATCTCGGTTTCTATAGACAAAAAAAGTCTGGATGAAGTGAGTTCACAATTTAGCACTTAACGATTCACGTCAAAGATCAAACACATTTGAGATAAAGATGGAAATTAATTTATTGTAATTTCATTCAATTCAAGTATACAGAATACGACTTTTTATTCTCAAGGACAGTGTTATATTTATGATATGATTATATGCCCTCCTCCCATCAACTTAGTTTTCGCAGCCAGAGGGACTTTTATGTTTTAAGATTATTTTTTTTAAGGTCATGTATCTTGTCTACAGTTTATTTTAATAAATGAAAGTAGTGTTTCTTGTTTTTTTTTATATATATATGAAAAAAAGATTATTAAATGCAGTATATTGAGTCCATTGAATTTAACGATTGCAACATAAACAATTAACTGATAGGACGGGAGACGAAAACGCTTAGGCCTATATAAATTATCAACTCTACCTGTTGGATTCACTACCAATCCTGCTGAGTATGCGCAAATAAAGCAGATTTCCCACATTTCGGAATGACAGGCAAATGACATTACCTCATATTTTAATCTCTTTTAGTAGTAACAGTATGAAAACGAGATTTAAGCTGATCATAAACTGCATTGAAATATCAAGAGAAGTGGGGGGGGGGGGTTAATTAAGGTTGAAAAGAAAAACTACCAATAATACCGTTCATCCCTAAAGGGCAATCAGCCATTGCGGTAGTACTCAAGACGGGATTTTTGAAAAATTTCCTCAAATGTCCATTGATCCTAAGTACAAAATTATTTGTATATATATCTACAAATCCGTTACCGCTCTAGGAGTGAGAATTTTTGTCTTATCGTTACCAAACTCCATATATAAGGGTAGAAAGAAATCGGAATGGAGGGAGGGGGATTTATTTTGAAAATTGAATATATCTTCCTTAAATATGTCAGATCGAAAAAATGAATATAATCACAATCTTATTGCAAATTTAATGATCTATAAATGTTGTTATATACATATTTTCTGGGGCTCAGATTAGCCATGTGAGTAAAAGCGTTGATTTTAATCTCACATGGTAAACCTAGAGTGGAGAGTTCGATTCCCGCCTGGGCAATGGAATTTATTTTGTGACGGAATTCATTAAATAAAATCCTTATTCCCGCCCTTGCTAGAAAAGGGTGGTAACCTGTAGGTAACCCGTTCCAATTAGCCTTAGTTCCAAAAAAAAAAGAAAAGTCCGTCACGCAGGGGCTGCGTAAATTAAACAGATTTCCCACGTGAAGTTTTACAATGGAGAAATTTCACGAGAGCCGAACAGATAAGGAAACGGCCGACCTAACTTCTGGCGGGAAACTCACTTTCATCCGTTATCCACCCAGATTTAATAAAAATGCAAATATCTTGTTTCCTGTATTTTATTAACATATATTAATTTATAGTTAATTTAATTATCAATAAGAATTTTAAAAATTCCGTCATGAGTACGACCTCAATAGAATTTTCGAAGGGGAAATCTGCTAAAAGTTGGACGTTTATGAATAATTAAAGTTTTACATATTTTCAATGTCAAGAATATTATCCGAGATAATTGGATTATTTCGTGTTCAGCCTTCAGTAAACCCCCACCCCTACTTATGTTATATTAACAATAAGCTGTTATATCATGCAGTACTTTATTCTAAGCTTAAATACAAAATAAGGTTTTCTTTAGAGATATTTATTATGCGGCATTCATGTAAATTAGAAGTGCGATAAGGAAAACAATTGTTCTATACCATAGTTGATATTTAACGGTTTCAGTCATCACTGAAGATAACATTTTTATAGGTTGAAATTAGACCTGGTACTGTGGGGGTTTAGTGAGGGAGGGGGGTTGGAAAATTCAGGAAATCTCTAGATTTTAAATTCTTATAGAACCAATGTTGTTGAACTATGGACAATCTACAATTGTTGTTCTACTCATTTTTTCGCAACACAATAATTAAGCGTGTTATTGTTTTCAGCCATCAGTAACACCCTCCCCTCCTGCTTATTTGCTTCACATAAAAATACATATGTGGTGAGATGAGATCACATGTGTGTTAAACCAGGACGTGGGATATCTACATAGTTTACGCAGCCCCTGCGTGACGGACTCTATTTCGACAAGATTTATTTACAATAACAGGATACCACGTGATATAAATACAACAAGTCAATGTTCTTACAATATAGGCTAAAATAATTTCAATTACTTCACGATAATAATGATTGAATTTTCCTTGTTTGAACAAATAGCAAATTACATAACCGGTATTAACTAACAGATAATAACGATCGCCGAAGGAAAACGTTCCCCTAAGTACTAACGATTGAAATGTAATTAATAAATGCCTACATGAATAAATAAACAAAATAACCTTAAATTAGCTACTAGCATCAAATAATCAATATCGAAGGCAAGTACAGCGGTCAGGAAGGGTTACGACCCGAATCTACAGGTGTGACCCTAAACCATCCAGGTCACAAGGTTAAGCCGTCACAATCACAAATAGAAACATTAATCCAATCAACAAATTGTCAACTTGACAAATCCACAGAAATAAAATTTAGATTGTCTGTTTTTTGTACAATTATTTTAATTTATTTTTTATACCATTAGCTCCGGCATATTAGAAATTCAGTAACCTAAATCTTTTACAAAAAATATTAGCACTGCAAGCGAGTTCTTGTTATATTACATAGCTGTTTTATTTTTTAGATGACCATAAAAGTAATTACAACTTTCGTAAAAAATTGTAGATAATTTACTCATTGTAGGATAGTCTTTTCATGAGCCATGAGCTAATAACATTTAAAAATGATTTTATTTATTTCTTGGAGCTTCGTAGCTGTGGCGATGTTGCTCGAAATAAAAGCTTCATAAATTAAAAAAATCATACAAAGAAAAATAAAGGAAACTAACAAAATAAAACACAGAAATGGGATATAAAAACAGAATTGGGAAAGAAAAATAGAAATGGAACACAAAACAGAAAGAAAACACGAACATAAATGGAACAAAAAAAGAACAAAATACATAACAAGGAAACAGACATAAAGACAAAATTCAAAACTATATACAAAATTGAAACGTAATAACTGAAAATCGAAACATAGATTCACATTGGACAATACGGAAAGCATTAATAAAATATTTAAATAATGAATAAATACATAAAATAAAATAGATATATAAAATGAATAAAATAAATTTTAAATAATTAGGGTTAAAAAATGAAATTATTTATTAATGTCCACTTTCTGCAACTAAGACGAATTGGGACGGGTTATCTACCACCCGGTTAGGTCACCACCCTTTTATAGCCAGGGTGGTACTCAGGATTCTATTTAATGAATTCCGTCACTAAATAAATTCCATTGGCCAGGCGGCAATTGAACTCGCCACTCTAGACTTACCATGTGAGACTAAAGGCAAAACTTTAACTCACATGGCTAACCTGAGCCCCCAATTAAGGTTAAGATAAAATATATACTATTAAAGATGATTATTTACAAAAAAATCTGTATCTCACTAATACACACTCGAGTGAGTGTACACTCATACACACGCCCATTATTCCTAAAATAATTTAAAATAGGCTCCATACGTTGCTTTCTCCGTTCACGCAATATCAGGAAGTCTGAATTAAGTTTATGCTCTCACTGCAGTACTATACAGGTAGTTAATTAATAGTTCGTAAAAATACAATAAGAGGAAATATGTTACACCGAAAATTCATATCGTATGGATATATCACAATTTTGGGAGTAGACAAAATTCATGGTGTCAATTCAAATTGAACGCATTATTTCATAGTTGCGCCTTATTTGATTTTTATTAAGTAGAAAATTATTTATGGACAGATTGTAATACAAATAATAGCGCTAGTGTAACATACCAAAGGAAAAGAAATAGTACACAAAAAGATTAAACTGAGTCTATTGAGCACGGCCAAGGTATTTTTCGAGAGAGGCCAAGACCAGATAATTTCAACCTCGGTCGAATTTATATGAGTTTGGTATGGCTCGCCAGTAATGCCAGCCATTGGCCTTACACACTCCCTATGGATATTTTTAGAGATAATAAATCGCAGTTATCACTAATTATATTCATAAGATAATTTTTTAAACAACTCGTTTTCCTTAAAAATAATATCTATGGATGTTTACATTCCCCTATAGATTCTTCATTAGAGCTTTGATTTTTGTAAATTGAATAGCAGTTATCCTAAACCTACAAGTAGACATCTGGGAGGGACTACTTGGATTTTAAAGAACGACTCAAGATTTAATAACCGAGTAGAAGATACCGTAGGTAACTTTTAGTGAGTGACACATTGGTAAATATGTGTATCATATTGGTTTTAGATTTATTAACAATACTTCAGTTTTTTTTTATAAAATTCTATAGCAATATTTATGGAAACTTCATTAAAGGTGATTTGCAGACGTAGTAATGTAAAAGAAAAATAGCAATGTAAGAAATAAATATCAAACGTTGTTTGATAAAACAATTTATTACGGAATCCGTAGTTGACATAAAATTCGATGGAAAATGTCCATTTTCTTAAATAGTGTAAATGAACCATTACAAGAGAATATGGTAATAATTTTGCAAGGAAAATTTCGGAAATTAATTTTCTTCTCATGCAAGTCATCAAATATGGTTCAAAATAGATGAGAAAAATATGCGTTCAAAAAGTATGTAAGTATATTTATCATACTGTTAAAGCTCTAGCGGCAATAATTATTACGATCGTTATCAAAATTTATATTTCAACGTTTTGTCTAAAATTAATGGCACCATGTGAGTCAAGACGTTGGTCTTATTATCATCATGTTTATCAAACATGATAATCCTAGAGTCGAGAGTTTGATTGTCACAATAGGAATTCATCTAGTGGCGAAATCACTAAATAAAATCCTTTGGGTCCATCATGGCTAAATATCAATTTGTGAACGTGGCCATTAAAAGTTTTCATTGCAACTTATTAGTTGTCAGATTATTAGTTAAAATATTTATGGCGCATTTTATATTTTATTTATAATAGTCTAGTTTTATGTAAAATGTTAAAACTTATACATAATGGTATTACTGTATTACTTACATAAAGTTAGCGTCATGTAGTATTAACAGTTCATATTTAGCGCCATATATAATTAAAACTATATTTAGTTTATTAAACTAAAGGGGGTATTTTAAGGTAATACGGGTGTTAACCAATAGATAACTCGTCCAAATTAGACTTGGAGGAGCGAAGTGAACCTTGATAAATAATAGTAATACATCAGGAAATATTTTATAAAGTTTTTATAGAAAGGAGTGTAGCTTTGTTTACACAGGACCTGCTTGAGCGAATAATACATTTTATAATTCACACAGAAGCTTATGATCTAATGAGTGAGCGGTGAGGGGTAATTTTATTATATGTATAATATAATATTTGAGGTGTATAATTATATATGTATGATATAACAACCTCTTGATCCATCTTTTGATCCAAGCGAGACAGCCCCTAGGCGTGGGTTCTGAGTCTAGGTGAGAGGGAGATCGGTTGGGTAGTATGGTGATGATAGTATATACTATAATGCACTGGTAGTCCATGGCGAGGTATATATCGCAGGCCGAGGAAAACCTACCTCAGCAATAGACCGACACACGGCAGGGCCGGCGCCCCACTGCCCTGTCTTCGCGTAGGGGGCGTGTCTATTAGCCTGCTCCGGCGGAGACGGCCGAACTAGCACGAGTCTCGGGTTAAGGCCCAACCCCCGAACTCTCCCCTAAAAGGCTCAAACTCTGTTTGGAAATAAATAAAGTCCGACACGCAGGGGATGCGTATACACACGAGATTTCCGACGTGCTGGCACGAAAAACTACTGATCTCATCTCACCATGTATTCTCTAAATAAAACTCATGGATGAGTTGAACTGGAATCTAAAAGAAGAATGAAAAAAAAGTCCTAAGAATAACTGATTTTTTCAGTTACGAAAACATGTTTTGAACAATAATAGTAGAGCATTATTAGTCTTACAAGATTGGTTCTAAAACATTTTTCAATTCGACTCATAATAACGGAGATATTCCTTACTCCTTGTCCGAATTCACACATGAAGTTATACAATAGAGAAATCTCCATACGAGAGCCGAACAGTTAACGACCGGAAACGGTCGAACTAGCTTTCGGCGGAAACTAATAGAACGAACCTAAATATCTCGGTTAATATTCAAGATAGAGAATAAATGTTTATAACAACATTTATAGTACATTTAATTTGCAATAAGATAGGTTCTATACAATTTTCGGCCCAACGAATAGTAACAGAGATATATAGGTACGGAACTCATTTTCGTCATCTCCTGGGTAGGATCGATGGACATTTGAAGACATTTTTTTTTTTTTTTTTGAAAATCGCGTCATAAGTACGACCTCAATTGCTGATTTCCCTTGAGGAAAATCTGTTAAAAAGAATAATACTCTGTAAGCCAACATCTACGAAAAAAATTGGTACTATGCATCAACAAGAAAATTAATTATGTGTGCGTGTATACACGTTACATGCCGTAAATAGTAAGTTATTAGATGATTTGAATGGTTAATATTATACTGTAATAAAATAATATAAAACTTTAACATTACAGATATAACTAGTATATAAAAAGCATAATACATAGTATAATTAATAATCTGAGAACGTAATAAGTCACAATAAAAAACTTTTGATGTTCGTGTTAACGAAATGATTTGCTCATACAAATAGAAATAGAAAAACAAAGAAGAATGAAAATTCATATCCCAAAGCAATCAGGAATTGTGGAATGTAAGTTAAATTATGTAAGCTGATACTGAATTTCATAATAATAAACCAAAAAAAAAAAAGACAAAATCCATTTAATTTAAATGGTATCGCTAAGGCAAATCCAATTCAAGATATTCGGACTGATTCTATCAAGAGTGGTTTAATCCCATAAATATGGGGAAGGGATCGCTACCCTAATCTTGTTCACAATCAACGCCCTATCCCCAGCCTTTAAATAATTGCTTCCTCTCAGACTCCTCTCCTTTTAAAATAAAAATAAATGAATTTTTAACCAGAAAACCAATTCCTAAATTACTTTTTTCTAGTATAAAAAAAGAAGAAGAAATAAATAAGAAAACCCCCACGATAATGAATGTCAACAGTTTCTGAATTAAACCAGTGTTTCAATACTCTACTCGATGACTTACAAATTTTTGTAAAACGTATTTAAGATCTTAACTCAACAAAATTCGGAACGTTATCTCACAATCAATCCTCTATTCTTTTGTGAGAACCATATATCAATGTGAGTAGAATTTCAGAATGGACTGGAGATGTTTCAGGATGCATAAGGTTAAAATAAAAATCGGAGGGAGATTCAAATGAAGAGTTTTCAGAAATGTAACCCACTACAGAATAAAATGAACCCCAGTATGGATAAAATTAAAGAGACGTTTCTGACTTTTCTACCCCCCACCCCTCCAGGGAATTACTAAAAAAAAAACACACTTTTTCAGCAAGGGTGAAACTATTGATTTCATTTAATGTGTTGTTTACTAAATAAGTTTCTATTACATGTGACATGTGTTTATATTTATTGATATATATACATTTGAACGTTTTCTTTATCTCCTAGGGAAGATTGATGTCCACAAAATGTTTCGAAGTTAGGTTCGAGCTATGACAGCTGATTTTTTTTTAATGAAGTCTCTTTAAAAATGAATGTGATATAAATTATTTTCATTATTTTATTTTCCAGAAAATGGCTTGTAACTTTTTCGTAGTGATTATGTAGGAGAAATAATATTAACGGGAAGTAATGATGAATTAGTAAGAAATAATGATGTACAAGGCAATTCAAGTTGCTTATTTCCTGATTCTGTGAGAAAGTGAAAAGCAGCATTTTAGCAGAATTCCCTAAAGGGAAATCAGCTATTGAGGTCGTCCTCTTGACATGATTTCGAAAAAAAAAAAAAAATCATTTCAAATGTGGACATTTGGGTGGACCCTATCCAGGAAATGACGAAAACAAGGTCAGATCAAAATTGTGAATATATACACACACATATATTCAAAGTATTGAACGGACCTCATTTGCGACTCCTGGACATATATTTGTTCGGTAATGCTCTAGCGGTCGCAATTTTCGTTTGACTGTTACCAAACTCGACATTTAAACCCATTAAGTAAAAACAAAGATGAAGTTTGCTCATGACTGAAATCCGACTAGTGGGGAGCAGGGATTAGAGAAAGTGAATTTCGAAAATTCTTAATATCTCCGTTATTATGCATCGTTTCGAAAAATTGTATAGAACCAATCTTATTACAAATGAAATATACTATAAATATTGTTACATATATACATTTATTCTCTATCTTTAATATTAAAGGATAGATTTACATTTGGTAGTTTTCAGCCTTCAGTAAACCCCCCTCCTACTCATGTTTATTAGCAAAAAGCTGTTGTATCATGAACCAGTTCATTTCAAGCTAAGCACCAAATATCGTTTTCATTGATTGTTTACTGTGTGAGATACATGCAAATACGTAGTGTTTAAGATAAATTAAGATTTTGCAGACGTGAATTGAAAATATTTCTTTCTTCCACTGACCCAGGCATATGTCATACTCAACAGAAATAGGGTCTGCTCTAAAGGGAAATCGTTTCAAAAGAGTAATTATACTGCTATACCAATAAGGCTGGGTACAATATGCATGACTGGCGACAGGTATATAGCTGTGACAGCAGGAAGTGGGAGGGGACCACATAGCAACAATATACCCTCAATAGTCTTATTGATTCAGCCCTTTATACCACGCACACAATACAACAATTAATCAACAATAGTTGTATACATCAAATATGGACAAGGTAATTGTTTAGGGGGAGATGAATTGCAATACTACTTCGGAGATGGTTATTAGCTCATAGCTCCACATCAACAGGCAACCTCAGGCTCAACAAGTAATATGAGGTAACGCTACTATATCTTCACATATTGTTCAATCAATTTGTCATTCATCCTGCTGAGCATGAATGAGTAATGAATGGCCAAAGCAAGGAAAAACAAATATTTATTCCTCAACCCCTTGAGGGAAATAAAGTGATAGGAAATAGAATTTTTAAAAGAACATGTTTAGTATTAGTATATAACTGTATAAGCATATGTATATAAGTAAATATATATATATATATATATATATATATATATATATATATACAAGAAAAATTCCTCCACGCAGGGGCTACGTTAACTAAGCAGATTTCCCACGTGCTGGTGTGACACACTATTAATCTTCTCTACCCACTTAATTTTTAAATCAAAGTAAAAATTCGGTGAGTAGAAGTGGGAGATTAATGACAGCTAAAAACAATAAAGAATAACTAGCTTAAAATCTAAGCTAAAAAAAAAATTGATGAATAGAAGGACAATTCTATAATGTCAATAGTTTAACAAGATTGTTCCTATAACGTTTAATTTTCGAAATTCCCCCGCTCTAAACCCCCCTATGTTCCTGGTCAAATTTCCGCCATTAACAACTATGAATATTAGTGCTAAAGTAAAGTATATCTTATTAAATATATATCAAATAAACATTTTCGGTTAAAGATGTTAAATAATAATTGATGACGTTATCACAAAACGTATTTATTTGCATATATTTCCAAAAGTAAAAAGATCAATTAGAATAATATTTGTTCAAATATAGTCCTTCATGATATAACAGCTAATTAATAAGATTATTAGGTAAGCTAAGTTAATAAGACATGGGTAGGAGTGCGGGGGTTTACTGGAGGGTGAAAACTAAGAAATGCCATAAAATCGGTTACTAATAATGATAATAGGAAAACGCACATAATAACATTTATAGAACATTCATTTTGGAATAAGATTGGTTCTATACTTTTTCGATCCAATGTGTAAGTCCCACGCCTCCAAGAACCCATTTCAGCAATAAACGAGCTCGATTTTTATTTTTACATGAAACGTTTAAATATCCAGTTTGGAAACAAGTTAACAAAATTATGATCGCAAGAGTATTAACAGATATATATATATATATATATATATATATATATATATATATATATATATATGAAATTTTCAACGGATCTCATTTTCGTCATTTCTTAGGTTGGATCAATGGACGTTGAGGAAAGTTTCGAAAATCGCCTGATGAGTAAAACATATTATAGTATAATAAAAGTTTATTCCTTATTGACTGGAATATATGTGTGTACATGAGATTGGTAAACGACCACTTTTGCTACTCAAGACTAACCGCGATGGGTTATCCACAGGTTACCAACCTTTTCCTAGCCAGGGTGAGGCTAAGTATATAATTTAGTGAGCTCATCACTCAATAAATTCTTATTCCCACTACTCTAGGTTTCTCAAGTTTATAAAGACCAACGCCTAACTCACATTGCTAACCCGGGTTGATAATAATAACCGCAGATTGCACCACGAATAAAAAGGTCACCACCTCCCTAATGGATACCATGTCCACAGTTACATATTACAACAGCAGGAGGGATAGTCCAACCCCTTAGCAAATCAGCTAGCTGAGTACTAAAGGTAATTGAAAAGAAAGGGATAATAAGACGGGAGAGCAAAGGAAGTTAAATTATTCATAAAAAGGAGAAATGGAGAGGAGATGTGCTTAAAGCGGCTGTCGGTAAATCATACAACTGTGTTGGTTTTACCGACATTTTTATCCTCCACAGCCCTACTTCCCTAGCTCCCATTTTCATAAATTACTCCAGCCGAGGAAATAAAAGGGGAAATAATATAGTCCGTTCCCCCGAGGGAAAGGTCTGTTGATACTTAGGACCTAAGAAGTCATTAAGAAGTCTAATCCAGTCAGACGTTTTCTCGCCAAACAATTACAATATTCTATCCGGATACTTACACAACAATACCATTCATAAATACTTATGGTAATAAATTAATTACACCCGATTCACTCAAATCTGGACCTACACCTGCAGTATTTAGAAGGAATAACGCTCATAAAAACAAGATTATATCATATTCCAGCAAGAATGCTTGGAGAATCAACTTTACGTTACCAGAGTCAGGCATCAGGAAGCGTGAAAATAATCCCATCTGAGGCTTTAATTTCTACTTGTCCAAATTCTCTAGGGCAAAAAATTAGAACTACAAGTTCGGATGTATGCCGTGAATAGAAGACGCTAATAAGATCGAACTCACGACGCGACTTTCGAAAAATGTATAAACGTTTTATAAACTAATGATCAAGTTCGTCAAGGCTTAAATGGAACCAGTGGGAGACGGGGAATTTCAAGAAATTCTATAGGAAATTTTAAATTTTTATGAACTATATGATGAGATCAATAGTGTGTCACATGGGAAATATACTTACTTTACGAAGCCCCGCGCGACGGACGTTTTTTTACTAATTATGTACATAATAAAATTGTAATTTATGTCTGTTTTTAATTCCACACCTAAAAAAATAGACGTAACTTGCAAATTAGAATGAAATAACAAAATACACTTAAGTATATTCTTTGGAATATTGTATCAAGGAAATCATTGTTGGCTGAATAATGATGTTAATTTTATGTAAGGCTTCCAGAATAACACTTTCAACAATCATATTCAGTTTAATCGGATATTGTCTTTTGACGTAATGACTTTACAAAGTAGCGTTTAATAGTTATAGGTAGTACATAGCTATTTCCATAACGAAAACATATCGGAGGAAATAAGATAATATATAACAGAATTAAAGGGTTTGATTATCCACAACTTCCGGTGTCACTCGTACAAATTTAGAACAACATTGCTTGAATAATAATACATAATACAAATTAAATAATCGAAAATAACAAATGCGGAGGGAAGGGGGCGGCAGAGATGAACTTCACTAATCCAAATCATACTTGGAACTATCATATAAATCGAAAAACATAACATCATTTGTTGTAATATGACTAACCCTACTCTAATGAAATTGGTTTTCTGCAACAGTATTTAGTGTGTATCATGTTTATATAAGAAAAGTGTACTCAACAAAAGTTACTTTAAATATCAAATAAACAACTTTCGTAATGCGCACTTTTGCCAAAAACCAATAGGAAACGAAATATTGCGATTTTCAATTCAGGCTTCCCTTGTAACTCGTGCTTGCCCATAGAAATGTTGAAACAGCTTATAATCATAAAAAGTTAATGCTAATTCACAAACCGAGTTTTGTTTAGCTGGATCAACCTTTTGTGGTCAATAAAAATTTCGACTGTGGTTATAGTTTTTATCTCGCTTATGCTTCGACATACGACAAAGGTGCTTATAATAAAATATACTCTTAATAATAAACTAAAAAACTTATGTTATGTGCATGTTAGCCAAAAAAACCAATAGTTAACGAAATATTACAATATTATTTCACGCATTAGATTCGTTAATATGGTCGTCAATTTTCTTAGATTTTCTAATGTTCCGCGCAACTTTCTTAATTGTTTTCTTTCATTATAACCTACTCCTGACAATAACAGAAGAATTAGCGAAACTGATCAAGACATTCAACCGTGAATAGGGAAATAGTGACCTAAAAAGATATATAGATATTATTAGCTTTAATGGGGTTAAAATTGCCGAATTGTAAATACAAATTTTACATCTTAGACCTGCTTCAGTTAAACTAAACCATATTCCGCGCTCTATTTAAGTCCAAAAATTAAGTATGCATTACATAATATATATAAACAATAGTAGAGAGCCCCATTAAATTCAGCTTTGGATGTTTCCAATTGTTAACCAAGGCCGTGTATAAGGGAGTGTTGTATATATATGAGAGAGGAAAGCCCTCCAGGTTTAACGGTACTTTATTTCAGACTTAATTAGACATTAAGCAAGTCCTATAACCATTAGGAGTGGACGCTGCTCAACTAAGGCTGTCCGCTTTAATTCCAGGCTATAGCACTAGCTATATAGCCAGCATCTAACATAATTCAACCATGTGATGCACATGCTACATTATTTATTTAGAAATAAAATAAAATAATGGGTTCATGATAATTTGCCACAGCAAAGAAACTGAAAATGTGAAAATATATTTTGCTCGTTTACTTAAATTTCCTTAACTAATATCTATGGCGGAAGGTCAACAAAAATTGATTATTATTAAGACTTCAAATGAATATTTTTATTTCTCAACTAGTTTCGCGTCCATAAGACGCCTCATCAGGAGAAGTTCTACTACACAAAGGCAACATTTTTCTCTATGACCTTCAATAAGCCGTACCAGTCGGAGAATAGCTGACCAAGTACGGCGGCTCAAATAAGCTAATTTATATCGATATGTCACTAAATAAAAATATATCGATATCATTAATAATGTGTAGTCGTATATGAGAAATTTGTAATTGATAAACTATCAGTTTAAAGTATCGAATAAATTGAAACATATATAATTCACATGTTTTATTTCTGTTTTCTTAATGATCACCTGTTTTTCTATTACAATATTTATAATGTACATATTCCATTTCATCTTCATCTTGCTAACATTTCTTTCTTTTTCTATAATACTTACATTTTCTAATACAACTCTATGGCTGTATTTAATTGCTTTCGATAATAGCTGCTAAGGATGTTATGTTGTCATTTTGATAAACCTTTCCCCATATATATATATATATATATATATATATATATATATATATATATATATTTTATATCTAAATTGTGTTTGTTCCGGAGTACGGAGGCATTATGCTTTTATCATTACATCATAGAAATCCCTCATATTCACAAGCAATGCGAATGAACGCCTGAACAGTATTGAATTATTTGTAGCGAATGCTAAGATTATGCAATCATGAAGTATTTCTTTGGGAAACATTATTTCTTACAAGCTGTCAACGACAGCCAACACAGTTATTCTAGATAATATAAATTTCTCAATATTCTTGCATCACATTTTTTTGAACAAGGGAATGAAAGGATATTTTGCAAATTTGATGGAAAGAATTGAACTCCTTCAAGCAGTAAAACTTTTATCTTTGGTGAGAAAATTGTTTGAATTCCAACATTTTAAAAGCGGTTATCACAGCTAATTTAAATAAGAAAATTATAGTCATCATAATTAGGTTTATCTAAGGAAATTATGACATCCTTAATCTTTTTAACATTAAAATGGCAACTGAAAAAATTTAATAAGGAAAGAAACGAAAGTATACCTCATAGAAGAAAATGTTTATGTTTGCATAAATAATATAAAAGTTTCTGGAAAACAAATAACTCAAGCTCCCGAGTTTTCCTCATATTTTTAGGTAGAAAAGGTAGTTGAGAATTTAATTAATTTAATGGCCTGCCAAACAAAATTAAACTTATATTATCCTTCCTCAAATTTATAAGAAGCGAAGAAAAACTAACACCCAGAAAAAAGAAGACTTTTTAATCAATAATTGAAATGCAAACTTTTGCACTCATAACTCAACATCCAAAATATGAACATTATCTTAGTATAGGAAAGTAAATACGGACTGGAATATTCGTAAAGTAACCTTTATGTTTATGCATTAAGCGGCCGTACATAAATGACATAAACTAAGAACAATAACGGTTAAAATATAATATTATAATAAAAAAAAACATTATGAGACAAAAAGGGAAAAATATTAAAGGAAAGGAGAAAAAAAATATTCAAGAATCTTGAAGGTAATAACTATCGAGATGCTAAACGTCAGAGGATGCCAGGTTTTTAAGTTGTATTCCAATACCCCAATTCCCCGATAATAGAATATTTTCTCCATAACATTGAGTTATTGGGAATATTCGGCGTGGTTCAAGAGGCAAATATTCCATGTTTCCCAAATATTGGTTTACCGTAATAAATATCTTGCCCTATCCGTTACTATCTAACAAAACTTAAATGTAATGAGAAAAGTCCGACAAGCTGGGGCTGCGTGAAGAAAGCAGATTTCCCATGCGCTGGTATAACACATATCCTCTAATTATGTGTAAAAAACCGATGAGTAGAAGGGGCGGTATGTTACTAAAGGCAGAAAACAAGAGAGTACGAACAACTCGCTTTATGCTTGATTTACGAATAAAATGCATTTAACAATTGTTGAACATCAGTAGTTTAACAAGATTGGTTCTATAACATTTCACGATCCGACACATAATACCGGAGATATTTTGAATTTTCGCATCCCTCCCCCTAAACCCCCAATTATTCCAGATCCGATTTCAGCCAATAAAAAATATGACCTTTAGTGACTGAAACGGCTGAATATAGAGTGCCCTATAGATAATTTTTTTCGAATAAAATATCTTAATTGATGACGTCATCACATAACGTATTTACATGCATCATGGAATGGAAACCATATGTGGCATTTAACCCTGGAATAAAGTGGTTCAACAAGCTTATTGCGAATATGTCATGAGTAGTAAAAAGGGTTTACTGAAAGCCCAAAAATAAAATATGGAAATATCTCGGTTAATATACGATATAGAGAAAACTTGTAGATAACAACATTTATAGAATATTATATTTTCAATATTGATTCTAAACAATTTTTCAATCCGACGCATAAGAACGGAGATATTTAGAATTTTCGGAATTCACGATTTACGATAAGAAAATAAAAACCAAAAACAGAATTTACAATAGAAAGAAACTGATTCAGATTTCTCTCAGATTGAATTTTGAATTGGAATGTCAATTCATTTATAAATTAACTTTCATTAAAATCTAATAAATTATGAGGATATTGTTTAAGTGTAATATTACGTCTATTCTATAAAAGTGATCGCACGTAATTATAATCCTAACTACTTTAATTGTAGGCTATTATTGTACATGATTATAACTTAGAAACAATTTCCATTATGTAATGATGTGATTCAAACAATGTTTTCGAAAAAGATGACCAACAATTCCTTGTTTACCAAGTACAATGAATACCTTGTAAAAAAAAAGAAGTTTGTAATATCTGAAATCAGATAAATATATTAGAGGTAAACTACCTTAAAAATATGCAAAAGGTGTGATTCGTTGAAAATTTAGGAAGGCTTTCTAGAATGGAAAGTAGGCTACCACGTTAAGTTGAAAATAGGCACAACAGAATATTGAACATTATCTGATATAGTAGATTGATGGCTAACATCAGGTGAAAATATGATGGATAAAATATAGATATATTAGACACAATACTACACATCCCGTCGGATCGTACATAAGAAATTAAAAAAAGGAATTATTATATTGTAAGTTGAGAGGAAAATGATTTGTGAAGAAAATGGCAAGCTTCTAAAGGGTGTGCAATAAAGAAAGCTCTAATATCGGCATTGATTCAAATTATCATTAAACGGGAAGGCGGTCAGATAAAAGGGGAAAGTTTCAGCGGGAATAAAATTTCAATAAATTCAACTCGGGAAGAGTTTTCTGCTCAGCTTTCAAAAATAGGAGCTCGTTAAGGCTGCTCGAGTAGGGGGGGGGGAGGTAATTTCACAGATAACACTTCATTTGCTTCAAAACTCCATTAGGCTTCTCTGGTCTCTTAATTACCTAATAGCCCATGACGGTATCACAAACACTTTAAAGTGAAAAGGGAAAAGAGTAAAAGTACACCCGAAAGAAAAAAAATGGAAGTTCACACACTAATTGGGAACGAACATTTTCTATAGCGTACAACAAAACTTAGCACTCACACACATACAGTGTAATTTTTTTATGAGATATATTTTATATCATGAATACAAAGACCAAAATAATGTATATGAATCTCCTTACGGGTTCCTGTGAAGACAACAGATGGGAAAGAACTTGAATCATGCAATTAAGATTAACCAACCAACACGTAGACAAAGAGTACTAAATAAAATATATTAAGAAACTTAAAATAATAAAGTAATACATACTACTTACGAATTTTTGGAAAAAGGACAAACAGACACTCACCTGGAAAGATAGAAATAGTAATATTAATAATTAGATAACATACAAACTATACATTTAGTGTAAAACATACATTGGTACATAATATATTGAAGTAGGTAAAAGATTGTAAATAAATATATTGCTTGATTAAAAAAAGTCCGTCACGCAAGGGGCTGCGTAAACTAAGCAGATTTCCCACGTGAAGTCTTAAATAGAGAAATCCACCTAATAATAACAGTATTAGTAACGAGTCTCTAAACCAATCCACGAGAGACAAACAGATACGGAAACGGCTGAACTAGCTTTCGGCGGAAAGTCCCAAACATAGCCCACTTTTGGTGACCACACACAGAATACAAATACAAATATCTCGGTTAATATTCAGGATGGAAAATAAATGTATAGAATAATATTTATAGTAAATTTAATTTCCAATAAGATGGATTCTATACAATTTTTATAACGGAAATATTTCGAATATTCATAAATCCTCCTCTAAACCCCCCACTTGTCCGATTTTAGTCATTAACGAACTTGGTCTTTCTTTTTACATAAAACGATTAAATATCGAGTTTGGTAACGACCAAACAAAAATTGCGACCGCTAGAGCGTTAACAGACAAATATATAGTGTATATAATTTTGAACGGACCTCATATTCGTCATCTCCTGGGTAGGATCGATGGACATTTAAGGAAATTTTTCAAAACTCGCGTCAAGATTACGACCTCAATAGCTGATTTCCCTTAAGGGAAATCTGCTAAAAAATAGTGTATTGAAAATATATCTGCTGTAGTTTGAAAATCGTGACCTATAAATTGGTTAAAAATCAGGAGCTATAAATTTGTAATTACCGTTTCACTTACAGTTTCGTTTATTTGTGATCACAGTTAGAATAACTGCACCATTCAACATCTCAAAAATGGATTAAGAAGAGAATGTATGAAATGGGGCAGGCGCCTCTTCAAGGCAAAGAAATTTCGGTACACATCCATATTCCTCTGTGGTGACGTTCAAGACAACAGAACTGTGCAAGCTGACTATAAGAAAGTTTTTTAGTTGTTTTATATTTTTATCCTCATGTTGTAAATATACTAACAATTTATATTTAATTTTGTCCATTCTATTTATTTTGTACATTTGTAAAATTATATTGTAACATGTTAAAAGGTGAATCATCATTGTAGCGGCATCTCAAATAAATACAAGAGGGATAAGCCAAAATTACTCTTTGAAGAACTGTATTGTATGTCATGTTTGTCCAATGAAATATATTTCTATTCGATTCTTCTATTTAAGGATCAAGTTCGCATATTCTTTGAGCTGTGTTCATGAAGCTGTAGAACCCCTCCAAACACATTACAGCCGCTCCTGGCTGGTCATATCTGAGAATCCATCTTAAAAACACATAATCACGTAAAGGAATTTTAATATCAATTATAAACCACAATAAAGCAGTTGAGCTTTTATTCAGAGATATCAGGTCGCAGGAGCAAAGGTCAGAGAGATTCTTAGAAGAGGCAAGAAGGATGCTTGGCAAAAAAAATATCACTGAATGGATGGTCTCGCAGAAATTTGGAATCCGAAATATTTAGATGCTACTGAGGTGGCACAAAATACATTTTTTATATATTTATATTTCTGGCCAAGATGTGCTCTTGATCATATAGTCAGACTGGAAACATGTAGTTGCCCGATTGCTAGAATTGTTTTAAAGAAAATTGTTAATTTTTGTTTAAAAAAATTTTCCCTCCCAGAACATCGGTTGCCAGGCAGGTGCTTTGAAAATTGGTTGTTTTGGATAGTAGGGAGCCAGGTGAATTTAACTGGATTACTCAAATTAAAATGACTGCAGCTTTAAATTTTGAACAGGAATATTTTACCAATCTATCTAACCCTCAAGCACTACTTGCTAATAAAAACAATGTAATAGTAAAATCCAGAAATAATTTAGTTTGTAGAGATATTGACCGAGCACTTAACTCAAAATACAATCCCTTTATAGACTTTTCTGTAACTTTTCACATCCGGAACCAGCGAAATACCTTCAATTTAATGTAATCATAGAAAAGTTAAGAACCATAAGCCAACTGAGAATACATTAAAATATCCTATATAGGTAAAGCCCATATGATGAAATCAGACGAAATATGTAAGTGGTGTAAAATAGTTATTTATTATACAAGTGACGAAAGCAGATCATTTTACAACTCGAGTGAAACGATTACCCACACGAGCGAAGCAAGTGTGGTAATTTCACGAGAGTTGTAAATTCTACTTTCGTCACGAGTGTAATATTAAATTTTTTCTGTAATCTTGTAATACATGATCAGATCTAACCAGAATATGAACAAAATTAGGATGTTGTGAAGATTATGGTATGTTGTTGGTAGGTTATAAGCATGGTTGTGAAAGGTTATAAGCATAGTTATAAAACAACTAGTGATGATTGTGAAGTAGTGCAGTTATAAACAAGTGCAGGTTATAAACAAGGAAGGTAATTATTATTATATTTAAATTTTAAAATATATTGATTATTTCCACCAATAATTCATTCACATTTCAATTTATTTTGTTAAAATAAATTCTTACAATGTTAAGAAACATTTAAAAGCATTTAATTTCCGACTTCAAATTATTTTTTAATTTATACTTATTACTAATTAAGAAGGCAATTCACTTTCTTCACTCTATTGCAAAATGTTTCACTTTCTTCACTCATTTCAGTTTAGTAATGTTACCATTATTCAACGATTACAGAAAAAATACATTTATAATAGCCTGAAGCATGTAATGCTACATTGCCCTGCACTTGTAAATCACAGGAAACAATATTTACAATCATATATAGTTAAAAACAGGGACGAACTGTCAGTGGAATGTATGCTAAATATTAACAATATTGAAATGCTAAACAACATATATTACTTTATTAAGAGTATATTATTGTCAATTTATTAACCATTAGTTGTTTTGTTTTTGTTGATTTGATTTTGAACTATTATATATTGCTTATGTATTTTTATATATTACTTATATTATAAGAGTATGTAAATTATTTAAGTAGAATACCTAACGATACTAACAAAAATGGCCACCCTCTGGCAACGCCCATGTATTTATGCCAAAATAAAAAAAATAACAAAAATACTAATACTAAACAATCCAACTCTATATTAAACTCTATCAAAATCGTGAAGTAATTTTACCACCGAGTGTTATTCCTAACTTCATTGGATATCAATGAAGCGTTATCGGGTCCCATGAATAAACCATTGCAGCCCGACTTACTGACGAAAAGCGAGATAATAATGTCCCAACGTTATCAACATTAGTTCTGCGAGATGAAAACATTTTACAGGCTGATGAAACTCTCGGAGTGATTTATCAATGTTTTACGTTGATGAAGTTTTGCGGCTGTTATCTGAGAGGAAGCAGGACCAGCGTCATTTTTAATACGGAAAGTTGGATTCAGATGTGTTTGACATTATAAGGGATAGAGGGAAAATATTCATGAATTTAGAACGGTATATAGGGTGAGACCAACATACATAACCCACATAAAGTGTAATGCTGAATGGAATTGGAAGAGGAATTCAACAACATGATAACATTATAATAACAGCAGAGCGATGCTCAACAAAGGATGAAGAGGAAAATATTATGAACTATAATAAAATAGATACATTAACAATTAATGACCGCCATGCAGGTCCTGCAGAAACTATGAAGATTTCTGTCTCACGTGCTGGTAAGAAACACTCTACTAATTTCATACCGCCATATATTGTCTATTTCCAAGTAAAAATCGAATGACTAGAAGTAGGGGATTGCAGCAAAGTACGAAGAACTCGTTTCATATTTCAGTTACAAGATTGATTCTATAACATTTTTCGATCCGACTCATAATAACGGAGATATTTGAAATTTTTGAACTGCTTCTCCCATAACTCCCCCCCCCCTCCTAATCCCGGTCCAATATTCAGCCATTAACGAATATGAAGATTAGAGCTGAATGAAACGCTCAATTACTGAGAATGGCATAGACCAAGTAAACATTTTCAAATCAAGACCAGAAAATCTTAATTGATGACGCCGTCACAGTACGTTTTCACATGTGCATCACACCATGAAAATACAATGAGGACAAGATTTGGTATTTAACCTTCAAATAATGAGGTTCACGAATTAACAACTTATTGGAAATATTACATGGGTAGGGCTGGAGGTTTACTAAAGGATGAAAACTAATATCGATTAATAATCAGGATAGGGAACAAAAAAACTTATATAACAACATAACAAGATTGGTACTATTCAATTTTTCGATCCGATGTATAATAACGGAGATAATTAGAATTTTTGATATTCCTCGTCCACGGATCAGATTTCAGATATTATCTTAATTTTTATTTTTACATAAAGCGTTTAAATATCGAGTTTGGTAACGATCAAACAAAAATTGCGAACGCTAGAGTGTTAACAACAGACATATTATATATATATATATATATATATATATATATATATATATATATCTGTGTGTGTGTGTGTGTGTGTGTGTGTGTGTGTGTGTGTGTGTATCTGATCGGACGGCACTTTCGTTATTTCCCGGGAAGGGTCGATGGACATTTGAGGAAATGTTTCGAACATCACGTAACGAGTACGACCTCAATAGCAGATTTCCCTGAGGGAAATTCACATAAATAAGGAGTTTTATAAATGATACTGAAAGTAAAAACTTTGAATATCTTCAGATCGTTGTGGTTGTTTTATTAAATTGTCAAAGAAGACTCAGAGGAAAGAAATAGGGTATTGTTAGAATATTGAATAAAATGTTGTATATAAAGGTAAAGGATTTAAAAGAGCAGTTTAAAGGAGATGAAAAATAGAGAGATAGAAAGGATTAGAGAGAGGCGAAGATAAGGGATAAGAGAGAGAGACAACAAGGGCCCATAAGTGAAGGATAGCTTGATAAGAAGCTGATAACACTTTAGAGAAAGACATTTACTCCATCGGCTTTGCACAGATTTTCCGCCTCAAAGAAAAGATCCCAACCATCTACAATATTATCTAAAAAAATAAAAAAAATAAAAAAATAAAAACTCCGTAATAAAATACATAAATAAAACAATGTTTTATTAATTTTTAAAAATACTTTTATTATTTTAATTAACTTTATTTAGTAATTTTATGAGAAACCTGAGAACCCAAAGATTATACAACAATGAATACCTTATGAATACCTAGTACCTTGTCGTGTGAGGTCACTCAAGATTTCATATTTTTACCCCTTTTTTTTAAATTAAAAACATTAACAAAAACAATACTGTTAAGAAGTTATTTAAATGAGCAATGCCTTTATTAAAATTTTATCAGTAACGTTCATAACAAAATTACCATGAGTCTGTACTGAAGAACATTTGTGAAAATGAAATTATTTTTTGTTACTAAAAAGGTTTCAAAAGGATTTCTAAGATTTTAGTTCCCTGTTTTAAGGTAGAACTAGTGTATCATGTTATTTTGTACAAATATCAAGTATCCAATAAGCCTTCATGATGATATCTAAAATTTGAAATATCTCCGATATTATATAGTCAGAGCGAAAGATTTTATAGAACCAATCTTAATGTAAATTTAATTGCCTATAACTGTCGTTATATACATATTTTCTCTATGTGGAGTATTTACAACGATATTTGGATTTTTTTTATTTTTCAGGTTTCAGATAACCCCACTTCTACTTATGTCATATTCACTATACGCTGTTATGTCATGGACCACTTTCTTCAAGTTTAAATACTAAATATTGTTTTCTTTGAAGTTTTACTGTTTCAGGTACAATCAAATATGTTGTGTTGACGTAATCATTAAGATTTTGCATTCTTACTTCAATGTTTATTTTATCTATACCACTCTCGGTATTGAATCGTTTGATTCATCACTAATGGTCTTTATGATAATGACTATAATAAGCTTTGGAGGAAAGGGGGGGGGTTAGAGGGGAATAATTGAAAATTTGAAATATCTCGGTTCTCTGAGTTCCGACTGAAAAAGTTTATATAACCAATGTTGTTGGTATTTTAATTTTTTACAATTGTTGTTGAATATATGTTTTCTAGAATATAAATCGAGTTGCATGTATGTACAAATGTTTGATTTTTACCAAAAGTACTGAGTACATTCCAAATTCTATTGAAGCTTTCTTACTACAAAAGAAATAGAAAATAGTTGGTGAGAGGAGATGAAGAGTACGTGGTAAATCCCAGCACGTGGGAAATCAGTTTAGTTTAGCGTGACGGTCTTCTTTCCTGTTCTAATACTAGTTTTAATTGGTAACTCGGAGCCGGAAGTAATCAGGCTGTATTCGCCGATGTAGAAATCATGTAAGAATTAACATTCTTACCACGAAAATGTTTGTTTTATCTATTCCATAATCGACATTTAACAGTTTCATCCAACACTAAAGATCATATTCGTTAATGGCTGAAATCGGACCAGGAATAAAGAGGGGGGGTTTAGTGATGAGGGATTTAAAATTCAAAATATCTTAGTTAAGTTATAAGTCGGATCTAAAAATGCTATAGAAAAAATTCTTGTTGAGCAATCGAATTTCTACAATTGCTGTCCTATACATCGTGTCAACACAATTATTAAGGGAGTAATTAGTAGTATCTTGTTGACTATTGCGTCATACCAGGCCGTTGAAAATGTGCTTGAGTGGCTCGTGAACCATTGCGTCGTTATTTGTAATGGTGAATAAATGCGTTGGTATTTGTTGTATAGGATGTGGTGGGTGACATTTATTCGGTTGACAATGAAGCCAAGGGACATCACCCCCCGATATCCTCTGGCCGGTCTCTCATTTCCACTCCATCATTGTGTTCTGCTATCCATCCATGTCTCCACCATATTCCAGCCCTCCCTGTTCGCTCCCATTCACTCCTTGCAAGGCATCATTTAACACCCATTGTCTGCATCTCACACCGTGTCGTCTGTTTGCCAACAATACAATAATTCAGAGGTCGGTGTGTGTAGGTACACCTGTTTCATTGTTTAATATAGTAAATGAATGTACGAACAACATAAAAAAAAAAACCTACAGATTAACTAGAAAACCTATAGAATTATCTATGCCCATTAAAACAATTACCCTAACTTCAAAGACCACTCAGTACCGACATTATTATCAGCTTTTTATCGGCAGGAAACTAATTAAATATAAAAATAAAAATTCCTTTTTTTTTTACTATTTTGAATGGACATATAAAAAAGTCGTGAAAAAACTAAGAACATCTGCTAAAGTATAATAATAGTTCACCTATCATAATCGACAAAATCAAAATAAATATTTTTAAATTGAAATTAAGTTTATTAATACATGAGTTCTTTTCAAAAATAAAATCCGTCACGCAGGGGCAGCGAAAACTAAGCAGATTTCCCTCATGAAGTTTAGTAATATCTAAATCTACATACTGGTAACACAACACCACCGTGAATAAATACAAACGGAAATAAGAAATGTTTCATCCAATTTCAATAACCTGCCGACAGGAAGCGTTAGGTTAGAAATGTAAACAAACGGGTCTGCCCACCTCACACCGGAAAGAAAAACAATTACTGAAATATAACAGAATATAACATATTAATTTTATTGAGAACTATTTACTATATCTAGTACTAGAATTATAATGAGTCAGAATAATTGTTATCTCAATCAATTAAATTTTAGTAGTCCAAAATCTTAAGTCGGGGGGGAGGGGGGTCACCAGGTCATATTTGCATGTATCTCGTATAATAAAGGTCTCCTAAATACAATTTTTGGTATTTAAACTTCGAATAATGTGTTTTATTATGTAGCAGAGTATTGTTTGTGTAACATGAGTAGAAGTGGCGGTTTGCTGATGGCTGAAAACTGAAAAATGCAAATATCTCGGTTAATATTCAAGATAGTGAATAAATGTATATAACAATATTTATAGTACATTTAATTTTCAATAAGATTGGTTCTATACAATTTTTCGATCTGACGTATAGTAACGGAGATATTTCAAATTTTCGAAAATACTCCCCTCTAAACCCCCCTTCTCCTGGCTCGATTTCAGCCATTAACGAACTTGATCTTTCTTTTTACATAAAACGACTAAATATCGAGTTTGGTAACGATTAAACAATAATTGCGACCGCTAGAGCGGCAACAGACAAATATATATATATATATATATATATATATATATATATATATATATAAAGTTTTGAGCGGACCTCATTTTCGTCATCTCCTAGGTAGGATCGATGGAGTTTTGAAGAAAAATTTCGAAAATCGCGTCATGAGTAGAACCTAAATAGCTGATTTCCCTCTGCTAATAATACATTCAACTGCAAGAAATTTAGGATTGATGGAAGTGTATATTTTTCATTACTCTCTCTGTCTCTCTTTTACCTAATAAAAAAGTAGTCCATTAAGTATTATTAAAAAATTTCAGTTCTAATAGAAAAAGAATAAAACTCAAAATAATTGGAAGAGCAATAAATACACCGGAGAGACAACCTATTATGAGTAATTGGATCTGTCTTTTAAACACATTGCACGCCATAGTAAAACTGGCTTATTTTTAATATTATTTTTGTGTTAGGAAAAGTAACATTTTTTTTTTTTTTAAAAAAGAGGAATTTTACTGTTGAGGTTATTACACGGTGTCAAAATCCATTGTAGACTAACTTTCAGATTTACCTAACTCTCTGGTAGCTTCTGGTTACAAACGCCTTTTAATAATAAATAACTATTGTATTCAATTTGCAGTGGCCAATTTTACTCAGAACTACTTTTAATTTTCATCAATAATTAGACCACAGAAATGTAGATCGAAAAGTCGCTCTCCGATTTCGATTTCTAAATGGTTCTTGCGGTCCTATATATAACAAGCAAGAATGGTTTTAAGGTGAAGGGGTCTGCGCCATCGCCTCGCACTTTTCGGTGTAGCATGCAGTTATGATATTTCTCCTCTGTTTGAGAAAAAAAAAATGCCTCATAATTCACGATAGCCGATTCATGAAAATTGTTAATTTACGAACGACGAAATTACAAGCCACTGAGTAACTTGGAAAACAAGAAAAGCCGTTCAATATAAAGGTAGGAGTCCATCGGGACTCCTTAACTTTATTAATTAAGGACTAATTGAACATTGGAGTAAACAGGAAAAGCTGGAAAAATCTCTTTTAAGGTTTCAGGACTATTTAGCTCAGAAAGGTAAAGGCTCCCATTACATAAAAGCTTCCATCACTAAATGCTTCAATTACATAAAACCATCCCAGGAGAGAAGCCATAGGAATTGGAATGTTTGTGTGTGTTTTATTAACAACGATAATAACATGTTGATAGAAGCTCTCCTTATAAATCTAAATAAGTAGCCCATTTCTGACCTATGCATTCTTCCTTAAAGTGGATAACAGACTTCAGGCAACTTGGCGCAAACCTGATTTTTGGTCAACGGAGCTACAAAAGGTGTTTCAGGACCTGAACACATATCTTGGCAAGATCAAAAGAACAATAGTTTGGTGAATGCGGCGAAGGAAAATGTTGAACATATTTTATTTTACTACCTACTTTAGCATTATACTAAAATTAATTAGAAGAATACTATTCTTTGGATTACAGGTCACACTCATTTTTTTTTTAAAATACTCTTTATTGAATTATTATAAGAAATTTACTAAATAAATTATAGGGTTCCTACTGACCACTACAATATTATATAAAGAAATATAAAAAATAATATTTCCTTACGTTTACAAGTCTTCAGTTTAGCCCACTGCCCCTTAATTCATTTTGTTTCTTTGGGAGAGAGGGGGGGGAGGGGGGGAGAGAGAGAGAGAGAGAGAGAGAGAGAGAGAGAGAGAGAGAGAGAGAGAGAGAGAGAGAGAGAGAGAGAGAGAGAGAGAGAGAGAGAGAGAGAGAGAGAGAGAGAGAGAGAGAGAGAGAGAGAGAGAGAGAGAGAGAGAGAGAGAGAGAGAGAGAGAGAGAGAGAGAGAGAGAGAGAGAGAGAGAGAGAGAGAGAGAGAGAGAGAGAGAGGGATAGCTATCGGAGCGAAAGGTAGCCGTGCCCAGTATATTCATATGTAGATGATGCATCATCAAAGCAGCACCACTACATAGAGCAACTAATCCAACAGCGACAGGACCAATCAGCCCTTTGCCTCAACACACACGCCTACGCCTAAATCATCTACCATCCCTTTCATCTCCTACCGCCAATCAACTCCTTCGTCAAAGCCGGAAAAAATATATTATTAGTTTAGCTTTCATCTCTATCCGTTTCATAATTACAAACAAACTCATGTGTATAGATAGCTGTGAACCACTTTAAACAACGTAAAACGTAGATTTGTAATAACCGAGTAAAGTTCGTTTGATTTAAACGTTAAATAATAGTTTAAAAATTGTGTAATTTCCAACACAGGCTTTGGGAGAGGGCGTAAAAGGATCTCAACAAATGACAAGCCGGCTTCTTGTATTTTATCAAACTAATAGCAGCATAAACAGATTATTAAAGTTTTGAAAAGATTAATCCCAATACTTTAACTTTATAACTTTAACTTTGGAGAGGAGTGGCATCCTATAATGAAGAGGCGTAACGTCAAAAACTAAACTTGAGACAGACTTAGTAATACCCTCAGAGGCATAAAACCTCTCACAAACTTATAATGTTACTTGCTAATTCGATTCTATATTGAATAATTTGTTACGCACGTTTTAAAACACTTGTTGAAAGCTACTCCAAGATATTGGTAAAATAGTAATATTTTGTAGCAGACTTTTAGAAATAGATATCAAGAAAATTCAACCTTGAATCACAATAAATTTCACTTAAGCACTGCCAACCAATGTTGCTAACTATTTAAGCCTAATTCAGTTGATTCCCCCCAGCATAAATGTATCTAAAACTTAGAAACTAAATTGCAATATATCTAACCCTGGCAGACCTATTTCCCCACAATAAATTTACTTAGAACGTTGTCAAGTATTTAAGCCTAACTCAGCTATTTCTCCCAAAATAAATTTATCTGAAACATGCCAACTAAATTGTGATATATTTAACTCTGACTGACTTATCTCCCACAATAAATTTACTTAGTAGATTGTCAACGTAACATGTAAACTGTTTAAGTCTAACTCAGCTATTTCCCCAAAAATAAACTTATCTAAAACATGAGAACTAAATTGTGATATATCTAACACTGAATGACCTATCCCCCACAATAAATTTACTTAGGATGTTGCCAACGTAAGTTGTGAACTATTTGGGCCTAACTCAGCTATTTCCCCCAAAATAAATTTATCTGAAAAATTCAAACTAAATTGTTGTATCTAACTCTGACTGGCCTATCTCCCACAATAAATTTACTTAGAAAGTTGTCTAGTATTTAAGGTTAACTCAGCTATTTCCCTCACAAAACTTTTATCTAAAACTTGCAACTAAATTGTGATATTAACACTGACTTATTATCACCCACATTACATTTATCTCCAATAAATTAAGGAAGTGCACTTCTTTGAGGAAATAGATCCTTCCCAAGTTGAAATAAGCTGCAAAAGTCCCAACACTATATCACACGTTAATAATTTATAGAAAACTAAGTAATAGCGGAGATTTTTTTTTTTCATTTTATGAACAGACATTAAGGAATGAATATTACAAGAGGTAGAGACTACAGAAATACAGGTAAAGCAGTACACAACCAGAAATGGAGGTGGAAAATAAGGCAGGAAAGACTGTAGCCCCTTAATGCCACCTGAAAGTCGTAACATAAAGACACAGATAACACGAGGGGGAGGGAGTCAAAAAGGAAAAATAATTTGACTTGTAGTTTAAAATTTATTAACTTTCATTTATAAAGACTTCTTCTTTCTTTATTTGTCTCTCAAAAGCGCCCTTTTGCTGCTTTCTCAGAAACATCTTAGGGAGCACTTCTTTCAGGTAAATATTTCATCTTGGTGAAGATATCATCAAAGCAACGACCGTTAAAAGCTTCAATATTCCTTGTATATTTACAATTTTTGCAGACAAATTCAGACATTACGCAAATATATTAAAACATTCCAACAGGCCATTATAACAATATTCCAAAATGTTAGTCAGAATAATATTAATGCAAAGAATAAATTCATGTAACAGAAATAACAAATTACAATAAGGAACCACTTGCACGAATCCCTAAAATTTCGGACATATTAAAATCAATTGATCTTTAAGGACTACTTCTTAATTTCAGGTGTTTCATGCAGTTAGGGGAAAAGGAAAAATAATTTGCTAGGTAGCAGGTGTGTTTAGATGGGAAGAGGGCATTATTTCAGAGTTATTTTCTCATTTGTGACGAAGATTTTATTTTTGTGAAGTGAGTCGACTTAAGTAGAACCGTCTAAACATAACATGGAGATAAGAGAATAGGATACTATGGTGACGTTACTATTTTATCGGTCATTTGTTCTGAATATCATTTAAATCTAAATAAAATCTAAGCGAATTTCGAAGAGGATAGTCTACTTCTTCAGGTGTACCTGCATCCACTCATAAGGAAAGAAGTAAGTAAATATACAAGGAGCGATAGCATAACTTCCTTTTTTCAAAAATTAATGAAACCCACTGTATTAATCAGACTATTTTTATGCGTTTTCCATATTATTTGTAATAAAACATACATAAAGTTTTGTTTTGGTTAGTTTTGAAGATGAAATCAGGTAGGTGACGTCCACCATTCTGCTTACACTGACTAAACCGATTTCTGGGGGTTTTCATGACTTGTGCCAGTATACTAGAATTATGTTGGCAATTTCTTCCTGGATGTTCATTTTAAAATCTTGAAGGGTCCTTGGACGGTGTACATAAACAAGGGATTTCAAGATATCCCATAAAAAAAAAAAAAAAATCACAAGCGGCCATATAGGAAGAGCAGGCCAGCCGTTCCAATTCGCCCCTAATTGAGGTGAGGCTCTGTGGAAAGTGTTGCCACAAAACTTGGTGAGTGTGGGCGTTGCATCGTCTTGTTAGATACAAGTGTCCCCTAATTCCAATTCATCTGGTCGAGGGGTAAAAACCCTGTAACATTTTCACATACCGGACTGAACTCTCTGTCACCGTGATTTCATTTCTTCGCCTTTCGCACTTGTAGTTTGTCTGAACGTAGAACTCCCGTAACAATTGATTTTCGGTCCGGGTCAGGGGACAACGGGGCTAAATTAAAGCGATCTCAGAACATCCGCTCGAAAGGTAGGTCTCAACGGCCAACGCACGCTCCACAACTCATGATGGCAACTGAACTGTGTCGGGACAAAACGTTATTGTCCCGTATCTTGAATGAGATCAATCAAGATACGGGATCATCATTAGCGCTCCGCTACGACATCAACCCACTGAATTTTCTACTAATTCGGCGTAAATACTCTGAAGAAATAAAAGTTTGTACTCTTTAATTCAACAATTATACGTTACCCTTCACTTCCAGCCATATTGTGTAGTCTATATTGAATTAGCCGGTAAGTGAGTTTCAGACATTTTGGCATATAACACATTAATTGAAATGCCAATATGTCGAAAATTGTGTAATAATTAAACTTGTTATGTATACAAAATATTTACCTTTTCAATTACAAAGACTATTCCATTATTAACTTGGCAGTTGGTTAGTCTATTTATATAACTGTAAAGTTCTGATTTCGATTAATAACACTCCTATAATACTTAGCTTCTTATTTATACAAGATCAAGATACCAAAAATACTGGTTAGTTTTTTATTCTATATTACAAGATCTCCGTTTATACCTCTTATGTGGCCAACTCAAAAACGTCAATAATCAAATAATTCGCGTATGAAATATGAAACAATGTTCAAAGGGCCACTAGGCGGTATAAGACAAGAAAGTGTGCGTGTGCTTGTTTACAGAAACTTCAAGACATTTTGAAAAAGAAAATTTTTCAGACTCAAGAAAATGGTGTCAGACTACAAGCTCAATAGCTGATTTCACCTAGGGTACATTTGGAAATAGTATTAAGAAAACTAGGCATTCAAAATGTAATGTTGGCAATTGAATGAAATACATGGGGTAATTATGCACGAACAATAGAAAGGAAGCACGGTAAGAATATTTGAACAAAAAATTGCAATACAATATTGGGGAATCGGCGGGGCTCTTACTGTTACTGGCGAGTGTAACACTGGCGAATGATTAACTGAGCTAATGAACAGCGACTGAGAGAAAATGAATCAATATGGGGAGAGGAAGTAGCGGGCAAGGCCTAGTAACAGTTCCATCCATTAGCCCTGAGGGTAATCGTTAATCAGACCTGTTACTACCTGTTACTCCTATCTACTCCAGCCATCTACCATTCATCAAAGCAACACTTTAACGCCCGAATTTATAACTGGATTTCATTATCTCGCCAGGGATAAAAGCGAGTCACGCAGGGGCTCCATAAACTAGCCCAGATCACTCAAGTGCTTCAACACAGATTACCTCATCTCACATTTTAACAGATTTAAGGGAAATAAAATGTTGGGTTTGCGCTCTACGAACTCTTATCCTAGTAACAAGAATGCCACAAAAACACCTGGCCAATTCAACATATGTGCAGCTTAAATTTCAATACATTGTTATAGTTGTACTAACAAGACTGAGAATTGGACTCATACTACTAAAACATGCCTTCTTAATAAATATAAAGAAGAGAGTATCTACTGCAACACCACTCTCTGTTAAACAGATACTAACAGAATGCAGGAAGATTTATTTATTCTTATTTTAATCACATTTCTCGACAGGGGCGATTGAGCCACGTTTTTATCTCTTTTTTTTAGTATAATACGTATTTACATAAGTATGCTCAATTCTGCATATATCTTTAGTATTGCCCTACTATATAATTTTTCGAAAATGTGATTGTTTTAAGTAGTAAAATACGTGGTCTATGTATTGAATACGGTGATGTAATTCAGTCAACGTGTATGGTAGGTTTATGCGGGTCCTTAGGTAACAGTTAGTTAGTATATGTTTTATTGTAAGTCTACGGTTGTGTTGGCAGTAGGGTTTGTCTTCTCCAGTAAGTGTGTGTGTGTCAGTCGAGATTTACCAATTTTTAACCTCGTTAAGGCTACTTCTTCTCTTCTAAATAACCTTTTCGAGGAATTTGAGGAAAGTTTGTTGTCAGTAGTGGCAAACCGAAATTTCTTCCATTAATTGAGAATCATATGTTTTGCTTTCGTTTGAATATTTGGGTGTGTAGAATATGTGGTGTCATAAGTGATGCCTATCGCAAATTTCAGAGCTTCAACACTAATGATCAGATTAGGTAATGGCTGAAATCGAGAGTACAAAAGGGGAGAAGGAGGGGGGGGGGGGTTAGTGAGGAGAAGATCTAAAAATGTAATAGAACCAATCTTGTAAAATATTGGACCGCTACAATTGTTGTTTATGCACTTTTCCGTATGTCAAATATTAAGCGAGCAATTCGTAATTTCTGGTGTACAGTCCGAATGTATGGTTGGATGAGATCACTAGTGTTTTATACCAGCACGTGGGGAGCCTGCTTAGTTCACGCAACCCCCTGCGTGAGTGACATTTCAAACACTTCTAGTCGAAAAGTCCAAACTACCATAACCAGTTAATAAATTTCAGTGTAACGTCCCAAAATGAAGGGACATTAGCTGTAGTCTGTTGCAAGTGGCGTAAAGATGATAAAGCTGGAAATGAAAGGAGACAGAACAAGAGCCGTGAAGGACAATGCCGGGCTGTAATGGAGTAAGTGAAGTAATTGCAGATACTATCATGGCGGCGGCATTTATTATTGCACCGGTATTTAACTCATTTCGACATAATACCTCCCCCGGCAGATATCTAGCTTACTATTACCATCCGACAGAGGTCATACATAAATTACATAATTTATGAAACATTAACCTCAACCCCTTTAATAAACATATTTCATACTAGTTTTTATATCAGAAATCTACCAAGATCTGTAGATGTAAGTTTTTAATAAGGAAATAATTATGGCAATTTAATATTTACATACTTGGTGGAAAAGTTCAGGAAAGATAACTACACTTTAAATTAGCTATAAATTCTTGAACACCCGGGGATAAAAAGGTTAAACGATTCAAGAATTCATAATATCATACATCTCTTTGAAATATAATTAGGCACAATAAATTTTGAATTTTCAACACTTACATGAATAAATAGATAGAGAAAATATGCATATGCATATTTCTAGGTACTTAAATCTTCTGTAAAGTTACTTGTATGCAATTTTTCGATCAGACTTATAGCAATGGAGATATCTCAAATTTTCGAAATCCCATCTTCCCAATGGGTCCGATTCAACCATTAATGGACTTGATCTTTAGTTTTACATAAACTAAGACAAAAATTACGACCAGTTGAACAGCGTCAAACATATATGATTATTAATTTGAAGGGATCTCATTATTGAAATATCCTAAGAATGACCGATGGGCATTTGAGGAAATTTTCAAAAATCGCCTCTTGGGAACAATATCAGGGAACAGGGAAATCTGCTAAAAGAAATATCCAAAAAGAAATATGTAAAGCCACGACAGTTTAAGAGATAAAGAAAAAAGGTAAATTCATAAGCCCAATAAGGTCTTCATTTAGACAGATCTCTTTTTTTAATGAAACCAGTTTAACTCGGCTTTTACTTCTTTCAGTAGTCCATGCCCGGCACGAAGTAAGCTGGAAGGAATCTACCAAATCCAAGATTGGTACAACGTTATTGGAAAATATACGCCGAATCTATTTCGTTAATAATAATCCAGCACAACAGCCGAGGAACTAACAACTACAAGGGCTACCAGACAATTTTAATGCGAATAATTCACAAGTACATTTTCAATAATATTGGTTTTATATAATTTTTTAATTCGACACATAATAACGGAGATATTGAAATTTTTCAAAATTATCCCCCTCTAAACCCGCCCCTTCTTCCTTATCCGATTTCAGCAGTTAACGAACTTGATCTTTCTTTTTGTATAAAACGATTACATATCAAGTTTGGTAACGGATAAGACAAAAGTTGCGACCGCTAGAGCGGTAACAGACATATATATATATATATATATATATATATATATATATATATATATATATATATATATATACACATACATACAGTTTTGAACGGATCTCATTTTCGTAATTTCCTGGGTAGGATAGATGGACATTTGAAGAAATATTTTGAAAATCGCGTCATGAGTACGACCTAAATAGCTGATTTCTCTGCTAAAATGATATTGTAACCAGAATAATAGATACGTAGATGACATACTCCTGAGCTTATTATCAGAAATGAATATAGATGCATAAGCGACTGTTTGTAGGGTTGCAGCTGAAGGTTCACCGGATAGTTGGTCCTAGCAATAATGTGGAGGCAGTGCAGTTTACCGAGGAAGCTGCTCTAATGAGATGCCCGGGTGACCCGCCCTCATAATTCCCCTTTACGGGCTATTGCACTCCGTGTCAGGCATATCCACCGTTTCATTACATTATCATTCTCATTATCGGAAACTCTTCATCAGCCCAACAAAAAGGCCAATTCCATTATTCTAAATTCTTAAAAATCTGCAGAGTAGGGGTATCGACATTTTTTTAAAAAAGAACTAGTGAAGCATCCAAAACATAGTGTACTATATAAAAAAGGGAAAATGTAATTTATTCAATGAACACTTACTAATAATTTAAAGAGCTTTCTTCATTGCCTTAGATGGTAAGTTATTAGATGGGAGTTTGAATGAGAAATTACATTAAGATAAAAAAAAAAAGATATAGAAGGCTTTATTAAAAGGCATTAAGCGGATCAATAAATCTATAACAATTTCACAAGACGTCATCGGATATAATGCTGAGCATAGCTGTGTCCGATAGTAAAAGTAGATATAAGAAATGGATTACGCGAATTGAATAAAATAAAATGGAAAAATGAATGAGAGAGGGACGGAGAGTGAGAGTGAAAGGGGGAGAGAGAGGGAGTTGGAGTGACTTTGTTTTGAAGCAATAAATCTTGGAGTGTTTGTTTGTAGAGGGGAACCAAAGTAGAGGCAGCTCTCAGCTGACGCCCCCTCGGGGATCAATGCTCAGTCAACAAACAGATTCAACATTGTAAAATAAACGCTTTGATTTCAAGAGTACGCTCAGGAATGAGTGGCGGTTTATAAGTCAGATACCTCTTGACATTAGGGGTCGGTGGACATTTGACATGCGCTATTTTCCTAGAGGAAAATCTCCTAAAGAACGGAGTTAGGATTATCGATAGTAAATGACTTGTGAGGTTCTACGGAATACCTACTGACCAGAGCTCCTCGAGATGACGCAACAAGACAGTGGAAACGCAGGGCAACACTTATTTATGGACATCACTTCAAAGATGATTTGCCCTTTCAAAAGTCAAAAATTGTACAAAATGAAATAAAAAAAGTAAAATAGATAAACATTTTATAAGTGAACATAAAACATTAGTGATGAGCATAGTTGGTGGATGATCAACAGGAAATGAATGGCTCAAAAATGGCACTTTTGCAAGTGATTGTCGTAATTTTCTACTTCAGAGTAAACATAAACATGTGTACAAACGCATATAAACAATTAATTCAAATACTTTGAAATCTTGAGGCACACCACAGACTTAATTTGGATGTTAATTTTTGTCGTATATTTGAATTTTGTGTAGGTATGAGAATATGTTGTGGGAGAATAGGTATGTGACTTCCATCAAAAGTTCTTGTAAAACGTAGGGGAAGTCCTGGTGTATTCGTTTTCGGCATTCTGTCAGGCTTTGTCATTAAGATTATGAGTATGCTACTTTGGTCTGGCCGATTCTAAGTCTTGCGAGAACTACTTCTCACCTAGAGTTTCTGAAACGATGGCCACATGCAAATAGTGTTCTTAATAGTTGGTAGTTTGTTGTCAGTACTTGTGTTAGTCCAGTCGGTTTGCCATGCATCTAAGACGAGGTCTTTTGAGACAACCTGAAGCGATAGGTCAGATAAGACAGATGTTGGAAATGGAGCAGCTCAATATGTAAGACACGTCTCAATCCCCTGCTGTCTAAACTCTCAATAACATGTCAGTGAGACGAGACATCAAAGCAACCTAACTTCGTATCACTCATCAAGTTATTTAAGCAGTGGGGTACGGCAACGGCAGGGTATGCCTACGCTATGTCTGATCCCTTTATTAACTATAAACTGATGCAGAAGCCAACATACTGTATGCCATTTTTTCAGCTAATTTCCCTTAATGGAATTCTACTCATGATGCGATTTTCAAAATGTTTCTTCAAATATCCATCAACCCTACATAGGAAATGACGGAAATGAGGTCCGTTCAAAAAGCTGTGTGTGTGCGTGCGTGTGTGTGTATAATTCTGCGTGGACCTCATTTTCGTCATCTCTTGGGTATATCAATCGGCATTTGAAGAAAGTTTTCGAAAATCGCGTCATGAGTCCGACCTCAATAGCTGAGTTCCCTGAAGGGAAATCTACTAAAAAGCTGAGTCGACGTAATAAATATGAAAACCCATCTTTGAACTTGAAAGCAATTTTATTGCGTTAATAAAGAAAGCGGAGAACTAAGAACAAGACGAAACAAAAAGCCACTTTACTTGTTTGGACTAGCAAAGCAAATAGAGTCATGATATTAGAATACAAAATTCCCCTTCTTAGAAGTAAAGCCCCTTTTATTTGTCTATTTCACTTTATTATTAAAGGCAAGAGGGAAATAGTAGGAAAGGAAAAGGGAGAAGAGAAAATGTACAAGGCCTTGGGAAATTTTTCATATTAAAGAATGTATTTGTGGAGAAAGGCAGGGCCGGACATGATCTGCATAAGCCAATACCAGCGGCAAACAACAACAAATTTTATATTAAACAACACAACAGCATCGACCAGCTGCTACAAAACAAATTGTAAGAAATGCCTTCAAAATACTTTCTTTCCAAAAAAATATTTAAAAAAAATCTGAGTAAGTATAAGATATTTGAGATTTGAGGTCATTTGTGACATATAGTTTATTTGGAGGTTTCAACTATAAAAATTCCACCACGCTGAGATAGCGTAAAATAAGCAGATTTCCACAAATCAACTACTACATTAAATACAATATTGATCTCATTTCATCATATATTTTATATTTTCAATTAAATATCCGATGAGTATAAGCGGGAGTTTACTGAAGACAGAAAACAAGGAAGAACGAATAAATCGCTTAATATTTGAGCTAGGAAAAATGAATAAAATAAATTGTAGAGCATCAATAGTTTAACAAGATTGGTTCCATAACATTTGTCAGACTCATAGTAAAGAAGATAATATGAATTTTCGAATCCGCTCCCCTACACCTTATCCGGCTTCAGTCATTTACTATTTCGATCTAAGTCTTGATTAAATTAAACAGTTAAAAATCGACTAAGCCGATCAAATAAACATTTTCGAGTTAAGAACGTAAAGTCGTACATGATGACGTCATCGAACAACGTACCAGGGCACAGTAAAAGTTCAATGAAAACAATATTTGATATTTAAACTTGGAATAAAGGGGTTCAGACATTACAATATATTAAATTTTGAACGGACTTCATTTTCGTCACCTACTAGGGTAGGTTCGATGGATATTTGAAGAAATCTTCCGAAAACCGCATCATGAGTAGATGCCCAATAGACGGATACTGCTAGTAGGAAATGGAGTGGGTTAATAAGAGAAGATGAAGTGAAGGAGAGCCTATTAGGAGCCGCAGCCCTTATCTAGGTATCGTTATCAGCTGATTACAAGGTCTCCTCTATAGATGCCGCTAGTCATTCAATCTACGGCCTCTCATTCAATACCTCGTCATTCATCTTGCCGGCTCAATGCAACTGATTACAGGCTCTTCTCTCACAATCAATCATCTCAGTTAAACAGCTGAGGAACATCTTGATATACTTGCTCACGAAGTACAGTAATTGAAAGCTGCCCCGCAAACGTATTAACTACTCACTGATGATAACAAAGCTACGATGGAAGAGAAACACGAACGACCACAATTACGGGTAAGAATTCCCGTGGTCTAGAGGAGAGGATACCCGAGAAGTTGTTGGGATCTGTTGAGGACGATAGACACAAAAAGTAAAGGAAATAATGCAGTTGACAACCTAAAACGCCTGTGCAGTTAGAAATGTGTAACTACGACGGTTAAGGCGCATAGAAGGAACGCTAATATGTTTCATGAATAAGTAATTATGAAGATGATGTGAAAAAAGTTAGATGCCTAACCGAAAATGTGTATTTTCTGTATATTTTTCTTCCAAACACTGGAAAATTAATAGTCGTCAGTCTTCATTAAATCCCTCGCAAAATGAATGGTTAACATCGGCAATCAACGGTAACAAACTTCAAGAAGTTAAAAATATCATTAGCTCCAGGGAGATACCATTAGACAGAAGGTAGGCAAGAAGAGATTTCCATAACGAGTATAAGAATTGAACACTAACACATGTCTACCTCTTAAGGATCCCATGATGTGACCTGTCTGCCAAGACGATCAGATCCTCAACACTTCAACTATTGTTCTCAAAGATCCCGGCTTAACAACGAAGATAGAAAGTCCGTCACGCAGGGATGCGTAAACCAAGCAGATCTCCCACGTGCTGAAATAACACACTTGGTGATCTCATGTCACCACATATTCGCTTTTTCTATGTAAAACAGCCGTTGAGTGGAAGTAGCGGGGAGGGGATTACTGAAGGCTCTCAAAACGAGAAAGCACGAACTGAAGCCACGGGTTACTGAAGGCTAACAACTAAAAAATGGTTAGTATTGAAGACTGAGAATTAATGTATACAACAATGTTTATAGTAAATTTAATTTGCAAATAAGATTGGCTCTTTAGAACTTTTCGATCAAATAGAGTAATGGAGATATTTCGAATTTTTGAAATCCACCCCCCGCCCTCTGGTCTGGCTGCGGCCATTAACGAACTCGACCTTAATCTGATAAAACTAATTGATATCTCTACAAACAGAAGCCATTGTCAAAAAGATAGAAAACGTTGACAGATTATTAGAACATCGAATGAGAACGCACAAATGGAAAAAAATCTAAGTTTCCTGGCTGCGATATAAATTTATGTTTGCGTTAACTTATAATGTAATAGTCTTAAATATAAATATTCAATGGAGATTCTTTTTTTTCCGTAAAGGCCAACATCTCGCTGAGTAGAGCCATATTAAATAATTAAATTATGAAGAAAGAAGCCGGTATAAGATATGAAAGATCTTTTGGAGTAGAGAGGACAAGGAGTGCTCCATTGTAGTCAGCGGCACAAAGGATGAAAGGGTCTAATCTACTAATTCCCTCCAATGGCAACTCTCACCTACAATGCTTCCATATTAAAAGGTTTATTGATTGCTATCTTGTTCCCTATTCAAACTGGATTGGTCTCTAGAGTTTATTACCTCTTTAGCTACCCATTCACCCCTTTTTGGTATCTTGCTCCACCGAATTTTAATTAAAATCTCTGACTCACTAGAAGATATTTGCAATGAACATCTGCAAAACATCAATCTCTGAAGAAAAGTAAGAGTAGTAGGCACAGGTGTCATAAATTAATGCTGTAGCGATATAAATTGAAGAAAATGTAAACATATGATGAGCAGAAATAATTGATATAGAAAAGGGAAGTGAAGATGAACTGTGTTTTCCTTTATTAGGGAGTTCTTTTATATTTTGAGCGGTTTCGGTTTTGCTGGTCATATCATCAACAGACCATATGCTGTTATTAGCACACACATGCACAATTTACTCCTTTGTTACTCCCTTAGTAAGAATCCCATGAATAAAAAGTCTATCAATTTAAACTACACTTAAACTGTTTAGTAAAATAATAATGTAATTTATTAGCAACCTCTTTGTGCTAATATGACTGATAAGGAAGGGTTATTATGTACAGTTTACCACCATTTACTTACTATGGGTGGTCTAGGGATTTTATTTAGTTTGTCCATAAGTGAATAAAATAAATTTCAGTTGTGCTCATGTGAATTGTACACAAACTTATCAATACGATTGATCCAAGTATTTTGATTAGATTATTATGTGAGAAAAAAATATATTTTACTCTAAGTTTGAAGAAATGGTGATATGGTGGAGATATGAAAAAAATAGAGGAAGCAGATGCTCAGTGTATTTTGTCTTTGGGTATAGCCAGTATAACATAGCTATTTCAACAAAGAATATATAAAAGGACTTGATTATCAACTAGAGCAAACAAATAATAATTGCATTATCTCTAAATTATTAATAGAAACCTTAATTCCAACACAGTAACTAATTTTAAATCCCGTACCGCTGTCAAACGTGGTTTCTTTTAAAAATAAATATAAAAAGGTCTTGGTTTGGATGCATTCACCTTGAGATACAGAAGGGGCAGGGTATAATATATACCGTAGTACACAGTACCGACCTAATATATAGATCATGACACAGCCAACAGATCTCGTTACGGAGTACGAGTAAATAAATTACGAGTGGAACGGACACACTTTGAGAAATATATGCCGGAATTGGTTGGAGGTTTAAGCAGAATGGGCACCACCAACGACTCGCCCGAGTAAAAAGAAAGGCAAAAGAAAAAGGAGTGAGAGATGTCTTGGGAGGAGCTGTAGGTCCAAAAGTGGAGTGGAACGAAAAGGAGAAGATTCATTCATAGGCATCATTAAGACCAAAGAAAAGAGACATCATCAAGACCAAAGAAAAGAGACATCATCAAGACCAAAACAAAGAGGACACCATCAGACCAAAGAAAAGGGATATCATCAAGACCAAAAAAAAGAGACATCATCAAGACCAAAACAAAGAGAGACCATCAGACCAAAAAAAAAGGGATATCATCAAGACCAAAAAAAGAGACATCATCAAGACCAAAACAAAGAGACATCATCAAGACCAAAACAAAGAGACCCCATCAGACCAAAGAAAAGGGATATCATCAAGACCAAAAAAGAGACATCATCAAGACCAAAACAAAGAGAGGACCATCAGACCATCAAGACCAAGAGACCATCAGACCAAAGAAAAGAGACACCAAGACCAAAAAAAGAGACATCATCAAGACCAAAACAAAGAGACACCATCAAGACCAAAGAAAAGGGATATCATCAGGGATATCAAAGACCAAAACAAAGAGACCCCATCAGACCAAAGAAAAGGGATATCATCAATACCAAAAAAAGAGACATCATCAAGACCAAAACAAAGAGACCCCATCAGACCAAAGAAAAAGGGATATCATCAATACCAAAAAAAGAGACATCATCAAGACCAAACAAAGAGACACCATCAGACCAAAGAAAAGGGATATCATCAAGACCAAAAAAAGAGACATCATCAAGACCAAAACAAAGAGACACCATCAGACCAAAGAAAAGGGATATCACCAAGACCAAAAAAAGAGACATCATCAAGACCAAAACAAAGAGACACCATCAGACCAAAGAAAAAAGGATATCATCAAGACCAAAAAAAAAGAGACATCATCAAGACCAAAACAAAGAGACACCATCAGACCAAAGAAAAAGAGACATCATCAATACCAAAAAAAGAGACATCATCAAGACCAAAACAAAGAGACACCATCAGACCAAAGAAAAGAGATATCAACAAGACCAAAACAAAGGCTCATCATCAAGACCAAAGAAAAGAGAAATCATCAAGACCAAAGAAAAGAGAAATCATCAAGACCAAAGAAAAGAGAAATCATCAAGACCAAAGAAAAGAGAAATCATCAAAGCAAAAAGGAAAGAGACATCATCAATAGCAAAGAAAAGAGACATCATCAAAGCAAAAGAAGAGAGACATCGTCTAGAGCAAAGAAAAGCGACATCACGAGAAAGGGCTTGACGGGGAGGTTTCATTTGGCGCAACTATACCCGTAATTCCAGTGACTGGGTCAGCTGGAATGTTAAGTTTCCACCAAGGCATTCCAGGCAGTTAGTATGGTCGACGAAATAAAACGAGAATACGAAATAGGAGAGCTTCATAGATTTCCTCCACAATTATAGTAATTTGAACCTCTATTAGGTCGGATAATACTGTTTGACTTAGTACAATAACGACGCTATATAAATTTTGGAGATGTTCATGGATTCGAACCATGGCGAAGGTAAATCAATTACAGGCAACGAGGAATTTGCTAATGAGGTTGGCAAGTTAGTCGGCGGTGATTCGCCCGAGTAGTTATAATTCGATGAGCGTTATTACGGCACAACTTTCAGGATCAAAGGAAATCCACCGGGAGTGAAATTGCTTTAATGGACTAACTTCGTCAGGACGCGCCTGCCTCACAGGTTCGAGTGATAGGCGTCGAATCAGTACATATAATCACATTCATATTCCATGATATTAATACTCAAAACAGATGTTGGGATCTGTTCTAATGAATACATATTATTTAAGCAATATCCACTCTAACAGCGACGTCACCTCATGATAGAAACAAAATATATAATTGAAGGAGAAATGGCCGAAGGTCAATATATGAAAAAGATGTGAACTATCTCCAGTAATTTATTTTTTTCTACATGTTTCCCGTCCTCTAAGACGCCTCTTCAAAGAGTAATACATAATTACAAAAAGATTCGACATTAAGACCATAATGACTAACAATAATGGAGATGTAGGTTATTATTCATTGTTAGCCTTGATGTGACAGCCGAGATAGTAAGGAGGAATCTTTTTGTAACTGAGTATTATTCCTTGAAGAGGCGTCTTAGAGGAAGCGAAACATTTAGAGGAAAATAAATAAGTGGAGATAGTCTACGTGCTTTTTATCTATTGACCTTCGGCCATATTTCCTACAACGAGATTGAAATGAGGTCACATTTCGACGAAATCATGTATAATTTAATACTTTATTCTGAACAGATCAAGCATTTTAAGATAAAATCTACATAAAACTCGCGACTACACCAAAACTTAAAAAGATTCTTTATGATATTATATTGTTACAAAACTAACACAATTGGAATAAACCCCCTCCCGATTAGCCACCCATACTAGCATAACGTCAAAGAAGTTTTTAAAGGAACTTCAGCGACTAGTTTGATAAGGATTTTTAAAAATAAAACAGATATTATATGTTAATTTTCAATTTCAGATATTTATTTTCTTGTCATAATTAATTATCTGCATCTACAAACAGACCAACTTCTACTTGATCATAGGCGTGTCGTTCCAGTAACTGTATCTATAGATACAAACTCATTAACAAATCGTCTCAAGAGATCAACTATTGGAAAATAAAGGAAGCTTTCATTAATAAAATAGAAAAATATCAACACCCAAAGATAATATACACTGATGGTTCGAAAATTACCGAGTCTTCCTCCTGCGCCTACTACGAAGAAAATGCCTGTCAAAAATTCAAACTCAACAAATTAACCAGCATCTATTCCGCCGAACTATTCGCAATTAAATTCGCTCTATATCACTGCATTTACAACCACTCAACTCAAGAAAAATTCCTGATTTGCACTGACTCGTTGAGTGCCCTATTGAGTATCAAAGATGTATTCACAAACAACCCAATAGTAAAAAAAATACAAAATCAAATACAAATGCTCCGAGAGCTAAAAAGGGCCGTCTACTTCATGTGGATTCCAAGCCACGTGGGAATAGATGGAAACGAAAAAGCAGATTTAGCAGCCAGAGAAGCCCATCAACTCGACTCCATCACCCCAACAACAATTACATCTGCAGAACTCTACCAACCACTCAAAGAAGAAATTAATAAAAACTGGCAACACATGTGGAATGAAACCCAGAACAATAAATTAAAAACTATTAAAACCACCATCCGCCCATGGAAATATTCGACAAGAGATAACAGAAGAGATGAAGTTGTATTAGGAAGACTCCGAATTGGGCACACACGACTTACGCATGGCTATCTTATGACAAAAGATCAACCCCCGATTTGTGAGAAATGTAACACAGAACTGACTATATATCACATATTAATGGAATGCCATAAGTATACAGATATTAGAAACAAATACAATATTTCCAATAGTATAGAAGTGGTCCTTGGAGATGACCCGAATGAACTCCATAAATTGTTTAATTTTGTAAAAAACACGAGTTTATACAAAGAAATTTAAAGTGAAATTGCTCGTATCCTCGTTTATATTGTTAAAATGGCGATATGGATGAGGATACCAAAATGTGAATTATAAATATTACAGGGCGATGATAACCTGGTAGTTTTTCGCCCTTAAACCCTATACAACAACAACAACATTCCAGTAACTATCCCAACCAATATAATCCACTGTGCTCATCTTGAAATTGTGCCATGTTACTTCTTTGAAAGTAGTAAGTAATCACGAACTGCTAAGAAGATAGAGTGACTGAATGAAAGCCCCCTGCCTTACCGTCCCAGAAGGACTCATTCGGTAATCTAATATATTTCATTGATATGACTAGAATTTACTACTTAATTCTAGTATAAATTAAGCGCACACATCATGAGGTCGATGGGGTACGTACCAAGCCTACGAGAGAACGTCCTACACCTCAATAGACTCAAAGGAAGCGAATAACTCACATGTTCGGGTGTGGAGACTACCAATAATGGTGTGAAGGGAAATGAAGGATAGAGAGAGGAAATATATATCGTTGGAATATAGGATAGACTGTAGACCGCAGAGAGACCTGTGGAAGCTTAACGAGCCCAAATCCAGTCCGATGTATACAGCTATTTGTCAGAGTTCCCAGTTAGTCACGTCTTGGCAACCTCTCCCAATAATGAGGTAGCAACAGTAATACCAGAAGCAGACCCCAAACGTGAGATCTTTACAGACAAGATACCGCATCCAACTTTGTTTTGCATCGACTTCCTTAAAGGTCCACGCTCACAAACTTATCCCATATTATCCCACCGACCTAAGCTACTTCGGCATTAAAAAAGCCATCACTCCAAGCTAGGCTGAATACAAACAAGGAATGGAACACTTCAAAGTTTAAATAAGAGGGCTAAAGCTTTCCATATTGTTGTCACGTATTAAATCCTTTAGACAGTTTAAACCTCAACAAACCCGTATGTGTTCACCACAGGAAGTATTAATATTATTATTCAATATAATAACAATGATACTCACTAGCCGCTATAAATAAAATAGTAAAAACTCCCTATTAAATTGAGTTGGAATAATATTTTTACGATATATAATCTTTAAATCCAGAAAAGTAAATATGAATATATAAGAGGTAAATAGTCAATTCGTAACCTTGTTAAAACTACTTGTTCTCTGTGATAAATTTCTGTTTTGAAGACCATTCTCAAATTTTTTTAAGACGATTTCTGTCACGAATATTAGGATAGAGTGATAAAAATCAATTTCTTATTTTCTGAAATGGTTACCTTTCAATGACGGTGTATGAGGCTTAGTAACAATTCTGTGAAATATTTCAATTTTAACCTCAACCTGAGTCTGAGCATTCGATTTAAAGTTCTGAAATATTTGATTTTTTCGGTTCTTTAAAATAAGGAAGAAATCAAAAGATTTTCCGTTTATTTAATGTTATATAAACGAAAAACAATGATGATGGTTCGTTGCCAAATAGTTGAACAAGGCTTTAAATATACAGATAAGTTTTTAAAACTACTTTAGATTACGGTTTCAACCCGCGCATTCCGCCCAAGGTTCATCAAACTTTACAAATTTCCAATATTTTAATCATTTTTTAAACTCTATTTTCCTCGTCAATACTTACTTAAAGTGTCATCAAAACTGTTTCTTATTCCTTTTATTATTACCTAGCATTGTACAACTGTTGCCTCGCTCATACTGGAACTAGCAACGACTCACAACGAGAATCTCGTTGCACTTCATGCAACACCCATGTCCTCCCTTCCACACAACTAATGACAACACGTATTAATAATTCTCCAATAATTCTGTAATAGGAAAATTGTTTCTTTGTGTAATAGATTGCTCCAATATTTCTTTCAAACATTCTACTTTTTATTAAGCTTTCTCTTTTCTTATGATAACAGAACAATTTTGTTGAAGCAGTTACGTCTATGGAAGCTGTTTCTACCGCCTGAGTGTGTGATGAGAATGCGAAAAGAGCGCAATCAGAACACATATGTAAATTCTTGGCATCCAACAATCTTTTTAACTTATGTGTTGTCTAGTACCTATATACAATCATATGATTCTGTTTGCTCCAACCCACCATCTGGCATGAGAAACCTTTCGTAGACTTCTGTTTTCTAATTCTTGGGATGTTTTCCCACTCGAACCTCTCTCGTTACCAATTCCAGAACATAAAAAATTGATTTTTTATTTTATTTGTCACTCCACCCTAATGTTTATGTTAACACGGTTTTCAGTGAGCTCGAATATCATGGAATTCAAAGTATTGAGAAGCAACAATATAAAACGCAATTAAAGAAGACGAAAACAACTTTCTGACATTTTACATTAAATGTCAAATCTAAAATAAATAAAAAAATAGGTCCAAGAAAGAGATTATAAATAACGGCCAAGATGATCCTTATTCAACCTGTACCCCAGTGAGTATGGTAGAGCGAGAACTCAGCCATTCCATGAATACATACTATAACCACCATCTTGCCCTATTTACATACTCATGAGGTCATTCCTATGGATGAGCAAGGAGGTGCCTCATAGGCAGCACTCTACAATACACATAAGGAAGCGGCGAAAAAGATCTGTGAAAAAAGTGCGTCTCGACTCACAACAATGGGGACTTCGTATTTTGTTACACCCCCTCCCCCGAACTCACCACCTGATTTCAGTCGTTAAGGGGACTTCCTCGTCGTTTTTACATGAAACTTTTAAATACCGAGCTCGGTACCGATCAAAGAAAAATTACGACCGTTTGAACAGTAACAGACATATATGAATATAAATATGAAGGGATCTCATTTTCATCATCTAGAAGGTAGATGGACATTTTAGGAAATAATTCTATACTCGCTTCACTAGTTCAAACTTAATAGCTGATTGATTTAAGGAAATCTGTTGGAATAAGACTACCATTCTGGGGCTAAGTACGCCATGCAAAGGTCTCTGATTTGCCGCAATTAAACCACTAAGTTAATAAGACTAGGCATTTAAGCCGAGCACAGTGAAACACCCATTCTAGGCACTATAAATCTCAACAATGAGTCCAAATAAACATCATCTTCAGATTATGTGCATGCGCGTGCTGGGATGTATTTATATTTTCTCCATTACGAGGCCAGTATCGGAGGACGTTTGAAGAAATGTTTGAACCAACATCAATAGCCGATGAGCCGCATCCATTGGCTACAAGTGGTCGAGGCTACCGGGATCGATCAGCCAGAAGCCTAATGACAGCTACAGGTGATAATCTAACCCCAACCAATCACTGGCTCTAATAGTCCCGTCAATTACAATAATTAAATAGTCTCCCTGACAGCGAGTCTAAATCTAAATATTAATCACAAATCACAGTCTAATCCCAATATGTCATCAACGATTACAACTATCCAATGCATCAAATTATTAGAGCAACTGTAAACCAAAGTCAGGAGTTTCCCAGTATGACATTAATCTGGAAATGAAATGTTTAGAGATTATGTCATCTCGTTTTTTATTTGCTCCACTCGGTTTCTTTATTAAATTTGAATAACCAATTTAAATTAGAATTTGGGACACATGAATTAGAACTTCAAGAGTAAATAAAATTCCTCTTTAAAGGTATACTTCAGATTGCATACACACACAAAAACATAAGTCATCTTTTATTGGCGAATGGAAAAACATATAAAAGCTCCATCGTTTGATTAAAGCCTTCGACGGAAGGTAATTCATAATAGAACAAAATCCTGAAATACTTTGAAGCAGTAGCTAAAATATTCTGCAGGGGAACCATACGAGGATATCGGCTTATTTTACGGAAAATTTTTAATTGTTATGTGACTTTGACAAGCATGTAATAAGGTATTTGAGCAATTTAAGATATTAACATAAAGTTATCGTTGAATGTAACAATGAAAGAGATGACAGAACCAGTTCCACCCAGTAGAGAAAAGTATATAAAATCCAAGATATTGGATTGAGGCGGCCAAAGGAAAAGAAAATAAAAATAAAGGAAACCATAGGAAAGCATATGTGAATGACGTTTATTGGCTGCGTATAAGCAAAGAGTTTATTGGAATGGAGGTAGATATCGATTGAGACAGCGGGCAGACTGGACGGACCCTATTTCCAATAAAGGTCCTCGAATAGAGAAGGTAGATAATGGACAGGAAGGAGGGAGAGAGAGAGAGCCGAGATATTGGAGCCCAACTCACTTTCCAAACAAACTGCTTAAGTTCCCGCCAGAACTTCTCAGAGAGAGAGCAAACCTCAGCTTCACCCCAAGTCTCCAGTCTCCGTATATTTAAAACTTGATTTTTATTCTTTACCCAATTCAAGAAGCAGATACATTTTTCAAATGTAAATGAAGCAATAATTCGGTCATAGCAAGTTTGTAGTGAAAACTGTAACGGACAGAGTGAAACTGATGAAAGAGACTTCTAAACTCTTGCAAGCAATTAAACTTAGACCGTTTCAGCTAAGCCCAATGTTTGCAAACACTAATGATCATGGCCCATGTAAATGGACACTATTAAGAGAGGAAAGCAATCCTCTAAAGGCAGCTTTATCTCTTATTTTATTTCTTTTGACCCGTCTTAAGCAGAGATCATTCGGGATGAGATAAGAAATCTAGAGTTGTTTATAGCCGTGAGGGAAAAAATCCTTGGAAAAGTCTGCTTAGAGAGCCCGGATCGTAAAATATACTTCTTTCGTCCCTTGATTCAAACGGCAGCTTAGATATTAAACCTTGGCCCGGAGGATGTTCAACTCAAATAAATATTGGAAAACTTCTCAACGAAATATTAACCCAGCAAAAGAGTTTTTGCCCTTCTGCGGTCCAGAGTTTGGAGGTTGAAACGGATAAAACGCAGTTCGCGGAATCAATAGCAACAAACAAATAAAAAAACTTAGGTCGTTAGGGCCCATTGTTCATCTTCAACAGCTTTTCTTATTCAGCAACTTGAGTGGAACTAGCCAGCAACACAAAATCCCAACTGAACTTAGTTAGTGCGCGACACCGAAACGTTTCTATTCTTCCCCGAAGTTTAGTTAACACAGCATCTAGAAATTCACATTTTATTTATTAACATCTGATTCATACTACTCAAGACTATTCGGCACGGGTCCGCAACTTTTCTAGCAAGGATTTTAATTAGTGACTTTACCGCTAAATAAGTACCTAGAAACAACATATAAAAATAACGGAAATATTCTCCTTGTATTCTTGTATATAAGTAAGTAGAACGTTCCAAAAATGCTGTTAGCTAAAGTTTGTAGAAATATAAAAATACCGATTTGCCTCTTTAGGTATAACTCGGTTCAAATGAATAAATTATTCCTGCAAAGCCATCCCAACATCGGAAAGATTCATAAGATGGAAAAATATTCATTCCACGAATTTAATATTTTGCTCTTTTCATTTCAAACCACTTTATACGTAAAACATCACTTCTGTTCTACAAGGGCTTCATTTACATTTAATATGTAACCCTTAATATTCATGTATTTTTATTTGAATGTTATTAAAATAAAGACACGCATTTGGACAAATATAATTATTTTTTTCTCTCTTATAAAAATGAATTTCTATACATAGCCTTCTCAGATTCCGGTCCAGTTTTTTTAACTTCCCGATAACCAGGTTAAAAGGGAAGAAAATTCTTTTGAACAACAATTCAAAAAAGGTGGCATTAGACTCAACAATCCATGAAATGAAAGGAATTTAAACAATAAGTGTACTTAAGGCTTTATTTAATGTTCTATTAAGTATAGCTTTGTGTTCAAATTCTTTGCCAAAGCCCTCAAGGACGATGTGCCAAGCCTAGATACACCATTAAAATGCCACTGGCGGAGTCATACACGATAATAACTATCCTAGATTACTCTTTGCAATACTAAAAAGAGGTGAACTCTTACAATTTTGGCATCGAGTGGAGATTTTTCTTCAATGAGTAGTGATCTTCGCTCAAGTATTTCTTTTTTATCAGGCTAACAATGCAGGGGGTAAGAGGAAACCAAAGCACGTCCTTATTCAGTTCTTCCTCTGTTTGTTTGCTGTAAAATGAGGAACTTAAAGGAAACAGGAATGCAAAGGAAACAGTAACAAAGCTGACCCCATGAATACAACAACCCTCATTAAAATTTGTTTTCTGTATTTAATGTTACCATACACAGCTCCAAATTCGACTCCTGAAACTACTCAGTATGGTGGTTAAGCAGCACATATAGTGGGTGAACATTTTTTGTGATGCTCACATGGATTCTATAGTTTCCGTAGTCAAATAATTTAAATGTAAGTCAGTACATTATGATGAAAATGACGACTGGACTCGACTGCTGAAGTTTCTCAAGTCGCACAGTGATAATGTAGTCTAGATAATGTATTCCGCCAAAATAATGGGCTGTAAATGATGCTCTCTTTTCTAAACACAACACTCAACATCTTCAAAAAATATTGCAAACAAATAAAGAAAATGAAACGCTGGGAAACAGCATTCCGCCAATCTCGAAGGGAAAACAGATATTGTCCCAAACTGAAATAGGTCTAAAGTACCTTCAAACAACAAATTTATATCAACCAGAGTGTGTGATTTCTTTTTTGCATTTCGAAATTAATTGTTAAACACATTCTTTTTTTGAGGGAATCCATGAAAGTTAAAGCGCTGACCTTAATCTCACATAGTAAACCTAGACTGGCAAGATCCATTCCTTCAGAATAGTAATTTGTTTAGTGATGAATTCACTAAATAAACTCCTTAGTCGCCCATGGCTAGAAATGGACGGTAACCAGTGGATAATCAGTCCAAATAGCCATAGTTCGGGTTATGATAAATTCTTTGAAGAATGAAAACTTCTTTAGATTACAAAAAAAACCTCATTGAAACATATCATCAAAGCGGTTTTCACATTCCTAAAAAAATCGTTATCATTTATTTGATTTCCTACTTTTACTACTCCCCAAATGGCCCGAAAGGGAAGAGACAGTATTAAAATAATACTAAAAAGTAGAAGACATTCGTCCTTCACAACAATTTATTTAGTGCTCAATGTGCCTGATGTAAGGCATTTTTACTACCAACATATTAAAGTGTTAATTTAGAAAGTCAATATTGTGCAAGGATGGATTTCGATTTTATTGAAATGACTCTGAACGTAAGTAATGAAAACTTACATGACCTTGTCTACTTGTACTTTTACTGTACTAGTTTGAGCGAGTCAATACTCGTGTATTATGCTTGCCCGTCTCCTTGCACTGGAGTGTTTACCCTACCTTCTCTAGTGGATAGAAAGAACTGTCCTATCGCCTATCTAGGTCACAACACTAATTAGCTATCTCCTTCTAACAGCTCTTCTCTTCTTCTTTAGCTATACTTCGCTCCTGCATTTTTTACTCCGATGTATCCTCATTCCAGGTCTGACGCCCAAGGTCTTTCTTTTTACTGTTCATTATTTCTCCCACTATTTATGTCTTGTAGAAAACCTGCACGTCTCTTTCTATGAATTTATGAACTTTGCCAACTCAAATTACTGTATATAAGACTCACGTTAAACTGGTTTATCTTCCGCATTCCAGAAGAGGAATACAATAAAATAGTTCGCCACGAATCCATTATTGATTAAAGAAAAACTATAAAAAAAACTCCACACAGACTATAAAAGTTAAATTACGCTGGACAAAAAATTCTCGAATGACTGAGACTGTCATTATAATTACAGATGCGACAAATATCGAACAGGAAAAATACGTATTCTATAGTATATTATCTGATTGCATTAATAGTAACAATAGTAAAGACTATCGGGGAGGCAAAAGTATATTTTCCGATAAATTTAAATAGTTTATGATTTTGACAACGTATTTCGGCAGAAGTCCAGTAGCACTGTCCAACTCCACTTTGTAGGGATTATACAATTCAGCATCTCAGTTCTTGGTCTTTTCTCAATTTCTCGGCTATTGGTAGTGAACATTCTCATCATTTGGTACAGAAATACAATATCAGCTGATTATGGTAGATTACTACTACTATGATTTTGTAAGACATGGCTGATCTGTTCTCTTCGTTATTTATTACGGTCTATCTCCAGTTAAAGAGTCATATTAAGAATCAACAGATTAACGCTGGTACATATAAACTATAAATATCAGACGCCAGTCAATGCTACTTACATAAAACTAAATAAAAACGAGAATAAGTGAAATTTCCTTATATCTCGTTATGGTATCAAGTCCAAAAAAAACTAAGTTGTGAGGTCCAATCAAGTAGCCAAATAATTTTTCGCCTTTCAATAAAATATTAAGACTGTAGTGATATGTCAAACATTATAAATAGGTTATACGGCAACAAAATATTACAAAAATAAAGAAATTAACCTATTTTATTTAAAACTACATGTCAACTGGTATGAAGGTCTTCTGTTTCATTCAGGAAAATCTAACACATACTAAAATATACCTCATTTTCTTTTATTTATGAACAAAAAAAATACAGGTAAAGAATCTTCTCAAAAATGTTTACAACAGACTAATAAAAATAATATTTTGAGAATAAAGGCAATAAAAGGGACAAGGCTTGCCAAACAAGTTTGACGGGAGGACGTTTGGTCATATCCTACTGTTTGTGCCTTTTATACATTTTGATTGTCTATTGCACGCTCAACTCGGTCCTTATGCGAGCAGTCAATTTTTTTTGCGACCTTTAGCAAAGTGGGCTAAGGGCTTGGTCTTAATCTCACTTGGCAAACCTACAGTAGCGAGTTCCTATCTCCTCACCTGGGGAACAGAAATTTATTAAATAAGATCCCCAAATTGTCCCCTGGCTACAAAAGGATGGCAACCTATAGGTACTCCACGCCGATTAGCTTGAGTAGCACAAAGTGGGAATTAGTAAATGACAATGTAGCGTTTAGGCTGACACAATATACACGTGTTATATTAAATATATAATTAACGTTCAAGGAGAGCATCATAGCCTATTCTGGCTTGTTGGTTATATCCACCACGACAGTTCCCCAAGTAAGTTCCCAGGGTGCTGACCAGATATTACGGAACCAACGACCAAAGTTGGGCCCATTCCGCTACCTCTTGACTACACCTGCTCCGTGATACATTCTGATTTGACAAGAAATAATAACAATGTAAAAAGTAAACCCTAGAGGGATTTAACACAACTAGCCGTGCAAATAACCGTGTACTTAACACTCTTACCGAAACATGAATTCCATGACGTAAACCGAATCATCCGGTCGCACAGGCCTGGAAGGGTTAATAGTAATTTCCATCAACAAATTCGTTATTTTTATTTATTGTTTGAATAACTTGTATCACATTTAATCTATTATTGTCATTTTTAACCCTTTCATTGAAATCACTGTCATCCGTACGATATATAGATCGTGACGATGAGCGTTTTATTGGTCCATGGCTCGTGGAAGGCTCCATAGCAAATCATATACTATGTAAAACACACACGAAAAGAATACGAACAAACAGTGTTACAAGCTATAATGAAAGGTAAACGACATACGTAAACCGAATTACGTATCTTAGACGAGCAATACATAGGCTGTTAACCGAAACAAGAGACCGGAGCAAAACGAACAATATCTAGTCAATGCCGAATGGCGTTGACAAACTATCCCCAAACACTTTCTGTGTGTAGAGGAAGGAAAGACTCACAGCTAATGAGGTGGAGAGCCCGCCAATATTAGCAGGTCTACCAATACATGAAATATGAAAATCTCTACCGGCCTCTCAAACCGGTGTTTCATATAAAAGTGTTAATGTGAGGAATATTCGAGCAATGGCTTACGAATTAATTTTGGCGCGTTGGAGGGAAACTAGCTGTCATGAGAGAGGAGAGAAGCTCTGACTAGTATAATCTGACAAGGATTATTGGCTTTTAAACTAACTATGAAGAGAACCTCATTACATGCCCGACACACTCCTAGACAGTTTAGACACAAATTATATCTAGTTCACCTATCTAAGGCGTCCTTGACGTCAAATATTGTATAAAATAACGCAAGTGGAAACCTCAGGGTTTCCTTTGAAGTACTATTAAATCAAAAGTAGCAGATGTTTTATTGTTTATTCTCTTTGCTGCTCTTCATTCAAATTATTTCAATGAAAGCCCTATACGATATACAAAGTACAATGCATCGGATTAGAAAATACCAAAGAACATAATTTATATGATTAACAAAAAACTTCCCACTTAAAAATAAAAATATTACTCAAAGCATAAGCATCAAATCTCATGTATGAATAAACCAATGTAAAGTTGGTGGGGGGGGGAGTGAGACAGAAGTGATTGATAACTTCACCAGTGCATCCTCGTTATAATACGGCTGACACAAACCTGTGTATAAAATTGGAGTAGTACAATTACCCCCCCCCCCTCTAAATTCCCCCAGCATTAAAATGCCCACACTCAGGTCATTGAAGTTATTTTAATGAAAAAGAGAAACTAATAGCTTAAAAGCGGACAATGGTGAAAAGCTAACAGCAGTGAGGTGACATACAGGACCCATCACCATCAGTTTTGCCAACCAACTTACCACTCTTTTAAAATATCAGTTCTGTTTAAATTAAATTATGTTAACAAATCTGATTACACTGCCATTATTTTTACACATTATAATGCATACATTAAAAATTTATGTTCAATTAATATTTGTGTAATTAATCAAGGTGTTAAGGGGAAATTGACATTCTGGTTAATAAATGTTTAGGAACAGGGAGGGCAATGGACATTGCTTTTCGTGCGGCCTGATAATGGATTTAAAAAATTAACATGAAATTCAGAAGGTCAATGAAAGTGTGATAATCAACCGGCGTAAGGACCAAGTTTAATAAATTCATGTATGAGAAAGAATTATTTACCATAACAATATTTTTATGCAAATTACTTGCGTTATAAATTTTTATAAGGTAAAAGTTACTCTAAATAACAAAGTTGGCAATTTTAGATATGAGCATTTTTGGATTAAAACTAATAGGAAATACAATATTACACTTATTTGTTTTGTTCTGGCCAACACAACCCCCTTATTGTTAGTACCAAAGAAAGTTAGCTTAAAATCTTGTAAGTGTAGGTGTTAACTAAGATACTGAGTTTGGTTACATTTCGTGTAGTCGTTTGTACCCGTAAATTGGATCTCTATAATCATAGAGTTAAGTCTTTTGTTGCACTTTAAAATTCTTGACTCTCGCAATAGTTTTTATCTTGTTTATACTATGGTATACGACATAGGCTTTAACAAAGGTTACTTTAAACAACAATATTAACAACTTTTGTTATGTATATATATGACTGCCGAAAAAAATAGGAAACGAAATAGGGCGATTTTTCATTTCAGGCATTCCCTATAGCCTTCACTACTACTCTTCTCTCAGAATTCAGTATAACCTAAAGTCTAAGTTGGGATAGTAGTAATACATGTCTACCAAGTTTAATAAAATTCGGTTAAGTAGTTGAAGTAACATACAAACAAATAGACTCCAATGCCAAAAATTGTTGATTTTGTTTCAATTCCATGTGAAACGAAAATGACAGACATTACTATTTTATAAATATAGATATTATTACCTGAAAATCGGAAATGTTTTATATGAACTATGAAAGGAGACAATAGAATGTATACGAAAAATGAAATGATTTTCTACAAACGATCTGACAAGTCCTAAGGATATTGTAAATTGTAATGGATTGAGGTAGAGCCTATTGGGCAGTAGTTAATATTCCTTGGTTATAATAGGGATGAGGTTTAATATTACAATAAAGCACCTGCCAGGGTCATAACTCCAGATATGCCCTAACTCTGCTACTAACGCTTTATCGCCCATTAAACACATATTTATCAGCACATTATGGAAATACTTATACCAATTTGCATAACTAAACCATCCCTTTAACTATAAATTGATGAACAAAATAAAAAATAAATAGTAGCTATAACTGTTCGAAGGGAAAATCCAAGCTATTTTCTTTATATAATGGCATTTCCTTTCCAAAAAAGGAAAATGAGCAAAAAAGTAATAAAACATTTAACTAGCAGTCCATGAATGGACTTAATATTTACCTAATTAATTTATTTAGGAAGCTACTCAATTAGCTAGTTCAATTGGCACTTCCTAACTGAAAAGTAGTTACTAGACAGTTCAGTTTTTAATTGAAATCCAATTGAAAAAGTATCTATAAGCTAGTTCCAATTTCAATTGAATTCTATTGAAAAGTAGTTATGAGCTACATCATTTTTAGCAGATTTCCTTTAAGGGAAATCAGCCATTGAGGTCGTACTATATATATATATATATATATATATATATATATATATATATATATATATATATATATATATACTAGCCAAGGTACCCGGCTTCGCTCGGGAAATCATTTGAGACGGAAAGATTCTATTTTGTTTTTGGCAAGGCTTCTATGTGTACAACTGCTCTTCCCGTCTGGGCTCATTCTTCCCGTAAGTGTCTGTTGGGCGACTTGTGAGAAAAAAAATTAAGATTTGAAGAATAAATGAAAATAAGTCTCTAGTCATTCCCTCTCCATTGGTTTACACGCCGTGAATAATCATAATCATGGATAGCATTTATTATTATTAAATATCATCTATAATGTACGTATTTTCTGTATACAATCTAGCTAATATACCCGGCGATGCCCGGGAAATCATAGTTGAATGACTAATGATGGTATTTTTATATATTTATAGAAAATCGTTGAAAAACCATTTGGAATCGGAATTCACAATTTTTCATTTCAGGTTTTTTTAAGTTCGGTTCAATTGTTAGTGCTCAACAAAATTGTTGGAGTTTCATTAAGCGGTTGAGTCTTTTGAGCCAAAAAAAATTGAAATAAACAACTTTTGTTATATGCATACTTCCGGAAACCCCAATAGGAAACGAAATATCGCTATTTTTAATTTTAGGCCTCCCTTATAACCCCCACTCCTGTTCGTCTCAGATAATATTAACATAGCCTAAAGTCTAAGTTGGGTTAGTAGTAATATACATAAGTTTCATAATCTTCGGTTCAGCCGTTTATGCGTGAAAAGGTAACAAACAAACACACACGAAAGAAACAAAAAGCAGTTATGGTGTCTATGACATGTGAAACGAAAAGTTATCGTAAAATTTTGCGAAAAAAAACAATGTACAGACTGAGGTTACAGTTTTATATGTATATATATCTATATATATATATATATATATATATATATATATATATATAATTTTGAACAGACCTCATTTTCGTCATCTCCTGGGTAGGATCGATGGACATTTGAAGAAAGTTTTCGAAACTCGTGTCATGAGTACGACCTCAATAGCTGATTTCCCTTAATTATATATTTGTCTGTTAATGCTCTAGCCGTGGCAATTTTTGTTTGATCGTTACCAAACTCGGAATTTAATCGTTTTATGTAAAAAGAAAGATCAAGTTCGTTATTGGCTGAAATCGGACCAGTGGGAAGGGGGTTTAGAAGGAGGGATTTTTGAAAATGGGAAATATCTCCGTTATTATACGTCGGATCAAAACATTGTATAGGATCAATCTTATTGCAAATTAAATTTACTATAAATATTGGTGTATACATTTATTCCGTATCTTGAATATTAACCGAGATATTTGCATAAGTATTGTGTGAATGGTCGACAGAAGTCGACCATATTCGGGACTTTCCGCCGAAACCTAGTTCGGCCGTTTCCGTGACTGTTCGTCCCTCGTGAATTGGTTTAGATATTCGTTACTACTGCCGTTATTAGTAGGCAGGTTTCTCTGTTGTAAAACTTCACGTGGGAAATCTGCTTAGTTTACGCAGCCCCTGCGTGACAGACTTTTTTTTAAATTTAATTGAAAAGTAGTTATTAGCAACATCATTTTTTTTTTAAATTTAATTGAAAAGTAGTTATTACCTAGTTCAATAAATTATTGGAATTCAATGAAAAAGTAGTTATAAGTTAGTTCACTTTCATATTGAAAAGTAAGTTAGTTACTAGCTAGTTTAGTTTTTAATTGAAATTCAATTTAAAATTGGCTATAAGCTAAGTTCTATTTTTAATTGAACTATTAAAAACTAGTTATTAGCTAGATCAATTTTTATTTTAAATTTAATTGAAAAACAGTTAGAAGCTAGTTCAATTTTCAGTTAAAATTTATTTGAAAAGTAATAATTAGAAAGTACACTATTTAATGAAAATTCAATAGAACAATGTCTGAAAAGTGCCTAAATGCATAACAAGAAACCGGAAATAAATTAATACTCCTAATACTTTTCTAAGAAAAGTTCTAATACAAATTAATAATGTATTAAAAATAAGTACTTGTCATTATTTATGATAAAACATCAAAAATGAATTAATTACATACTTTAACTCTTTCATGGCGGCATTCACATATTTTATTTCTATTTCTCTTTAAATTAATTACTACGGTTACAACACAAAGTAAATTTGTCCGAAGTTAACGATTCTGCCTTTAAATGTGTTCGGTTAAGTTTATTTATTCTCTTAAAGAATTACATAATATATATGGCAGAAGTGGGGAATAAATAATTCCAGGAGAGAAAATAAACTCGGCAATAAAATAAGGAGCTCTCCCCACGGTAACCACAGGGCTCTAAAAGTTAGAAACTCTAAGAATTCCAGAGAGACTAGAAAATGTTCTACCATATTAAGTGAAACATTTATACAACTTCAAGAATCCAAGAAATGAGTAAATTCCGCCTTGTGTACATATCAAACCACTTTCAAATAAAACCAAGCACAGTAAAAAATTCTAAGATAACGCTCTGTACTGTAAATATTACTAAATTGCAAACTCAAAGGATTAATGTAAGAAAAGAGAAGAAGTGGTTAAAAAAAGAAAATGCTATTTATTAAACTAGGGTTTCCTTAAAGTACTTTTAAATTAAAAGCAGCGACTGTTTTATTGTTTATTTCTTTTGCTGCTCCTTATTCAAATTATTTCATATGAAAGCCAATTCGATTTACAAATTACAATGCATCGGGTATGTCCCTATCGAATTATGGCTAATTCGGGTGGGTATCTAAAGAATATCAACCTTTTCTAGCCAGTGAGGCAGTAATGATTTCATTAAATGAGTTTGTCACTAAAAAAAACCTAATTTTCATACGGGAATCGAAACACCACTCTAGTTTTACTTTTGAGGTACATATGTGAACAAATCGTCAGCAGAGGGGTATTATTTTGAGTATGTCGCGTTAAGTACACAACATACATTTAATTACAATGATCTGTGTAAACTATACAAATTATATAATCATTAAATTAAGATTAAATTAGCTGGTGAAGCTAAAAAAAAATAACTAATAGAAGAGTAAAATAAAATATTCACTTAAAATGGCAATTCAACTGGAGTATTAACTATTCCATTGGTAAATTTATAGTACGAAATATTTTTTGTTTAATTAACTCATTACGTTATTTATGGTGTATATTTCCTGTAGCATAAATTTTGAGCAATAAGGTTTATTTTTTGAATAAGGTGTATTGCTCTGGTAGTCATTGCCCACTATTGTATATAATTTCTTGTCGCTTATAATGAAAAAAAAAAAAAGCTCAAGTTTTGCTGATTCAGGAAATTTCTCTTTAACGCCTGTCCCATTTTAGATAATGCCTTTTTGTAGATAGGACGGTATGTAGGTGCTTAGATGGCGGATGTGTGTGTTAACCTGGTTCAAATCGTTCCAGATACAGCTGACAGTTGTTTATAGAGGAATCCACAGATCAGTCTGAGATAAGAGATTTGTTATCAAACAGATAGGAATGTTGTAGCAACACTGATTGTTAGGTGAATCCCCTCGTAGGAGTGCAAATCTGGAGAGACGGGGCTAGTGCCAAGTAGTGAGTTGACAGAGCAAGCAAATGACGTCAATAGGCCTCAAATACACCCCCAGGGACACACGAATCCGGATACAACCGCTCCAAGTACAAGTCACGCTTATTACCAGCCTCGGCAAATCTAGCATTTTTCACACTCGCTGCTCAAACAGCGCAGGTCATTCCTATATAGCTGATGTCACATCTGCATTCTATCAGCTTTTAGCAGAGCTATGAGAGGTCGTACTCCTGGCGTAATTTTCGAAATTTTTCTTCAAATGTCCATCGATCCTACCCAGTAGATGATGAAAATGAAGATATATATATATATGAAGATCTATCTATCTAATATTAGGTCGTAACCGCTCTGGCGGTCACAATTTTTGTTTGATCGTTATCAAACTCGATATTTCGTCGTTTTATGCAAAAAGAAAGATCAAGTTCGTTAACGACTGAAATCGGACCAGGAAAAGGGGGGATTTAGAGGGGGAGAAATTTGAAAATTATAAATATCTCCGTTACTATAAGTCGGATCGAAAAAGTGTATAGAATAAATCTTATTGAAAATTAAATTTACTATATATATTGATATTTATACATTTATTCTCTATCGTGAATATTGACAGAGCTATTTGCATTTTTCAGTTTTCAGCCTTCAGTAAACCCCCACTTCTACTTCTGGTACATAAACAATACTCTGTTATACGAGTATAATGAACCACATTATTCTTAGCTTAAAAACAAAATATTGTTATCCAGAGACCTTTATTATACGACATAGATGCAAATATGTTTTTGTCACCCACAAGAACATATTTGCATCTATTGATTAAGATAAACATTATTCATATTCATTATAAATTGCAGTACTAGGTACAGTTTTCAATAAAATGAAAATGTTATATTCTCATATGTTTCAGTTGTTCTTTCCGCTGACCTGTTTATTTACGTTTGAGACACTTCCCGCCGGCAGCGGAAAGATTTCTTATTACCGTTTGTATTTATTCACATAATATTCACGGTGGAGGTGCGTTTGCAGTATGTAGGTTTATCTATTGTTAATCTTCGTGCGGGAAATCTGCTTGGTTTCTGCAGCCTTTTGTGGCGGACTTTCTTCTGGTTGGCATTAAGGGCCTTTAGCAGGCCAGGAGTGATTCGTGATAAGAGTTCTAGGTTGATAAAGATCAGGTGGACTTACAACCCCTATTAACCAAGGAGGACCACAGTTGTCTCGGGTAGTGAGGCGGGACCCCCAGGGGATTAGTGGTCAGTTTCCCCATGGTCAGCCAGGATATAAGACAGTCATATTTGTTAAGGCCTGTCACACCTATCTCCTCACTAGATTTCCGCTAAGCACAGTGAAGTAACTCGATCTTGTAATATTATTTATTTGAGATAAATAACCGCTACAATGTCCGTTCATCTTTAAACTTGGCAGAATATAATTTTACAAATGTAAATATTAATAGACCTATAAAATAAATGAACTGTACAAAATTAATTATAAAATATTAGTAAGTTAACAACATAAGAAAAAAAAAGTATAAAGAGGTAAAATGAAAGGAAGTACGTTCTACGTTACGTACACGTTCTATAATTACAGTGCTTACTATATACAATTGGAGAATCACATCGTTAAAAGGCATAATATATACGCAAAAGAACTTTTTATGTTCGTTCATAGGTAGTTTCGACGGGCATTTCGGAAACCAAGGGTGCACGTAGAACGGCTGAATGTTATGAGTCGAGAAACGGAAATCAATAAGGTAAAAGAGGAGATAGAAGTTGGATTGGAGAAGCTTCCATCATTTCCTAATAATAATTGTCAGAGATAAGAACTGGATGGGGATGGCAAGTGAGGGCAAAGTTCTGGCAAGATCCAGGAATATTATTCGGCAGTGTCTGGAAGAGACGCCCCAGCCTTCAAACTTATGGAGCATCATGGCAGCCGAACTTTTTAAACGAAAATAACTCGGAGCATTATTCTATCCAAGATAGTAGATTTATAGCATAGATCGGTAATACTTCAAGCAAAATGCCGCTTCTCGTGAATCACAAACTCAGCTCAACGAAAGACCTCTTAAGTTCTTCGACATCATAAAGAACAAACAATAAGTTCAGCAGAAATGAGAATTGGGGATATAGACATCAAAGATCCGTTCAACATTCATCATGTTGAATTATATTAACCCTATTTGTTCCGGACGATTTAAGCATATTCCGCTAGGGAAATAGGGCAAATGCGGTCTTTGCCAAGGCCATTTTATATCATTCTCCCATTACCTTCAAACTAAGATGAATGTCGGAGAACCACAAGGATACGGGAGATGAATTTATTAATGAGCAACTCGTATTAGGTTTTCTATTTAAGGTAAAATAGAAAACCAAATACAACACTATAAATATTAGCATCCACGTTTGATACAATTATCTTTAAAAAATAAAAAAACTTCTTTGAGGTCCTATTAAATTTTAGCAGTCGGTCATGCATGAGATTCTTAAAATAAGTAGATTTCTCACATTTTAAAATGGCACACTGGTAATCATCTTACAATTTATGCACTATTTCCCCCCTCATATGAAGCCTAAGTAAACATAAAATAAATTGTTTACTGACAAAAATTACTGAAGGCTGAACATTAGAAAATACAAATAACGCGCTAATATTCTAATAAGAAAAACAAATGTAAGGATACAACGATTGTAAAAAATGAAAGGTTTAGCGCATATCGCTAGAAAATGGGTTGTTAGGGTCGCTGCTACAGCACTGTTAAAATTATATAAAAATACATACATGTCTGTTACTGCCCTCAATCGGTCGCAATTTTTCTTTCACAGTTACCGAACGCGATGAATACGCGTTTTATGTAAAACTAAAAATCAAGTTCGTAAAAAAGGCTGATCGGACCAGGAGGTGAGAGGTTTTTCGCAAATTCATTCGAAAATAATTTCATTTATACGAGGAAAATTTTGAAAATTTAAAATATCTCCGATATTATACATAAGATCGAAAAATTGAATAAAACCAATCAAAATGGAAATTGATTGTCTTATAAATTTTGTTGAATACATTTTTCTTTGCCGTAATTAATAACCAAGATATCCACTCCTTTCTCATCTCATATTAACAATAAGTTGTAATATAAAGAACCACATAATTCGAAAGTTAAATACCAAACATTGTTTTCATTGAACAATTACTTTGTGAGGCACATGCAAATACGATGTGAATTAAGATTTTACGCACTATACTAAAAATTTTATTTGGTTCATACCTTGGGGATATTTAATACTAAAGATCTTACTAGTAAACGGCTGAAATCGGCCCTGGAATAGGGTGAGGGGTTTTCCAACTAAATCCTACTTAACTTAAATTAACTGAATTTGAATATTCAAAATATCTCCGTTATTATAAATTGAAAATATTATAGAATACAATCTTGCTAAACAGATGTTCTACAAGTGTTGTACTATTTGTTATTTCGTAATTCGAATATAGCTGAGTGAGTCTTGTTTTCAGCCTCCAGTAAACCCCACTATTACACATCGGGGTTTTATTTAGAAATAGAGAATATATGGTGAGATGAGGTCAGTACTGTGTCGTACCAGCTCGTTGGAAATTTTCTTAGTTCGCGCAGTCCCTGCTTGAAGAATGTAGTTTAAAATGTACGGCTTAGGATGCCACTTTTGTAGTGAAACCGGTCGCTATTAGTTCTGGATAATGCAACATCGATCACTCAACATAACACGGAAAGTAAACAGGTTAAATGTTAACGTTTAAAATTTAAAACATTCTCTAAGAGTTTGTATGGGAGCGAGGAAGCGGAAAGATGGAGGTGAGAGAGAAATAAAGCTTGGTGCATAATATATGAGGTTATGACTATGGCGAGCTAGAACGGGGGTGGAATGCCATAGCAGACACATTCCAGGTCCTATCTCTGCCCAGGGGTCGCGCCTCTCACTTACCAACCCTGAATATATTATAGGGCGGAAAAGGGGAACATAACCTACAGCACGCAGGTACTGTGTACAATAAGCAGATTTCCCACACACAGCAATATAATGAGCACATGATCTCATCGCATCATATATTTTCTATCTCTCCAGGAGGGAGAAACCTACGGATATGTTTAGTAACTGAGTTGCTTAAAGTAAATATCGGAAGATTTATATATGTGTATATTTGTGTTTGCGTGCGTGCCTGTGTGATTGCATATATACACACATACATATCTACAGCTATGCTTTAGATAATTTTAGCACATTTCTCTTAAGAGCAATTACCCTACCCACTAGATGACGAAAATGAGGCAAGTCCAAAATTGTATGCATATATGGTCTGTTAATTGTCTAGCGGTCGCAATTTTTGTTTCATCGTTACGAAAATTTTATTTTATTTAAAAAAGAAGGTCAAGTTCGTTAATGACAGAAATCGGAACAGAGGGAGTGGGGAATTTCGAAAATATGAAATATCTCCATGACTATAAGTTGGATCGGTAAATTGTTTATAGTAAACCTTATTGAAAATTTCCCATAAAGTTCGTTATATAGATATTTTCTCTATCATAAATATTAACTGAGATGTGAGGTTCTTACTCAGCGTTCAGTAAACCATCACTCCTACTCATGTCATATTAACAATACCATGTTATATCATGAACCACTTTATTCTGAGCTAATATAGAAATTGGAAAGAACCACTTGTAGAAAAGGCAACACTAAGGTAAAGCGGGGGTAGAGAAAGAAAAGAGGAAGACGAGTTGAAGAGCAGTTGGTGTCACTAAAAACAACTGGTAATGGAGATAGGAAATAGTGTAGAGACCGACAAAATAAAATTAAATTCGAAACAAAATTAGCTGTGTATCAGTTTTTGAACTGCCATTAACGGGACTAGTTCTAGTTTTACATAAAACGTTCAAATATCGGTTCTATTAAAAGAGCGGTGACTGAGGTAGCTGTATGGTAATCCACGATAATGTTGAGGTGCAAATCGACTGTTGAAACTAATGAAAGAGTGGGAAACAGTTTTGGGAACTCCGCTACAAGCAAGAGCAGCAGTAATTGGATGTGGAGTAGGTAGGGGGAGGAGACACGAGCTAACTGGGAGCAAACCTCTAGTTATCCACGACGAATTAGTCAGGCACCGACATAGACTACACAACTCAAAACTGTTTTGTCATTCTAGAGTCGCACACTTAAAGGAAACTTACTCCCACTCCAAGTCCTATTCAACACATCGCCAAACTAGACCAATGCTTCTCTCAGCAGCCCAACTTACAGGTCCAATATCTGGGTAAGAGGTTTACTCCACTTTGCCAGAAGGCAATTACTTTTACTTCCTTCTATGAAGTTAAGGGAATTTTGTAATCGCGAAAAGTTTCGGATTTCAATAGTACTATCCGTTTTGGCTTTCGCAGAATCCATTTTCACTTGACCCGTATCTCGCATAACTGAGAAATCATTATCCTTAGATTAGATTTTCTTACCTTGTAATAGTGCATCTCCCTTTCGGTTGAAATTAATTAATGTGGAATGAATTAAAAATTTTGGAGTAAAAACAAAACGCCAACATTTGAGCGCGCGTTTAATAGTTAAAACTATTTTGGGGGGATTAATAAAGGATGCATCTGGAAGGGCTCATGAGAACTACAACATTGGTCCTTTGCAATTTTGCGACATCTCCAAAGGTCTAAAAGATATTTCAAATGTAGCCCGCATATGCGGGTCAACCCGTATGTCCAGTTATTTATATACCTATATGAAAGGATAGTGTTTGCAAGGAGTACGAGTATTATATTCAATGCAAATAGTCCAAAGTCTATTCCTACGGCCAAGCTCCAATAGCTAATGTTTTCATTTATATAAATTCGCAACAAAGAAAACATAAGATATAAAGTTCAAATACACACCAATAACTGCAGAGCCAACAGCATTGGTTCAAAAACCAATTAGCAGTTGCGAATACCAACCAAATAGCAGGCAGCCATGTAACTGTGTTATCGGAGGACAGCACACACACCCTTCCAGTTTACACACTATCCTCCCTCCATTTTATTTCCTCTGTCAGCGGTTTACAACATGCTCTTTTATACAACTCTCTTCTCTCTTTAGCATACCCATCACTGCTCAATGTTATTTGACAACACTCATCAATGCCGACAATGTCACAGTTACTTAAAGTGAATCCAAATTACAAGAATAACAGATGATAAAATATGAGACTCTGGTGTTCATGAAATGTTCAAATAACGTTAATATGAATGTTTAGCTTTTTTATTAGAAAAATATTCCGTCACACAGCTGCTGCGTAAACTAAGCATATTTCCCTCCAGACGCAATACCACGCTGATGGATTTACCCTCATTCTATTCAATTTTCGTACCTACATAATAATTCCATGCAAAAACAACCTAAAATATAAGCTGAGTACAAGTGACGGATCACTGAAGGTGAAAACAATATAATATAATTAACACGTCAAATATTTGAGTTACAATAAAATGTATAGAACATTAGACGTAAAGGATTAAATGATTAAAAAGAATGGTACAATAACATTTTTCGTTTCAACTTATAAAAACGGAGATATTTCGAATTTTCCCTAAGCAGTAATTTTGAGTTCAGTCATTAACGAAGATGGTCTTCAGTTGAACGATTGGAAATTCGGTAAGGACTCGATCAAATAAAAAGTATGGAGCCTAGGACGGATATCAAATTTGGTAACGATCAAACAAAAATTCCGTCACCGGTGAATTGAAACCACTTACAAGCTAGAATAAAATCATTAATGTAGAATTTAGGCCTTATTTTCATTAACATTATCCTAAAATAGTAGTTGATTCACTGTTGGAATTTTTAGCAAAAGGATCATAAATAAAAGAGAGCATTTTTGCGACTGCGGAATTATTGGCATAAAAAAGCAAGATGATAAATAGGGTGACAAGTTTATAAATCCTGGAGAGGTAAAGAGGAATGTAAAGCTGCTGAAAATATGAGAAAGAGAGAGGAGAGGGAGAAGGTTAGAGATAGGGGCAAATCCTGTAGGCTAGAACAACCTTCTACTTGAGCAGAGGCTGGGTGTGGAAATCTTTTGCCCCTCACTTTTCCAATAGACCAATTTTCCTCAAATTCCGACAACACCTCACCAGATTTAGCCTCTTTTTACAGTAACTACCTGTTTGAGTCCAAAATATAAGGAAACTAACGAATATTTCATAGTCTCTACTGCTTCTTACATGACCCTTTGATAATATCTGTCAACTTTTATCACCTCCCAATTTGGCATTGCGGTCGGTTTGTCAAAAATGTACTGCAACAGCTTAGTCTTCAGTTCGAAACTTTTTCACACTCTTCAGATGTTCTCTAACCTTGGTGCTAAATAACTTGCTGTGTAACACATGAATTTCAATCTTCAGGAACAAGATATATTCTAGTGTTGAGAAATATGCATCCATTGGTCTACTTGAGGGATGTTTCGGGACTTCAAAATTACGAATATTTAATCACGTATTTAAGATGTACAAAGATAATGTGGGCATTCTAGCAAAAGATTAGCGTAGATGAAGCATTCTAGGAGACGAACTCGGCTCCCGCCAATCAGCGGGCGAGTTGGCGCCTCCAACCTACTTGAACCGACCACAGGCATTGAAAAAAACTCAGCCAGCTAGCCCGGCAATGTAGTTTTTAGTTGAACATCAGTGATTCGATGGTCGTGAGGTATTGTGCTGTGCAATAAGAACATGAGGTTAACAGTGCATATAGTGATTACTAGTGAAACAAAATTTACCAAGCGTGTAAGTGTGTAGTATGTCGATAAATAAATTGTGGTGACAAAAACGTTAAAGTTTGTGTATTTAATTTTTCAGAAATACTTTATTAATCAACATTTATTATATATGTATATTTAAGAATCTATTCCTTTTCCCGGAGATTTGTTTCAAAGATAATTTTGTTGGCTTCAAGTTTTATGTTGCAGCATTTTTCAATAAAATGTGCCATTTCTGAAATATAGATTTCTGAATTTTAAAGGATGGGTCAAATGGAAAAATTCACCGATGTAAACCTGTTTTAAAAATAGATTAGAATCGTAGGAAGTAAGGCATTCCATTGGAAATTGCAAATGGTCGCTGGAGAAGTACTGGGGAAGGTTACGACGTCGAACATGAACTGAAAAGATTCTTCAGGTGTCACAATTATGGCACGCCAACTCTCAGCCTTTTATAAATACAATTGGCCATTTTAAGGGGATGGGGGGAATGGCACGGGAACTTGGGACACCCTGTATATTTGACCTTTTACGATACTGGATATAATTACGAAACATGAGGTCATCATCCTACAAGCTCGGGATCGTCGTATAACCTTTATCACAATAGCCTTCAGCAATTTTCTTAAAACATTTTCTTTTAAAGTACACAGAAAAACTAAGAATAAAGAAAGGAGACTATATAGATTGACTCGTGTTGATTGATTATTGAATTCCCTGAGAAAGTAAGTATGTACTAAAAGAGAGAGGAGGCATAAGGGAGTATAAAAAGAGGAGAGAGGTAATCCCTTTGCCTTAATCCTATGAGGCTAGGGCAGTGGCTAATCCAGGCCTGTGGTTGGTCCGCTCCAACCTCAGCAAACTCTTTACACATTAATCCTACCCACCTCCGTTACCAACCAATTTTTCAACAACCTACATCACTCTAACTCTCTCTAATCCTAAAATCGTCTATTGCTCTACTCTCCATCAAATTGCTATTCTTTAAAGGTCGCCAATATGAGTTAGGTTTAGAGTTAACACTTCCTTGTGTCCAAACGTGTTGGTTGGAAGAGGAAAAACGAATGGTAAATTACAACTCGCTCTAAACAATGGACCATGGAATTAGTACTAAGCTTAACTTGTTAAAATAATTATGATATCTCTGGAATATGCTGGACGGTAGGAGGAACCAACTGAACAGGATCAATAAAAAGGCCTTGTCCTCTACTATTGTTCAAACAACAGTAGAGGACAAGGCCTTTTTATTGATCCTTCTTAATTATTATAAATCATTAAAATTCAAAAATTGAAAAAACTAAAACAACAATAACGAGTATAACAAAAACAGCAAATTGATAATAAAAGAGCATTTAAAAAACAACTAAAATTATATCGTAATACAAAGTTAATGTTTTTTTCAAAGTTTAAAATATTAGATAAATACAAATTCTAAAACAAGGTCAATTTGCTTATGTGGACAGGTCTAAAAGGATGGGAACTGCTGACTTTTGCCAGCGAGGTACTACGAAAAAGAATTAAATGAAGCCCTCCATGAACTAACCATAAGAGAATGGGAGAAAAGATGGCAGGAGACCGAAAAGGAGCCTACACCAAAGAACTCTTAACAACAATAAAGACAAGACTTGGTAAAGCATGACTGAACCCAGGATACCTCCTCACACAGTTTCTCTCAGGACACGGTGATTTCAACCATTACCTCCACAGGTTCAAGAGGAGAGAATCACCACACTGCTGCGCTAGCGGCAGCTCGAGCGAAACTGCAGAACACGTGCTGATGGAGTGCACCTTAAAGGACGGAGCAACAAGTCGGATGTTGAGGGACTCATATAATTACAACCCAGGCATAGAAGATCTCGTTAAAGATGAAGCCAGTTTCTGGGCACTCAATGAATTCATTAAAAAATGGGACATTTTCTTGGATTCATTCAAGAATACTTTTGTGTTATTTAGTTTTTAATATTTTTTTATTTTATTTATGACCACTTAAATAATCATAAGACCGACAATAGTGGCGTACTACCTAAAAATAAACTCTTTACTAAAACTATTATCACTTCTTATCATCAGCGTTCGTTATAGAGGTCGAATGTTTGTGAAAGAGAAAAAATAGTTATGTACTATTGGCGAACTGAAATGGAAAAAAATATAAAAAACCTTCGCGTAATCTATCATGTCAAATAAAATTTGAAATCCTAATATAAGTTAATTATATCCATGCAGAAGATAAAGAAAGAAAAAACAGTAAATAACTTACGTTAATAGAGAAGAGGGCGGGCTTACCTGGAAAAATAAAATACATTTAGTGTCAAAAAATAAAATAAATGATGTGTCAAGAGTAGCATAAAAACAAATTAAAGAGACATTTCATTTCAAGCATCAAATTAAATCATAATATTTATAATCAACTGAGAGCGGAGCTTGATGGAGCCAACTCAAACTTCATTAGAAAGTTTAAACAAATTCTACTCCGGGGAAAAGTTATTACAAAAATAAAAAGTCTGCCTCTCTCCGAGTTATGAGGCTAAGTGAAAATATAGTTTTTAAAATTAGTTAATGTCACAAGAAAATAAAACAGAAAACTAACGATAGGACATTCTATAAATAAGCTTGAAAAATTACCTTCAACTCAGAAGCTTTTATTAAACCAGCTAAAGCACTTAGTGTTTTAAATATTTGAATACAATTATAATATTACGTGCCATAAATAGATAACTTTTGGACTAAATCCAGTCAATATTGGGCATGTAAATACTGATAAAATGAAATTTACCATCGAAATAAATGTTTAAATTATTACCAAGAGCAGATTATGTAATTTATAATCTAAATTCAAATACCATTTTCAGTAAAAAAATCAAAAGGTTTTCACTACGAAATGATGAAAAAATTACACACATTTCAACATTTAATTTCATTTACTTAAGCCAATAGTGCCACGTTAAACAAAACATTACTTGAAAACAAAACCAATTATTTTAAATGATCGTTGTAACTATTTATTTTAGCAGATTCATTGTAAAAGAAAGAAAATCCTATTTATATTCCATTTAAGACAAGGTCCGTTCAAATATATGTACAACCTCTAGTACAGCAGCAATCAATATTAGCAGATTACCTGCTAAGGGAAATCAGCTAAAGGTTATGACTACAACCTGGCGCGATATTTGGAAAATGTTCTCAAATGATAACCGATCCTATCTAGATGATAACGAAAAGTCCGTCACGCAGGGGCTGCGTAAACTAAGCAGATTTCCCACGTGAAGTTTTACAATAGAGAAATTTCACGAGAGCCGAAGAGTTAAGAAAATGGCCGACCTAGTTTTTGGCGGGAAACTCACTCATCCGTTATCCGCCCCGATTTCATAAAAATGCAAATATCTCAGTTAATATTCAAGATAGAGAATAAATGTATATAGCAATATTTATAGTAAATTTAATTTGCAATAAGGTTGATTCTGTATAATTTTTCGATCCCACGTATAGTAACGGATTTTTCCGAATTTTAGAAAATCCTCCCATCAAAACCCCTCCCCCTCCCACTGGTCCGATTTCAGCCATTAACGAACTTGATCTTTCTTTTTACATAAAACGAATAATTATAATCGAGTTTGGAAACGATCAAACAAAAATTGTAGCGCTAGAGCGGTAACAGACAAATATATATATATATAGATATCTATATATATATATATATATATATATATATACGTAGGTGAATCAAATGAAAACCTTAAAAGTGCTGTAAAGCTCAGGTTAAACTTTTAAGGTTTTCATCATTTGATTCACCCTCGTATATATATATATACAGTTTTGAACGGACCTCATTTTCGTCATCTACTAGGTAGAATCGATGGACATTTGAAGAAAAATGTCGAAAATTCCGTCATGAGTACAACCTCAATAGCTGATTTCCCTTAAGGGAAATCTGCTAAAATGAGATCCATTCAAATACTCGTATATATATATATATATATATATATATATATATATATATATATATATATATATGTCTGTTACCACTCTAGTAGTCAAAATTTTTGATTGATCGTGACTAAACTCGAAATACGTATAATCGTTTCGTTAATGGCTGAAATCGGAACAGTGGGAGGGGTCACAAGGTGGGGGAATTTTGAAACTTCGGAATATCTCTGTTATTATAAATCGGATCGAGACATTGTATAGAAATAATCGTATCGCAAATTAAATTAAATTTACTATAAATGTTGTTTTATAGATTTATCTTCTATTTTCAATATTAACCGTGATATTTGGATCTTTTAGTTTTCAGCCTTGAGGGAACCCCCGCTCCTACCCATGTCGAATAACCTATACTTTGTTATATAAAGAACCACATTATTACAAGCTTAAATACCAAATATTGTTTTCAAAGGATATTTACTAGATGAGCCACTTGCAAATAAGTTCTATCCATTTAATATGTTACGTTCACAACTCGAAAATGTTTATTTTTTCTATACCATACTCGATATTTATTGTTTATTCAATGCTAGAGATCATATTAGTAAATGGCTAAAACTGTACCCAGAATAAAGAGGGTTTAGAGAGAAGGGATCTTGAAAATTCAAAATATCTCCATTATTTTACATAGAAATAGAGAATATGTGTTGAGATAATATCACAAGTGAGTTATAGCAGCACGTTGCTTAGCGTTCCTTATTTTTTAACAGTTACTTAAGGATATCAGCTACTGAAGTTAAGGAAAACTGTAGTACAAAAGCGAAACTACCGGACTCCCGGGCGAGAATGAAGGACCCTCAAACGTGGTAAAAACGTACGTACTTCATGCAAATTATAATCCAACCAATTTGAGAGGAACTTTGTTAAACCTCGAACTCGGAGTGGATTCCTCTGGCGAGTAAACAACTCGGAACTATGAATCACCGTACATTAAATAAATCAATAAGCATTACATTGTGAGCCTAAAAAAGGGGAGAATAACAAGAAAGGTAGCCAAAAATACAAACCCTCCTAGTTCTAGTAGATAGGACTAACACATAGAGCCCGAAGACAGATGGCAGCAAGAACTAGAGGATACGCCTACCTACCCTATCTTGGATTAGGTCCAGGCCTACCTCCATTCCGGTCCTACACTCCAAATAATATCATAGCTCTCGATAACAGAACATAGTTCAAATTGTTATTCCAAAGGCAAACCATAGCGCCTAAGCTTAAATAACGAAATGAAATTAGTCTTAGTCACACACTCAGAGGTCAAGGTAAACTAATGAGATTTCCATCGTGCCGATGAAACACGCTAGGAGTCATCTCACACTTTGTTGTCTACTTTGCCAGAAGTAAGAAGTCCGCAACGCTGGGGTACTTTAAATATAGAAGAATTCCCACGAGCTGGCATGCCGAACTACTGATCTCACTTTACAATACATTTTAAAAGATTTCCCTTAGGGGAAATCAGCTATTGAAGTGGTACTTATGGCGCGATTCCCGAAAAATTTCTTTAAATGTCTATCGATCCTACCCAGGAGATGACGAAAATGAGGTCCGTGCATAATTATATATATATATATATATATATATATATATATATATATATATATATATATATATATATATATATATATATTTGTCTGTTAACACTCTAGCGGTCGCAATTTTTGTTTGATCGTTACCAAACTCGATATTTAGTCGTTTTATGTAAAAAGAAATATAAGTTCGTTAACAGCTGAAATCGGACCAGTGGGAGGGGGGTTTAGAAGTGGGGATTTTCGAAATATCTATGTCGGATCAAAACATTGTATAGAACTAATCTTATTGCAAATTAAATTTACTATAAATATTGTTCTATACATTTACTCTGTATCTTAAATATTAACCAAGATATTTGCATTTTTATTAAATGTGGGCGGTAACGCACGAGTGAGTTTCCTGTCAAAAGCTAGGTCGGCCGTTTCCGTAACTGCTTGGTTTCGTATGGAGATTTCTCTATTGTATAACTTCACGTGGGAAATCTGCTTAGTTTACGCAGCCCCTGCGTGACAGACTTTAGTGCTTCAAATTAAAAATCTTATGTGTGGAAGTAAGGGTTAACTGAAGTATGAAAACAAGAATACTAGGAACAACTTGCTTAATATTTAGTTACGAAGAAATGTAAATAACAATAGCGTAGAGATCAGTTGTTTAACAATATTTGTTCTATAACATTTGTCGATACGATACACAATAACGGAGATATTTTGAATCATCTAATCCCCCCAACTTATTTCTGGTCAGATTTTAACCATTAACGACAATAGCCAAACTTTATTAGTGTTGAATGAAACAGTTAAAAATCTAGTTTGGCCAATAATATTTGTCAAAACAATACAACAGTTAACCATATTAATTCTTAATATTTTTCGGTCGAAATTATAACTTATAATAATGTATTGGTCAGTAAACATTGGGGCCAGTAGGAGATATTTATTTATGACGACACACCTAGCACTAATCTATTTACATCGTGTTTTCCCCATTCTAGGACAGATTTTATTTCACATTAGAAGCCTAAACGATCAAACAAAAATTGCGACCGGTAGTGCAGGAACAGGGACATTTATTATTGTGTTCTAAACATGAACGGACCTCACATTCTCCTCATCTGTTAGGTAGGATCGATAAACATTTAAAGGAACAACAGCACAAGCTCTACGGCCGAAATATGCTAACATTTAGTATACAATTCCTGGGTTCGAAACTAATGCTAAGCCTAGAAGGTTTACCAAGGATAAGACTTCTTCATCAAGTTTTTTATTGCTATACCTAAACAATATAAGATTTCAAATAGGATAACATCGAATAACATTTGAAATCTGATTTCATGCATTGCTGATGACTTGATACATTGTGGATGGACCACGCATTCATTCATTGACTCAGTTTCAGACCGGTACTTACTAATTCCAAGCAATCAATAGCGTAACTATTCATACCCAGAATTACAAAAATAGGTGGAATCCTGAAATCAATCATTTTCAAATCTCTTTTTCACAAACAGTAACCAGTACTATGAAATCAACGTAGTTCCTCAAACAAACGGGATCGATTGTTAGCAACAAACTACATGTTACATTGGAGAGTAGAACATGACAAAGCGGTGGAGATGACAATACAAACTGGCCGAGGGGTAAAGCCGATATTCAACACCGTCCAGTACCCAGCTGTATACAACAAAGGTGCCGATAAGCTGGCAAACTAAACAACACGGCGAGAGGGAGAAATAAGCCGATATAGGAGGAGCAGCAACGGACACATTAGTTACAGGGCTGCTTCTATTGTCTGCCCGCCACTCTATGAGGCCAGCCATTGTTTCCCTAGCTTATTCCACCAACCCCCGCCTAGTAGCTTCACTTCCCTTAATCCTCACATAATGCTCGCATCATTCATCCTTTAAGACTCCCTCGCTACATACGTACCATCCTCACAAGTGGAAAATTCCAAATATTTTCTGATCGTTGGGACTGGGGTGGCGAAGGAGATTTCCAACGTGAGAGTGGCCACACTAGTGATCTCATATCACTACATATAGTATATTTTATATTTCTAAGTAAAATCCCGATTAGTAGAAATGGAGGTTCATTGAAGCTTCAAAACAAGAAAGTACGAAAAATTCGACTAACATTTTGAGCAACAAAAAATGTATATAAGACAAATTTTATATAATTAATACTTTCAACAGGGGGAACGAGAGGAGGGGAGAGAGAGAGAGAGAGAGAGAGAGAGAGAGAGAGAGAGAGAGGGGGGGGGGAGTGGGGGGGTGCAGGGTATAGAATTATTCCGCTAAGTGAGCTTGTTAGAGAGGAAGGGCTAGATTGGAGAGGAATATACACAGCGCATCCCCCCCGGGGCAAATACACCCCCCCCCCAAACCCGGAGAGAAATAGGCAATTTGACGCCCTACATCCTCCCCCTATCTCCTAGCTATATATTAAAAACCAGGAAACTATCTCAACCATATTTCTTTTAATCTCTCTCAGCCTTGTTGCAATTTGTCGTATTAAACAGCAAAAATGGGTTTAAGATCAGAAGGAAAATCTTAACTAATGGCATTAGGAAGTATTCTGCAATATGTGGTAAATGCAACATTTTTCCTTACTGCACTAACTTAAGTAACGTTAAATAAAAAAATTCTGTGAATCATTCTATTCTGTTTATTACAACTAGCCATGTTACCCGTCGTTGGCGGGTTCCAAAAGAAATGCTTTTCCGTGGAAATATTAAGATTGGATACATAAAATAATCCAGTCACGTTGACCAATAACACAAATGCTATCACTGAAACAAGAACAGTAAAAGTACTGTCATTCTCAGTTAAAAGGCACTGAAGATAAGCTGTAGCTCTGAAAGTGCACTTTGCCTACATAAAACGCATTGTAGAGGAAAACAGGCATACTGTCTACATCCAAATTTACAAAACATTCAATTTGTAATATAAAAATTCTATACAATTTTTCAATCCAACTCATAATAACGGCGATATTTTGAATTTTCCGAAAATCCCCCTCTAAACCCCCCCCCTTTCAGCCATTAACGAACATGATCTTCCTTTTTACATAAAACGATTAAATTCTGGGTTTGGTAACGATCAAACAATATATATATATATATATTTGGTTGTATACACTTTTTCGACACAACGCATAATAACGGACATTCCCTTTAAAATCCTATCTAAAATCTATAAATCCCTCCCCCTTTCCCCAGCCGTTAACGAACCGTCGAATCTTAATATCGAGTTTAGCAACGATCAAACAAAAGCAATTTATATATATATATATATATATATATATATATATATATACAATTTTGAACAGACTTCATTTTAGTCTTCTACTAAGTAGGGTTAATGGACATTTGAAGAACATTTTCGAAATAGCTGATTTCCCTTGAAAGAAATTTGTTAAAAATAGACTTTAACAAAAAACTAACAATCATTGGTGATTAAATAGCTATGTGACATAGAGCTCCCAGCTGATTGGTCTAGAATCTGGTGTAATGGGCCGAGTATTGATGACGGACAGTAGCCCATTGCAATGGGAATGCCTGGTATTCCTAGATTAGAGGATTGGCGACGGGAATCCACTCTGTGGTTAGCTGCCCAGTTAGCCTCTAATTGCATTAGCTGCCTCTCCAGTATTCGATTCGTACCCATAAAATATACTGTCAGCTGCCTACAATCCTGTTTAAGAGGTCTACGCTAAGCCATGGAGGTTAACCAATATAATAAAGATTGGATCACTTACCAGGTGCCCTAATTTTGACACAGGGGCTGCGTAAACTAAGCAATTTCCCACGTCCTGGTATGAAACACTACTAATCTCCTCTCAGACGTTAAAGGGTATGATCATTACAGTTGAATGAAACTGTTAAATATTTATTCCGGTATAGATTTTATAGATAAAAATTTTCGGGTCAAAACCAGAAAATCAAATTCAAGACATCAAGACACTACGTATTTGAATGAATCTCACATAATAAAAGCTCAATAACATTATTTTTTATTCGAATATAGTGGTTCATGATGTAACAGCTTATTGCTAATATAATGGAGTGGGGATTTGAGGAAGGCTGAAAACTAAAAAATGCAAATATTTCCGTTAATAATCCAGAGGGACTCAGGTTAGCCATGTGAGTTAAAGTGAGGGCCTTAATCTCGCGTGGTAAACCTAGAGTAACGAGTTCGATTCCCGCCTGGGCAACAGGATTTATTTAGTGGCGAACTCGCTAAATAAACTCCTTAGCCCCACCCTGGCTAGAAAAGAGTGGTAACCTGTACATAACCAGTCTCAATTAGCCAAAGTAGCAAAAAGTGGATGTTAATGAATAAATTTAATTTAAATAATCCAGATAGTAAAAAACACATAACACCATTTATATGACATTGATTTTTCAATAAGATGTGCTCTAATGATGAAGATTTTACGAACGTTAGAAATTTGCACTTTCTAAGCCCCTCCCTCATCTTACTGTTCCAATCCAGCCAATAGCGAACATGATCTTTATTTTTACATAAAACGTTTAAATACCGAGTTTGGTAACGATCAAGCAAACATTACGATCTTAAGAGACCGTTTAAAAAAAAAAAAAAACCTCTATTTTCCTTTTTATACACTTCTGCAAAAAGGGCTTGTGTTTTCGCTTCATGCATCATACAATAACGCCATTTTGCATTCATTTAACCAATGGTTTAACTTATGTTACTGATCGATTTTACATATAAAAAAATAGAAACGACAGTTCACAATTAACCATTTAATGAGCACTTGTTAAGAACAAGTTCCAAGTGTTACATGAGTTCCGATGAATATCCAGAGTAATTGAACATCTTCTTAACAGGTGTAACAAAACATTTAGTTTATTTAATTTTAAAGGAGTACATGGAGGCCATGCGGTTTTCATGTGAGATTTTTTTTAAATAGTTAAAACTGATTTTCCCAGAATTTTATTTATAGTTCATTAAAATTAATAAATTTGTATTATCAATTATAAATTATTATTGAGGAACAAAATTAAGTTCTTTGGGATAAAGATAATTTAAAATTCTAATATCGGAAGCTAGTGAAATGAAAGGAGCTTAGTGAAATGTTATTCAGTTCCCAAGGGCAGTTTGAAAATGGCGTCATTAAATTTGTTTGGTTGATGAAACTGGGCAAGCTTTAATTGAAAATGTTAACTGTACTAGTATCTCTGTGCCGTATTTCATTATTTCGTGATTCTCATAAGACTTTAGGGGACTTCTTGAATTGAAGTTGGCTAGGAAAAACAACTTTTTTATCAGTGGTTCATAATTGAATTGCCGCTGGAGAATGAAAAGCAAACTAAATTAATAATTTAAAATAAAGTGGAATTGGATCTCTGATTGGCCTCAATCACAGCTCCATACAATAATAAATGGTTTCCATTCCCAGGCCTATTGCAGAGTTCTGTCGTACTCCATACCTGTCACCATTCTACCAACTCCATTCTAGTAAATTATTCCTCGAGTTGCCCAACTGCTGTGGTCTCAAAAGTCAGACAAGGGGAATTCGCCCGAGGAAAAGCTGACTTATACATACAGCAAACTTACAGGCCAAAGAATGACTTGACGCTGTTTCTTTTCACCCTCTTATCCCCTCACTACTTTCAGTAAGTCCGTCACGCAGGGGCTGCGTAAACTAAGCAGATTTCCCGCGTGAAGTTATACAATAGAGAAATCTCCACACAATTGCCGAACAGTTAGGGAAACGGCCGAACTAGCTTTCGGCGGGAACGAATAGAAGCGACCATAGCTGGTCCGTTACACTTTATAAAAATGCAAATTTCTCGGTTAATATTCAAGGTAGAGCTTAAATGTACGAGTATATAACAATATTTATAGTAAATTTAATTTGCAATAAGATTGGTTCTATACAACTTTTCGATCCGACGTATAGTAGTATATATTTATAAATTATAGTAATATATTTATTTATTGGCTGGATATATATATATATACACTTTTGAATAGAACTTATTTTACTCATCTCCTGGTTTAGATCAAAGGACAATGGAAGAGTTTTTTCAAAACTTCATGAGTCATGAGTACAACCTCAATAGCTGACTTCCCTTAATGGATATCTGCTGAAAGTGGAAACTATTAGTTTCGCCACGCAAGAGATGCGTACCCCAGAGCAGACTTCCCACGCGTTCTAAAGAATCGGCCGGAAGTAGAGTTATGCCTGATGGATAAATTCTGGTAGACTAGTATTAAGGTTAATATAGAAGCAGGATGAGAACTGTGGATTGGTAATATCTAGTTAATAGGATGAATATTGGGAGACGGCCATCATCTCCAATATAGCGATAATATCTACTAATTTCACCCTCCAACGCACAGGCAATTATACCAATATTACTGAATATATACCCCAGATGAACCAGATCCGAGAGGCACATCTAATATATATTAACCAACAGCAAACCACTTCTCAAACTATAAAGATATCGAACATAAAGTTTGAGCAGTTCTAATTTTAAAAAAAGAAGAAAAGTGACATCAGATATTTATATAGAATTGCATTAATATTTTCGACCAGGTTAATATTATAGGTGATGTGTTTTTTGTTGGGGCTTGTGGTCAATGTTTATGAAAGAAGCTTTAGTCAACAACTCTAGTTACTCAGTGGTAGATATCCACCTGTTGGGGTCGAAATTAATGAAAACTGATTTTGTGGGTCGGCAGAATCTAAAAATTGACCCCTAATAATTAATACAGAACTTCTTATTTGGTGACGTCACCACACAACAACTTTGCATTTATGGCGTATAATAAAGTTCTCATGAAAACAACATTTGGTATTTAAGGCTCGATTACAGTCTTTATTATATAACAGAGTTTTGTTTATGTGAACAGAGTAGGAGTGGGTGTTTGCCGAAGGCTGAAAACTACAAAATGCAAATATCTCGGTTATTATTCATGATATAGAACAAATGTATATAATAATAATTATGGTACATTTAATTTGCAATAAGATTGGTTTTATACAATTCATCAAAACGAAGTATAATAACGGAGATATATGAAGTTTCAAAATCCACTTAAACCCCGCACTGGTGCGATTTCAACCGTTAACAAACTTGATATTTCGTTTTACATAAAACGCTTAAATATCAAGATTGGCACGATCTAACCAAAATTACAGACATATATATATACACACATTGGGTTGGCATACACCCTTAACCCTTCTTAGGGCAAAGACCGCTAGCGTGGTCTCCCGCTCAGCTCCGGATGACGGAATATTCAAAAATAATTCCTGGTTTTCTCCTGACATCTAGCGGGCACCCTTATAACTATTCGTAATCACCTCAGTCCGAATTTGAATAACAGCGGGAGGAAGCGCCCTATTAAGGGTTTAGATCCTTAGTCACCCCCTAGCTAGACTCGAGGAGTTCGGATCATAGTTTTTACACAGTGAGTGATCGACTCGACGTACAAACTTCGTTATCCATGGAGGAACTGGAATGCCCAATAGACTGACGGGCCCCATTGTATCCGGAGGGTCGTGGGCAGCTCACATTGTCAGCTTTTGTGGACAGGAGCTAAGAGAGCCATACCCGCTAGTGATCTCGAGTGGCTGTCAGATGCTTATATTCTCTAGACTCCCGCTGAACCATAAGCACTGCGATAATAGCGCTCTCTGTAAGTGACCTCGTTAATTAATGTTCTCCCTAGGACCGAACTTGCAACTGTTTTTTTTAACTTTAGCTTACTGTCAGTAGTGGTATATGTACCCATGCATTAACTACTGCCGTATCTAAATACGACAATGACATAAATAAAATAAAAACAATTCTAAAAGTTCTTCAACCATTGACTGGAAGATCGAGCTATGAGCCTACAAGCTCAATAGATGATTCTCCTTAATGGAAATCTGTTCAAAAATTGATGATATGAAAGCGTAGAAGGGTTGAGACCTGAAAAGCCGCGAGATGATCCGGAAGGGTGGTTGGATCCCTTCCCTTGTGTCCGGATTTAATTAAACCCCAAGGAAGAGGAGCTGTAGGCAGGCTGGAGTAATTATTGCAAGGCTTTGTGGTCTGCCGCCCTTACCTACGGCTGTTAGCAACAAAGGCGCCATTGGGACTCTGCTTTCTATGGCCGGCGACTAATGCTCAAGGAATAGCAGCATAAATAACCAGCCTCAATAGTGCTGACATGCAATTCAGGCTGGGCTCAGGACATATAGACATTTGTACAAAACCAGTCTATTATCGGATCAAGTCGTATAAAACGTAACCTAAAATCCTCAGAGATTGTTTGGCGGAATTTATTGGCAACTGTATGACAAGCAGGCCGGTCACGCAGGGGCTACACAAACTAAGCAGATTTCCCAAGAGCTTCAGTTAGAGAAATATTCCCCAAGTAAAAAGATATTCAGGAAACTGAGAGTAACCCCCTCCCACAAATAATAAGAAAACAAGCAAATTCTCGATCAGTATTTGGAAACTTAACAGCAATTGTTTATACTTACTTTTCAATAAGAGATGGAATATTTTAGCAGATTTCCCTTAAGGGATCATGATGCAATTTTCAAAACTTTTCTTCAAATGTAAATCGTTCCTACCCAGGAGATGACGAAAATGAGGTCCGTTCAAAATTATATATATATATATATATACATATATATGTCTATTAACGCTCTAGCGGTCGCAATTTTAGGTTTTTACCAAACTCGATATTTAATCGTTTTATGTAAAAATAAAGATCAAGTTCGTTAATGGTTGAAATCTGACCAATGGAAGGGGGAGTTTAGAGGGGGGTTTTTCGAAATGTCAAAATATCTCCATTACTATAAGCGGAATCGAAAAATTGTATAAAACCAATCATATTGCAGAGTAAATTTACTATAAATATTGTTATGTACATTTATTCCTTATCTTGAATATTAACCGAGATATTTGCATTTTATTGAGCGAAACGGACATGATGAGATCGGCTAACTTCGGTTATAGTAGTGAGTTTCCGGCTAGATGGTTTAGCCGTTTCAGTAACTGTTCGGCTCTCGTGAATTTCTCTATTCTAAAACTTCACTTGGGAAATCTGCTTAGTTTACACAGCCCCTGCGTGGCGGACTTTTATTTCAGTGAGAAAGGACCAGGATTTTCTTGCAATATTGTGACAACGGTTTGATGACATTGATTGAGACCAAAAGAACCCAACTAAAGCAACTTAACAAGTTGATTGTTCCCTACTCGGAATTACATTCGCACTGATTGATCGTCGAAGACCTGACAGGCAGAGCCAATAAATTACCGACAGGAGTCAATAAGAAGTAGCCCGCAATTAGGGAAAGCAATTTACAGCCGGGGAACTGTTTGCCAAAAAAAACATCTCCCAGATTGAAGAAGTGCGAAGCGAGTCCCACTGCCAGCTCCCAATTTAATTAAATCCAAAGAAATGAGATAACGGGTGAGAGAGAGAGAGGGAAAGGAGGAGTGATTATTACTAAGTCCGCTAGAGTGAGCTACTAACGAGCTATCAGCCTTTGTGGCCTGTCAAAGCCTAGGGCCTGCTTTAGGAAAACCGCCAGATAAAAGATGGAATTAGGCCAGCCATCCTAATTACAAGCCGAAATAACCAAACCAGGCTTACAACAATGTTTCTTTCACCTGCGACAACAATTCCCAAATTTAAATGTACTATTTGGCAAACTCCTCTTAGAAAACGTTGTTCTATAACCAACCCTAACCACGTAAAAGAAATTTCCTATGACATGTTCAATAATTGTACAGTCACAAAGTCAGACGACCTGCACGTAATTTCTCCATAGACTTCCCAATCTTTGTTGTACCTTTTTATTAATTGGGCTGTGTCTGTTCTTACTTTATGGCTGTTGCACATCAACTCTCTCCATTTGCAAGAACCTAGGACATGAGCTAGGGTTTCAATCTCACTGCAAGGCGGCAGCGGGTTGATCCTAGGTTCCTGTCAGGGATGCGTGCACAGGAATCAGGTAGACATTCGTTTTGATAACCGTCGACTACCTTCTTAGCGCATAGATCATCGTATCAGGAGTGTCAGAAGAGAGAATTTCTTTGATACAGCTTCTGATGACTTTGTCTATTTCCATTAGAAACGAGAGTCTTAGTTCTTTAAGAGGGGCATATTGGAGTGGGCGGTTAAATATCGACTATGGAACAGATCTAATAAACATTTTTGAGACAAGAACGTAAAATTGTAATTGACGATGTGATCGCACAACGAATTGGCATAATAAAAGTCTCTTGAATAGAATATTTTTTACTTAAACTTAGAACAAAATGGTTATATCTTAAACCATTTATTATGTCATATTATTAATATGACATTAGTAGGAGTGGGGGTTTACTTAAGGATGAAGAATAAAAAATCAAATATATCGGTTAATATTCATGATAAGAGAAAATATGAGTATAACAACATTTATAGGTATTTTAATATGCAATAAGATTGGTTCTATGAAAGTTTTCGATCCGACATTTAGTAACGCACATATTTCACATAATCCTCACCCCTCCCTCTGGTCCGATTTATGCCATAAACGAACTTTACCTTCCTTTTTGCACAAAAGGATTAAATATCGTGTCTGGTAACGATCAAACAAAACTGGAGATAAACAAATAATTGTCGAATTCAAAAACTTACAAACTAAAGAAGGTGTCTTCTCCTGGAATCAATCCACTACTTTATATGAATACTTTCTGGAAATGTTTGCATTGTATGTATGTGTATTCACTTCTCTCTTAATCCACTATAACTGAAATCGTTTGCTATTAAACGACGAATGCCCAACGTAATTTCAAGTTCTGTTTATATTGGCTTCTCATAACAGGAAAAATTGAGAAAATTCTCAGATTAGCAACGTATGTAGCATGATGGAAATATGCTAAGACTACGTAGTCGCTGCGTAACAGGCTTTTTAGCTGTTCAAAGGGCGCTAAGAGAGTCAGTAAACATTGCTCGAATAAGAAGATTCTTCCTCTATACAACCAACAAATTATAAACGGCTCACAAATAATCCCGAAATATAATTCGAATAAGTTCAAAATCTGAATGAAATTAAAGGAGAGTAAATCCGAAAGGCCAATCACTTAGAGAGAACGAAATGAAAGCTGCCGCTATTCGAAAAAATATTTATTATTTTCCCTTTTGGGAGAGAAACTCAATATAAGGGTGAAAATAAATAAAAAGGGCGGAAGAAAGGGAAAGAAATGAAAAAGCTTGGATAAGATAGAGGAAGGGCGGAGCGCTAATTAAAGTAAGTCGGGCGTAGATAAAGAGGAAGCTGCGAAAAATAAGGGATGGAAGGGCTTTGTTCTTGGCCATGGCAGAGATCTCGCTGGCTATTGGATAAACAGAATAATGGGGCAACTCAATAAGCAAGCCTACATACCAATGTCTGCTTATAATAATGCTATCACCTCTTTTAGACAATTGACAATTCATATCATTTAGCAGAAATATTCAGATTGATAAATAGTTTCAATAGTCTGTCACGCAAGAGCTACGTAACCTAAGCAGATTTTCCATCTGCTGGAGTGATACTTGTGATGAACACATATTTTCTATGTAAAAAAGTCCGTCACGCAGGGGCTGCGTAAACTAAGCAGATTTCCCACGTGAAGTTTTACAATAGAGAAATCTGCCTAATAACAACTGTAGTAGTAAGAAACCTCTAAACCTAAAAAACATTATTTAGGGCGTAATAACCCAGTAGTTTCTAGCCCAAAAAACAGTTAACCTAACCTCTAAACCTATTCACGAGGGACGATAGTTATGGAAACGGCCGCCAGAGCTCTCGTCGGAAACTCCGAACATAGCCTATTGGTGAGCACACGCAGAATACAAATGCAAATATCTCGGTTAATATTCAAGATAGAGAATTAATGTATAGAACAATATTTATAGTAAATTTAATTTGCAATAAGATTGGTTCTATGCAATCTTTTGATCCGACGTATAGTAACGGAGATATTTCGAATTTTCGAAAATCCTCACCTCTAAACCCCCCCTCCCACTGGTTCGATTTCAGCCGTTAACGAACTTGATCTTTCTTTTTACATAAAACGCTTAAATATGAAGTTTGGTAAGGATCAAAGAAAAATTGCGACCGCTACAGCGGCAACAGACAAATATATATATATATATATATATATATATATATATATATATATATATATATACAGTTTTGAACGGACCTCATTTTCGTCATCTACTAGGTAGGATCGATGGACATTAGAAGAAAAATGTCGAAAATTCCGTCATGAGTACAACCTCAATAGCTGATTTCCCTTAAGGGAAATCTGCTAAAACCATGAGTAGAAAGGGAGGGGGTGGTTAAAAAACAAGAAAGAACGATAACTCTATAAGCGTTTGAGTTACCGAAAAATGTATAGACCAACAATTGTAGAACATCAATAGCTTAACAAGATTGACTCAGCAACATTTTTCAACACAACTCATAATGACGGAAGTATCTTGAATTTTGGATCCCCCCCCCTCTCTGAAACCCCAATTATTCCATATCCGATTTCATACAATAGCGAATGTGATCTTTAGACATGACAGAAAAGGCTAAATATCGAGTATAGTATAGATCAAATAAAAATTTTCGAACTCGAAAATAAATTCTTAATTGATGACGTCATTACAAAACGAAAGTCCTCGTACAAAACTAAGCTGTGATATCTTAAACCTCTTTGTTCTAAAGCTTAAATACAAAATATTCTATTCAAGAGACCTTTATTATTCGAGATACATGCAAATTCCTTTTGCGATGACGTCATCAATTAAGATTTTACATTGTTTTGTCCCGAAAATGTTTATTTGATCAATACCACAATATATTTTTTCCGTCACTCAGGGGCTACGTAAACTAAGCAGTTTTCCCACGTACTGTTAAAACACACTTGTAATCTGACCGCGCGGGGGGAGGGGCTGACTACTGAAAGCTGAAAATAAGCATGCACGAAAAACTCGCTTAATACTTGAGCTTCGAAAAAATGCATAGAACAACAATTCTAGATCAAAAATAGTTTAACAAACTGGTTCTATAACATTTACGCTCCAACTCATAATAACCGAAATATTTCGAATATTCGAATTTCGCCCTCTATACCCCCACTATTGCACTAAAACATCTGGTTTACTTTGCGTCCTAGGACGGAAAATAGCTACTTTGTGTACTCAAACTGGATGTTGAAAACACATGCTTTGCGTACAGTATAATGAAAAATCTTTATCGAAACAATAACCTAAAATCTTGATTGATGACGCCACCCCCAACTAATGCATGTATCTCACATAATAAAGGTCTCTTTACTTTTTATTCTGGACCCAATATTATTTATTTATTCTTTAAATTGGAGACCCTTGCCATAAACTTTTGAAGAATATATAAATAAAGGACTATTAAAAACAATATTTGATACAAAAGGACTGACTAACTTACATATTTAACAGTAGAGAAAAGAGCCTAGACTATTGTTGCAATGCCTGACCCTTAATTAGATTGAGTGTCGATCCATTGACCTCTGGGTAAAGTTCATGAACAATAAGTTTAGAGGCTAAAGTTCACATCACATTTCCAAGTACTGACTGAATGACTGGAGTAGGGTGAATAGAACCAAGTTGGTAATAAGGTTTCAGGGCTTGGCCACACTTAAAACAAACTATATAGAAGGAGTTGTAACTTAAAAGAAAACAAAAGTGTCGTAAAGTTGCATTTCACCGCCCAGGAGCAAACATATAGAGAACCGTAAACCGGCTTAATACCAGTTTCAGAGCACTTAAATGTAGCTTAACATCATCAGGGTATTGCATTATTAACAAGTCTGTCACAGGTGCTAAAGAAACGAAACAATTTCTTTAACCTTCTGATGACCTCATCTCCCTTTCTATTCCCTAATTTACAATGAAGTCTGTACAAAATACTGAAATTCAAATTAAACATGTTTAGTGGTGTAATAATAAAAAATGTCATGAAGGAGCTGCGTAATTTAAGCAGATTTCCCACGTACTGGCATGACCATTTGTGATCTCATTTCATCACATATCCTCCATTTCTAATTAAAAATCCGTTAAGCAGGGGCTGCGTAAACTAAGCAGATTTCCCACGGGAAGGTTAAAAACATAAATCTACATACTGGTAATGCCACCGTGAATGAATGGGAATAAGGAATCTTTCAGTCAATTTTCACTGTAATAATATCTACAACGGAAAGCGTTTGAATTGTAAACAAACAGGGCAGCCAACATAGTACCACTTAATAGATAGAATCATTCTAGTCTGGAAAGGAGGACAATTAATGAAATATATCTGAATATAACGTATTAATTTTATTGAAAACTGTTTACTACAGCTAATACAGTATTATTTGTAATGAATCTGAATAATTATTATCTCAAAGACTCAGATTTTAGTAATCTAAGAACAAAATAAGGGGGGGGGGGTTAAACAGAACGTATTAACGCGTATCTCGTATAATAAATGTTTGTTGAAAACAAATTTGGTATTTAACCTTGCAATGAAGTTGTTCATGATATAACAGCTTATTATTAATATGACACGAGTAGGAGTGGGGGTTTCCTGACTGAAAGCGGAACACTATAAAAACCAAATATCTCGGTTAATACTAATTATACGGAAAATATGTATAGAACAACATTTATAGATCTTTCGTTTTTCAAAAAGATTGGTTCTATACAATTTTTCGATCCGACGTATAGTAACAGAGAAATTTAGAAACTCCTCCTCACTAAACCCTCCCCTACCCTTGTTCTTTCTTTTTACATTAAGCTACTAAATATCGAGTTTGGTAACGAGCAAACGATAATTGCGAGAAGACTTTTTTTTTTTAGTTTTCGGACTTGTGTAAACCACCACTCGTAATAACGCGATTTTCGCTTTGATCGCCCGATCCAGTCAGTATCTCTTGCTCATTCACTGAAAGCTTCAATCTCTAGACCTAGGCTTCTAATTATAGGAAAAACGTAGACTAGATGCCAGCAGATCTATAGCGCCCATAGTCAACCTGGGATATGTGCCCAGGTGACAGAGAGTGACGCCCCTAATAGAGGATAGGGGTGACTCCTTGCAGACGTTCTATAATAGAAGCGAGAGGTGAGCCAGCTACAACCCTTCAATAATGCATAGCCACCCTCCTAGCCACAGAGCTCTTCAATAGCCCACCGCCTTCTTATGCATAGCAAATTAACTCTATATCAAATGCCCTAAAATCCCTCCCTGCTTACTCCAAAATACCCTACAGAGGACAACACAAGAATTCTAAGAGTTCCCATCGACAGCAATAGACTAAGATCCGTTATATAGAGAACGGCCTACACAGAAATTCGTAAGCCTCCGCAATCTAAGCTGAATGGCAGCTGCACGCCTCCTACTAGAATGACAAGCTTATGATGTCATTCCATGTCCTTTTAGCAGATTTCCCCTACGAGAAATCTGCTATTGTGGTCCTACTCATGACACGATTTCCGAAAATGTTCTTCAAGTGCCCACCGATCCTACAAAGGAGAAGACGAAAATCAAGTCCGGTTGCAATTCTTATTTGTTAGTAACCAAACTCGATATATAAGCGTTTCTTGTAAAACTTAAGGTTGAGTTCGTTAATTGCTGAATTGTTAAGAGGGGAGGAATTTCGAAAATTCTAAATATCTCCGTTTTTATACGTCAGATAAAAAAATTGTATAGAATTAATCTTATTGCAAATGTAATGTTCTATAAATGTTGTTATGTACATTTCTTAACTATATTTCCTTAATTTTATTTCCATATATTTTATACTATGTTTTAATAATTTCGAAAACATATTTTCTTTATTTTAAAATTTTAATTTAGTGAATTCAAATAAATGGTACTGAGCGACATCGCCTAGTTACGGAGCTCTTCAAATAAATAAAAAAATCCGTCAGGCAGAGGCTGCGTAAACTAAGCAGATTTCCCACGTGTAGTTTTACTATAGAGAAATCTGCCCAAAACAAGTGTAGTAGTAAGGGATCTCTAAACTTATTCACGAGGGACGTACAGTTACGAAAACGGCCGCCAGAGCTCTCATCGGAAAGTACCGAACAGCCGACTCCTGCTGACCACACACAGAATACAAATGCAAATACCTCGGTTAACATTCAAGATACAGAATAAATGTATAGAACAATATTTATAGTAAATTTAATTTGCAATAAGATTGATTCTATACAATTTTTCGATTCGACGCATAATAACGGAGCTATTTCGAATTTTCAAAAATCCCCCCTCTAAACCCCCCTCCCTCCCACTAGTCCGATTTCAGCCATTAACGAACTTGATCTTCCTTTTTACATTAAACGATTAAATTTCGAGTTTGGTAACGATCGAATAAAACATTGCGACCTCTAGAGCGATAACAGACAAATATATCTATATATATATATATATATATATATAATTATGAACGGACTTCATTTTCGTCATCTCCTGGGTAGGATCGATGGACATTTGAAGAAATTTTTCGAAACTCGCGTCATGAGTACGACCTCAATAGCTGATTTCCCTTAAGGGAAGTCTGCTAATAAATAACTAACTATCTTGACCGAGATATTTGCATTTATTTGTTTTCGGGCTCCAGTAAACCCCCACTCCGACTATTGTCATAGTAACAATAAGCTGTTATTTTATGAAGCACTTTATTTTGGGCTTAAATACCAAATGTTCTCATTGAACATTTACGTTTCGAGATAAATGCAAATACGTGACGCACGTAGGAAATCTGCTTAGTTATCGCAGCCTCTGCAATGGAATTTTTTTCTATTTCTTCCGTAATAAGAAGCCCATGAAAACGTGAAATTTAACCCGTACACGAGATGTTTAGTAGCTCGGGTGCTGGATATCAAAATCGCATTAGGAACATGTGTTGATAGTTGCCCAATAATTGGGCTGAGGTTTCTTTCTCTTCGCCGATTTTACGGTAATAGAGTCCACCTGTTCTTGATTCTACGCTCAAGTACGCCTGGAACCCCGCGAGGAGGAAAGTAATTAATATTCACTTTCATCATTCAGAAACTGAGTAATTTGCTTGTCGTAAATTAATAAAATGCTTGGTTTCATTTCACTCAGTGATATACGATATCTTCGTTCCAATAATTGTTTGAGTTACGGAAAAAATGTATAGAACAACAATTGTAGAGCATCAATAGTTTATCAAGATTGCTCTATGAAAATTTTCGATCCGATTCATAATATCGGAAATATTTTGAATTTTCGAGTGCCAAATATTGACTACGGGATGGATTAAAAAGATTTTTGAGGCAAGAAATAAAATCTTAATTGATCACGACATGTATATCCACTAGTTTCATGTATTTCAACTAGTAAAGACCTCTTGAAAACTAGTTTCGTATTTAAGCTTCGAATTAGACATTTATAGATATATTCGCTTATTGTAAAAATGTGATTGATTAAAAGAGAGGGTTTGCTGGGGTTTAGAGGAGAGGAATTTCGAAAATGCGAAATATCTCCGTTATTATACGTCGGATCGAAAAATTGTATAGAACCAATCTTATTGCAAATTAAATGTTCTATAAATGTTGTTATATACTTTTTTCCTCTGTCTTGATTATTAACCGAGATATTTTTTTAGTTTTCGGCCCTCAGTAAAAACCCATTCCTACTCATATCACATTAACAATTAGCCGTTATATCATGAAGCACTTTTTTTGATGCTTAAATACCAAATATTGTTCTCATTGAACTTTTACTAAATGAGAAGGTGCAAATATGTGGTGGACGTAGGAAATAGTTTAAGCTGTACTTGCATGATGGACCTTATTTTGATTTGACTTAGAATAACATAGATATTTTGAATTTTAAAATTCCCCCTCCTCAGCCTTGAAGGAGCACGAGTGGCATGAAGAGCTTATGCGTATGTATAGGTTGGTACAGTATGAGGAGGAGAGGAAATCCCAGCCAGAATTGCCTCATGATTTACTTTGAGATTTGATGTACTTAACTGGAGGATCCTAATTGCAAACATATTGAACGGTCAGAGTTGTAGGGAGAGGCCCAGGTCCTTGCATGCCTGTAGAGCAAGGCAGTAAGCCAACACCCACTGCGGTTGTAAGATCAGCATCGAATTACGCCGAGCTTGGTTTAGACAACAAAGGGGGTGTGGAGAAGGCAAACAAGTTAACCCGGTAAGGTGAGAGGTTGGAGATGGTGCACTCAGCTAACCTAACCCCTTCAAGCCCTAAGGCTGAGCCAAGTAGCAAATAATAAGAGGAGCAAAGGGGTAAGGGAATAGAATAAGGTAGGCTAATGCAAGTAATGCTGTAACCCTATACCGCCTTTAGGATGTACCTACCCCAAGGGAGGCAAGCTCCTTTTACCCCAGGTAATATGAGACATACCCTAATAGAAGAGCCAAAGCTAGAATTTAACATCTCCTTTTACAGTAACTCTAGCCTATATCTTCCCAGAAAATTAAGAAGGAACATTTCGACGACCGAGAAGCATAGGGTTTAAGTTTAAAAAAAAATAAAAATAAAAAAAGTGAGGTCCATTAAATATATATCTTTTGAAGCTCTAGCAGTCGCAATTTTGTTTGATTGTTATCAAATTTGATATTTAAATGTTCTATGTAATAGTGAAGATGAGTTCATAAAAGGCTGAAATTGGAGCAGTGGGAGAGGAGAGTTAGGGAGGGAAATTTGGAAAATTTGAAATAACTCTGTTATTATAGTCTGATCAAAACATAGTGCCAATCTGATTGCAAATATAATTTGCTATAAATTTAGTTATATTAATTTTTCCCCCGATCTTGAATATTCAGCAATATATTATGCATACACATAGACATATACACTACGTACTTATGTCACATAATAAAATTATGTGACTTAAGTACATAGTGTGATAAAGCCATCAATTAAGGCTTCATGTTCAGGTCTAAAAAATGTTTATTTCATCTACAACTTACTCAATATTTGAGCGACTCATTCAACTCTAAAGATCATATTCGTTAATGGCTAAAACTAGATCTGGAATAGGGGGGGGGAGTTTAGAGGGAGGATTCAAAAATTCAAAATATCTCTATTATTGGGAGTTGGATTGTAAAATGTTATAGGACCAATCTTGTTAAACTGTTGATTCACGAAAACTAGCATACTATAACTTTTTCAAAAATCAAATATTAAGTGAGTTATACAGACATATTTTTTAGCCTTCCATAAACCCACTTCTGCTCATCAGATTTTAACACTGAAGTAGAGAATACATGGTGAGTTGAGACCACTCGAGTGTCATATAAGCATGTGAAAATTTGCTTAATTTATGCAGCCTGTCCGGCTTTTTTAAAAAATACTAAATTTACCATTTAAACTAAATAAAAACATGTCATCTTAATCTTTGTATTTCGTTTGTATTTTATTTAGGAGAAATACAACATAGGCCACTGTTTTTCATGCAAACATTTCATACCTGTTTTAACACTTTTTGAACATCTATTTTCAGGAATAACTTCTGAAATTGAAAATGATGTTATGGTGCAATACATATTATGATGTAGTGATGCTTGAAAAAATTCATAAACATTTGCTTGTTTAATGGAAGCAATTGCAGCAATTTTACACGGTCAATGGACAATTAATGATGATCATACCAAGTGAATAAGATAATAATTGTATTAAGCAAGATTCCTTTATAAACCTTTTTTAGTATGATAATGGTGAAAGGCTATTACATAATTGCCTAATTTGATAGATGAAAGCTATATATATTATATATATGGGGTGGTTCGATAATTAATGTCATTTTCTTATAAGATTGTTTGTAATGCATATGTCAGCTAGTATTGATTGTGTGGCTTTGATTATAATATACTATTTCAAAGATTAGACTTTGGTCTATTTCCAGTAAATAACTGAGTTGGTTAAAACTTCAGTTGAAAATGGACAATCAAAGAGAGCATTATCCGCATATTTTATTGTTTTACTTCCGAAAGGGCAAAAATGCGCTACAAGCTCGAAAAAAATTATGTGAAGTTTATGGTGAGGACTGTCTTACTAATCGCCAGTGTTAGCTTTGGTTTGCTCGCTTTCGCTTTGGAAATTTTAATATGCAAGATGCACCACATACTGGTCATACAACCATTACTGATGACGACAAAATAAAGGCGGTAATCGAAACCAAACGGCGTATGACAACTCAAGAGATAGCAGAGAAGCTCGACATATCGAATTCAACCTTTTACTTGCACTTAGAACAGCTTGGTTACGTGAGCAAACCGGATGTTTGTTGATGTATTGTTTAAAATACTCCCGTTACTTTGTGCAAGGAAGTAAAAAACAAGATAATATTTAATTTGTTAGTTAAAATTCATAAATTCTAACTTATAAATATCTCAATTCTTAATCTGTGTTTAGACAAATACATACACGAGATTTATTTATTTAGTAACATCCACTTTGTGCTACTGAAGTAAATCAAGAACAAGCACATGAGACGAACAAGTAAAAGAATAGTGACAGACAGGTGGATGGACAAACACACTTCTATAATGGCTTATCAAATCTATAATGGTTTATATTGTCTACAAGGGATCCTAAAATGATTTTAGGGTACTTATCATTTATTGGGCGGATACCTGTTTAGACAATTATGAAAACAAATAAAAAAAAGAAAAAAGAAAAAAAGTCCATTATGCAGGGGCTGTGTAAAGAAAGCAGATATCCCTCGTGAAGTTTGACAAGAGATAAATCTACATGCTGGTAACACTTAACACCATCGTGAATATTAACTGAATAAAAACAAACGGTAATGAGAAATCTTTCAGTCACTTTTAATAAGTGTCTGAATTGTATACAAAAAACCATGTAGAGCTGAATTGAAAGATGGAAATATTCTTCACAGGAAAGAAAAATAATTACTGAAATATATCTGAATGAATATAGCACATTAATTTCAATGAAAATTGTTTAATACATATAGTACTGTAAATTAATAATGAATCAGAATAATTTTTATCTCAATCACTCAAATTTTAGTAGCCCAAGAACTCCAAGAAGACAGGGCGAGGTGGGGATCAAGAGTACATATTTGCATGTATCTCGTATAATAAAGATCTCTAGGAAAACAAAATAGGGTATTTAAGCTTCAAATAAAGTGATTTATTATATAACAGAGTATTGTTGATTATTATTATTATTTATTAACGTCCACTTTTTGCAACTTAGGCTAATTGGTAATTGGGTTATCTACAGGTTACCGCCCTTTTCTAGCCAGGGTGGGATTTAATGAATTTCGTCACTAAATAATTTCCTTGTTGATTAGACATGAGTAGAAGTGGGGGTTTACTAAAGGCCAAAACCTAAAAATGAATCCTTAAGGGAAATTTAAAATTTCAAGAATTTATTTGAATGACCAAGTGGTGTTAATAAATGATCATTCATTTTCTGATAGCAAAAGACTCAAAATGACAAAGATAACCTAGTCTAGTATAAACAGTCTAGAACGATAGCAATAAGAGCGAATAGCGATAAACGGTTTTGAGCAAGTAAATATTTTACCTGTAAACAATGAGAGGTCTCCAATTAACCATTTTGTCATATATAAGTTCTAGAAGTGTAATTTTCTTTTAATTATGATTTAATAATTGTCTTCAAATGGGTGGCCTCCCGAAAGCCGAGTTTAGTGATGAGAATATTTCCCCTTTAGATGGCCAGATAAAAAAGTTAGTTAAATAATTAATTATTGAATTGAACCTAATATGGGAAATAATTATACATTTTTTTTTTCATAGAAACCGGTTTATTGAATTGTCAGTTTTCGTGAAATTTCGGAAAAGAAAGATGTAGTCTGTCTACAAAATGTTTAAATTGGATAATCAGTTTCACCACATCGGTAACATCTTCGGGCTTTCGAAAAAGGAAAACTCCATAACTACACCAATATCACTAGAGAAAAAGTAATAAAAGTTGAAAACCCTGTTAATCTACCTCATTTTAGCTTAAATCTGCACAATTTTCGAAATTTTTCTTCAAATGTCCATCAATCCTATCCTACCTAGAAGATGAGAAAATTGAGGTCCATTCAAAACTGTATATATATATATATATATATATATATATATGTCTGTTTCTGCTCTAGAGGTCACAAGTTTTGTTTGATCGTTAGTCGCACATCACAAACTCGATATTTAGTCGTTTTGTGTAAAAAGAAGATCAAGTTTGTTAATGGCTGAAATCGGACTAGGAGAGGATGGTTTAGAGGGGAAGAATTTTGAAAATTCTAAATATCTCCTTTACTAAACATCGGATAGAAAAAAAAGTATAGAATCAATCTTATTGCAAATTAACTGTACTATAAATATTGTTATATACATATATTCTTTATTATTATTTTGAATGCTAATGGACATATTTGCATTTTCCAGTTTTCAGCATACAGTAAACCCCTACTTCTGCTCATGTTACATAAACAATACTCTGTTAGATAATTCAAATAAAGGGTTAAAGGATTAGAACCGTCAGTATAAATGATACTGTTGTCATACCTGTCATTGTGCTTTCGATCTGATGGCGTGTAGTTGTTTAGTTAAAACACCCTGTGTTTGACAGATCTAGAGGTAAGTAAACAGACTTGGACTAAAATGTAAACAACTACACGTAAAAAAACTAATACAGTGACCAGACGCTTAAAACCTACTGACCAATGGACATCTAACTCAGTACAACTTTTTGACGGGCTTGAAGATGATGCCATTGCATCGAAAGCACAATGCCAGCTGTGCTCGAACATCAGCTAGTAACGACGGCCTCTACCGACAGGTATAAAAACAATACTCTCTTATATAATAATCCACATTATTCGAAGCTTAAATACCAAATATCGTTTTCCAGAGACCTTTATTATACGAGATACATGTAAATATGTTCTTGTGACCCCCCCCCCCATCCTAAATTCTTGGACTACTAAAATTTGATTGATTGAGATAAAAATTAAAGTGATTCATTACAGTTGCTATATACAGATAGATTCATTGCAAATTACAGTAATAGATATAGTATATAGTTTCCATAAAATTAATATGTTATATTTTGATATATTTCAGTAATTGTTTTTCTTTACGGTGAGAGGTTGGTAGAACTGTTTGTTTACATTTCAGATGCTTCCTGTTGGGAAACTATTAACATTTACTGAAAGATTTCTTATTACGGTTTGTATTTATTGACTAAATATTCACGGTGGTGTTTTGTTACCAGTGTGTAGATTTATATATTGTTAAACTTCAAGAGGGAAATCTGCTTAGTTTACGCAGCCCCTGCATGATGGATTTTTTTTTTAATAGGATAGTCACTTGTGACGAGAAACAGACCTTTTATCACAACCCTGACACACAGTTATGCTATGTATTTAATGGAATATTCGTGGGGATGGTGTAAATTGAGCTGATCCCTGATAGTTGAGCTATAAATGCAGAAGCTTATTCTCAGCAACTTGAGTGGGTGTAATAGTTCTTCTTCAGATATACCCTGCCCTCATCAATTGGCAAATGAGTTTCACTACATATAATGCTCACATACTCCTAAAAGGACTCAGAATAAAAGTCCATCACACAGGGGCTGCATAAACTAAGCAGATTTCCTTCGTAAAGTTTAGAAATAGATAAATCTACACCACCTCCATAGGGTACCATAGGTAACACAACATGACCATGAATAAATACAAACGGAAATAAGAAATGTTTAATCCAATTTTAATAACCTGCCGACAGGAAGCATTAGGTTAGAAATGAAAACAAATGGGTCTGCCTGCCTCAAACCGGAAAGAAAAACAATTACTGAAATATATCAGAATATAAAATATTAATTTTATTGAGAACTATATGCTATATCTAGTACTGTAATTAAGAATGAGTCAGAATAATTGTTATCTCAATCAATCAAATTTTAGTAGTCCAATACCAGGGGTCACCAGGACATATTTGCATGTATCTCGTATAACAAACGTCTCTTAAATATAATTTTTTGTATTTAAACTTCGAATGATGTGTTTTATTATGTAGCAGAGTATTGTTTGTGCAACATGAGTAGAAGTGGCGGTTTGCTGATGGCTGAAAAATGCTAATATCTCGATTAATATTCAAGATAATGAATAAATGTATATAACAATACTTATAGTACATTTAATTTGCAATATGATTAGTTCTATACAATTTTTCGATCTGACCTATGGTAACGGAGATATTTCGAATTTTTGAAAATCCTCTCATCTAAACCCCCTCCCCCTGGCTCGAATTTAGCCATTAATGAACTTGATCTTTCTTTTTACATAAAACGACTAAAAATCGCGTTTGGTAATGATTAAACAATAATTGCGACTGCTAGAGCGGTAACAGACATATATATAGTTTTGAACAGACATCATTTTCGTCATCTCCTGGGTAGGATCGATGGACATTTGAAGAAAAATTTTGAAAATCGCGTCATGAGTACGATCTCAATAGCTGATTTCCCTCAAGGGAAATCTGCTAATAAAATGAAGAACTTGATAATGTAGAACTTCTACCACCCTGCATATAGCCCTCACCTCACCCCATCTGATTATTACTTCTTTCACGCAGTGACTCATTTTATTCTAGGAAAACAGTCAAGAAAAGAAAAAGACTGCAGGGTCATCAAAAATTGGCATGCAAGGTGGCTTAAGTCAGTCCAACACGAGTGGTTATATAGAGTATAAGTAACTTTTGACATGTTGTGGGCCAAACTTTAGTGTGCAAATACGTACACAACCCGGTTTTAAAAGTAGTGCATTTTAAAGTAGTGTTCATAATTTTTAACGATAGATATCAGATATGAAATTATACAACATTGTAATTATAATACTATACAATTTATTAAAATAACAAAATGAAATGAAAAGAATAGGTACAACATTATTAATTAAATTGTAAAATTTGAAATTTTTACAAACAACGAATGCAAAACAGCGACACCTAAATCATTGAGACATGAGCTAGAATTCGTGAAACTAATCCATCAATGTTTGGATTAATTACGCTGATACAAAGACATAAAGAATTTTCCAAATTATCGTCAGCCAGCCTTGTACAATGTTTTGATTTATTAACTTTCATTATTGAAAAGAACTGTTTGCATTTATAAGTACTGTTAAACACACAACTCTATCCTCATCATCCTCATTTGGAGTAAGTAGTGTAATATTTTTGTTTAAATGGGTTTTTCAAAATGTCTTCAGGGACGGTTATTATTACATTGTGAAGTGAGCTTTTATTTTGGAAATACCATTTTATTCTACTGAATAAATAACAACCAAACTTTCGTGTCATACCATGAATTTAAACAGTGAAAAATATAGAATGATTAAATACAGTGAATGTGAGAAGAAGATAAAGGATTATATATAAGGCCTCTTCAATTATTAGTGCTCCTGTAATTCTATCTAGTCAACAATGAACTAGTGACTATTAAACTCTTACCCGTCAACTAAAACCAATAAATTTATGTTGCTATAGGCTGGCCTTGAAACCATCTTCACTTAGTTGAAAGGGCAGGTCTTTCACATAAGCACTGAACAAAAGAAGAGAAAAAAGAAGAAGAAAAATCACGTGGAGAAAAAGCACAAGGATAATACATTTCTTAATATTATTAAAGTAGGATGAAGTCTGTTCCCCGTAAGGAAAATCAGCTATTGAGGTTATACTTAAAGAAGCGATTTTCGGATCCTACCCAGATGTTTAAAAAGAGGTCCATTCAAAACTAACTAAATATATATATAGTGTATATATATATATATATATATATATATATATATATATATATATATATCATATTTATTTTTAGCTGGTGGTGAGAGTTTTGAATCAGGTTAATCACAAGAACTTTTTTATGGCTCCTCACAATTTTGTGATTGATGCTGTTGGTATATAATGAACCACTTCATTCCAAGGTTAAATACCATATATTGTTTTCATTGAACTTTTACTTTGTGAGATATATGCAAATACGTTCTTTAGACCCCCCCCCACCCTTCTTTTGTTCTTGGATTACTACAATTCGAGTGATTGAGATAAAAATTATTCTGATTCATTATAAAATACAGTGCTAGATATAGTAAATAGTTTTCAATAAAATTAATGTTACATTCAGATAAATTTCAGCAATTGTTTTTCTTTCCGGTGAAGAATATTTCTATCTGTTCAGCTAGGACTGGTTGGCCTATTTGTTAACAATTCAGATGCTTTCTGTCGGGAGGTTACTAAAATTGACTGAAAGATTTCTCATTATTGTACATTACATTTAGTCACTTAATATTCACGGTGGTGTTACCAGTATGTAGATTAATCTATTGTAAACCTTCGCATGAGAAATCTGTTTAGTTTAAGCAGCCCTTGGGTGACACACTTCACAAAAATAAATACATCAGTAATATGAGTGAATGACCTTCTGCCCTTTCAACAAAGTATTAACATTATAATAATAAAGTACTTTCTAACTTTAAGAGAAGAATATTAAAGTCTTACCTGTCAAATATGCGTGCTTCTTTCAATACGTTGCCAAGGTTGATGTAAGCATCGAGGAAGTTGGGGTCTAGAGCGACGGCCTTCTCGAAGTGGTGTATAGCGAGCCAGATCTCGCCTTGAGCATTGAACACGCAGCCGAGGTTGCTCCAAGCAACGGCAAAGTCAGGCCTAGTCTCGATAGCTTTCAAGTAGCAAGCCTAGATTAGGAACGGGGTAGGGGGAAGCAGAGAGGAAGGGACAGAAAAAAACATCAATTAATACCGATCGTCCGCTCAGAGAGCAAGAGGCTTCACAAAACCAGCCACACCTCCCGAGCCGGCTAGCGCGTGCGAAACATCCCTAATCAAATAAATTAAAATAACAAAAAAGAAAAAAAAATACCAAAAAAAAAGAAAAGTCAGAAGAAATAAAAAAAGAGAAGAGTGAAAAGAAAACCATGAGAATAACCTCGAAACCACACACTTTGCGATGAGTCTCAGCTCATTAATTGGGTTTAAAATGTGTGACTCCGAGACGCGAGCAGGATATAAAGAGCGAGAGAGCGCTGGAGGGAGGAAGGGAGAGGAGCAAGCAGCGTGCAGCCCTACTCAGCCAGCTATCGGAAGTGTGGCCTCCAACAATCATAGCAGATTCTTTAAGGTACAATAAGATTTAGGCCAGTCCCAACCAGCTAACAACTCATTTCTTTAAGATTATTAAATTTCTTTGATGTACCATGTTCGTTCGTTTTTGTTTAAAACAACAATAAATATACATCAATACACTTTTTTTTTTTGTTAAAAAAAGAGACTGGCCATTGTGTACTTTACCTTAAGAATGAGATTCTCCTTAAAAACAGATCTACACACACTGCGAATATCCCGTAGGAGTCATGATGCTCATGAATGCGTCTTCTTCGACCTACCTTTGTGTGTTCAGGGCAAAACAATAAGAAAAAGCTATTAATCAGGAGTTGAACCAATGCCCACTGTTCTAGAGTCAACAATAATCAGAAAGAGAATTAGTAGAAGTTCGTACTAATATATAGAAATGCATCTTACTCTTAATTATCAATAAATGTTGATAAATAATGCAAGCATTAATATCTCTTTTCAAATAAATCATGACTTAAAATTTAGAAAAAGCAAATTGTTGTCAAACAATCACATCCTTTACTAAGGAATAATGAATTTTGAAATGAATCTTTTGTTTTGAGTTTTTTTGAAAAAAAGAAAAGCATCTAGCGTGAATTTAGACTTTTGAATAATTTTGAAAAACATTTAAAAGCAGATCAACGTTACCATAGAATCAATTCCTTCATTCTTTAATAAATAAAAAAAAATCACATATTGGAGTACCTTTGGAAATGAAATGAGGAAAAAGGGAATGATGAAGAAGTACGGAGTAAAGGAAGTATAAATACTTGCTCCAAAGTAGAATTGTAAAAAAAAGTGTTTACAATAAAGTAAAATAACAAATGCTTCTTTTGTTTAATGAGGAATTGCTTCTGCCTGTCATTAAATTTCTAAACTAATCTAATTTATAACTTGCATCAGATCTAAGAACAACTCCAATAGCTACAAATTAAAAAGGAATATTCATTTACATTTAAGTAAGAAGGCCGAAAACAAAATTGCGTTTAACCATGTGAAACTGTTAAAACATTCACAACTTTTTGAAATTTTGTTCTAAAAGAAAACTTCATAATTCCATTTTAATTTTTTTAAGCAACAATAAAATCGATTTTTTTTTAAAAAAAAAAAAAGAAACTCATTTACAAAAAGAATGACAGGCAGAGGATCAAGGAAGGATTCACAAGCATGAGGGCATTTAATTTTGATATAATGATAAACTGTTCTGTACTAAACGAAACCTAATAAATATCTATCAAACTCTCTTCATACAAAAATGCACAAAGGGAGTCGTAATCGGGAAAAACAACAACATTCCTTTAAAATTCTAAAATGTAACAACACAGCTTAAAGAGAATATTATAATTAAATGCCCTCGGGAAGCGCGTGCAGCGAGCAGAAGAATAATTTAAATTCAAAACTACAAAAACTGACAAACTAACTCCGTTCGAAACCTGGAATTTGATACTTTACACGCACGGCAAGGAGCAAGTTGAAAGTAGGGAAAGTACCTCGAGGAGAGAGCCAACGAAAATATTTGCTCTTCGGAAATCAGAAAGAAGTCATCGTTTTAATAAAAGCACACGAATAATTTCGGATGAAGGTACTTCATTCAATTTATGAATACTTTTTATAAAAGCAGGGATTCTTTGAATGGGTCTATACAAGTATGGATCAACAAGTTAAGAAAAAATATAATGTGGGCACCCACATGACTTCCTTTTACTCCTATTAAAATTCTATTAAATTATTGTATTTGAATGTTATGCTAGGTTTCTCTGTTCCAATCCGTCGAATCTAAATATGTCAAACAACATAATTTATAGATCTGTTTATGATTAACAAAAATGGTTTTTAACAAATATTTTGTATCTCCAACAGGTACAGAGAAATTCAGAATATTTCACTTTCTCAATCTTGAAAATAAATAAACATTACTTTGTGTCCTCCCAAAATTTCAATAACAACTGATCCATTTTACCAAGATGCTCTCCTGATGTCTAAATACCATTAGATTGACCCTCAACCCAGGGCAAGCTAAATGTCTTCTGTTTAAACTAATATAACCAGAATTTATGAGAATGAAAAAAAAAGGTTAGTTGAGGGCATTTCATTCCGTTTCCTTGCTGCTTATATTTTTAACTGTTAATAAAATTAACTATTTAATTTATTCTGACAGGGCAAGACTGGAGTATTCATTGAAATTGTAGTCTGTATCCTCATACTGGCTAATGCCTGTCATGATGCTAAGTCAGCTTATGCAGGCTTCGGGCTGGACTATGGAGGGATGACCCCTAACAATTCAAACCTAGGATGGAATTTTTTCCTTTTTGCCTTCCTTAATATTAATGGAATTTCCCCAATAACCCTTTATTGTAAGGTGATCTGAAAGAAAAAGGCAATGGGAAACCACTTGTCTTAGTGACCTCTTCATTACAGTGGAAATCAGTATTAAATGTTCACAGGAACAACTAACTACCAGGTGTAGTCCGTATAAACAACAATTGTATAATGTATATTTTTATGCCAAAAACATTCATTTCATTGTTTAATTCACACGTTGTGAATTATCAGCAGTGGAACAATGGACTTAAAACAAGGAGGGCCCAGTTTGAGTCCCAATCAGATAATAAATTTTCATTAGTTGTGTGACGAAAGATAGGGCTTGGAAGTTTATGTCGATTCATTTACTTGATGCCTGCTAATAATTGTGAGGCAAATGAGTTGCTGCATGACTAAAGAAGTAGTACGATGGTTTCTAATGCCACAAGACAGAAGGGATCATTATAGTTATTCAACCCTCTCTATTGGCTAACACAGTTGAAAAGTTATTTAATGAGAAATTGGTATATCGGTCTTAAAAAATTAATTTCCATAGATAAATTCAAATAGTTGGAAAAAAAAGAAAATAAACTATTATAAAACTATGGCCTTTTTGGTTAACTTAAGGTCAATTTAAAGATTTCATTTGGCACGTTTGTTACTAAATAAATTAACTATAGTAAATATGGGAATCAAACCCATTATTTAAGCTTTAGCAAGAATGTTATGACATATGAGCTAACACACAGCTACCTGCAATCCATACAAACGGTAAGAAGTAATTAAAACATGCAGAAGTCCAAATCATTTTTTCAAGAACTTATTGATTCACACTCATACATAAATAAAGTATTGCACAAAAAGTTAGAATAGAAATATAGAGAGTGTGGATAAAGCAAAATAAAAAACACTGTCAAATATGGGACATTGAAAGTGAAAGGGAAATTATTTGCATGTAGTATCAAATTCACAAGGTTAAGGGCTGAAACTTAGACGATCCCTTCAACTGAAAAAAAAATAAAAATAAAAAAGAAGATATATTAACTGTATTGGAACGAAATCCTTTCGTTCAATACAGCAACCCTGAAATCAAATCTCATTAATGATTCTTTTTAATCTTCAAAAATTGTATACTGTGCTTCAAAAAGTGATCACAAAAAACACATTTCCTGGCTACATAGTGTACACTTCATTGCTCTCATGACATGTGAGTGAGTGTAGAGAATAGGAATGAATGCGAGAGACTTTTTGTAGCACAGACGCAGGCAGGAAAAGAAGCAAATGTTTTAACTCCGATACAATTCACAAAAGACATTAAGAAAGTTAAATTTTAAAATGAAAATAGGCGATAAGGCTGGAGCGAGCATTGTTTTCTAAAATAGCGGGAGGATTAAGGAGTCGGAACCAGTGGCTGCTTGTCATAAATACCTTAGCCTCTTCGAGCCTGGCTAGAGCCTTCAACAGATTACCCAAATCACTTCGAACACAGTACAAATCCTGAAAAAAAAAATACAACAAACATCAGTCTTGCCAACAAAAAGAAATATTTAGAGAAAAGCATCTAATTTTCAGGAGTGAAACTCTTTAAGACTAGGCCCGTTATGTGTTAAATTTATTAAAAAATATTCTTTGTTTAAAATTAAGTTAAAGAACTTCATGTCTGAAGGATGTTTTCATACAAAAGATGACTACTATCAAAAAAGTCTATTCATTAAATACAAAATGTGTTTCTAAAAAATCCATCAATCAGTAATATATGATCAGGTACATTGTCTCTTTAAAGTTTCTCATCATTTATAAAGCTTGTCATCCTTTAATATTTGCAAGTCAATAAATTAAAATATGTATCTTATACATATACCGTAGTATTCAGATTGCTAATAAAATGAAGACATTATAACTATTAAACTGATAGATTTTATAAAATGTATTTGCGGAATTTGAGTTAATTTCATAACGAATGAATTATATAAGTATAAAAGCAACTCAATAAAATATAAAGAAATTAATACATACAATCAATAAATTTTTTATAGAAACCAAAACTATTTGACATATCCTATATCATATGTTAACATTTAATGGAAATAAATATTATTATTATTTATTAAGGTCCACTTTTTGCAACTTAGGCTAATCGGGGCGGGTTATCTACAGGTTACCACCCTTTTCTAGCCAGGGTGGGATTTTAGGATGTTATTTAATGAATTACGTCACTAAATAATTTCCTTTGCCCAGACCACAATCGAACTCGCCACTCTAGGTTTACCCAGAGAAATAAATAGATGTAGAACTTAACTTCTGCTTGCACCATTAAATCTAAGTAAGTCAGAGCGCAAACTGGAGTACACTAACATCAATTTTCTAGTACCAAGCACAAGTTTCACGGTTTCATCCTAACTTTTGCATTTCATTCCCATAAGTAGATGTAGGTATATATATATAAATCCCCATTACAATAAGCCAGTATATCACAAAAGCTTTTATTACAAGCTTAAATACGACAAATAGTTTTCATCAAGAGATAGGGGAGAGGAAAAAAATTTAAATATCTCCATAATTATGAGTTGGATTGGGAAATGTTACACATCCAATTTAATTTTTTAGCAACTCTTGTTCTATGCATTTGTTCCTCGAATATTAACCAGGATTTTTGATATGGTTTTAGTATTCTGTAAACATGGAACTCCTACTAGTGTTATATTCATTTTGAGCCACTAAACTTCTCGTGTCCGGCTTAAATTTCTCATTCTTATTTCAAAGGCTTCTTTTGCCAGGATAGTGGAGAACAAATGGTGGCAGATAGTAGTGTGAATCGAGGACATGGGAAATCTGGTTAGTTTATGGACCACTGTGTAACTGCTTATTTTGACTATAAACAATTGTTACTTGCTGCTGTTATTTTCACTTTTTATTCAGAAAATAGAATACAGTCGAAAATCCCTAACTAAACTTAAATACTTGCATGAGCTTAAATCTGTGGCTGACAACATTAAACATGTAAGTCTAGTTATTAGAGATAACTAGACTTACACGTTTATTGTTATCTCCAATAACTAGACTTACACGTTTATTGTTATCTCCAATAACTAGACTTACACGTTTATTGTTATCTCCAATAACTAGACTTACACGTTTATTGTTATCTCCAATAACTAGACTTACACGTTTATTGTTATCTCCAATAACTAGACTTACACGTTTATTGTTATCTCCAATAACTAGACTTACACGTTTATTGTTATCTCCAATAACTAGACTTACACGTTTATTGTTATCTCCAATAACTAGACTTACACGTTTATTGTTATCTCCAATAACTAGACTTACACGTTTATTGTTATCTCCAATAACTAGACTTACACGTTTATTGTTATCTCCAATAACTAGACTTACACGTTTATTGTTATCTCCAATAACTAGACTTACACGTTTATTGTTATCTCCAATAACTAGACTTACACGTTTATTGTTATCTCCAATAACTAGACTTACACGTTTATTGTTATCTCCAATAACTAGACTTACACGTTTATTGTTATCTCCAATAACTAGACTTACACATTTATTGTTATCTCCAATAGCTAGACTTACACGTTTATTGTTATCTCCAATAACTAGACTTACACGTTTATTGCTATCTCCAATAACTAGACTTACACGTTTATTGTTATCTCCAATAACTAGACTTACACGTTTATTGTTATCTCCAATAACTAGACTTAAATGTGTGTGTACTCAAAAGAATTTCTTCCATTTTAAAAGGCAGGTTTGAGCAGTTCTTCCAGCAAATTTGTTATCTCGTAAGATGATAGGTCGCCTGGCGGGTTACAGGATGAAAAAACGATGTCTGTCACTAGTATGTATACAAATTTGAACATAGATTGCATCAAAACCTACATAAACCAGTAGCTTTGGATGCTAGGGAGCTAAATCATGATTACAACAAATTAAAAAGCTTGCTGCTTCTAATTTTGTTGAAGAGCACTTTTGCAATTTTATTGACCCCAAATATTAATTTAAAACCAAAATATTTTTTTTTAGAAAAAGTGTCTAATAACGATCTTTCAATAGACATTAAACGGACCTGTAATTCCGATCACAGCCACCTCTACACACATTTAGCTATGCTTTCCCTAACCTAATAAGATTATTTAAATTTTAACGTTCCTTTACAGAAGCTAAGAATAGTAAGTCAATTAAGAATCTCAAATGATGGCTACTTATAACTATGCAAAAGGAATATTGTCCTTATAATTAAAGCAGATGAAGTTTTTAAATGGTGTGACTGGGTTATTTTTAATAGTGTAAAACACTTATTGTTGGAATGTCAATCTCTGGAAGCCTATAGGAAACAATACCCTCAGATATATAGATATTGATAATAAGAAGGAAAACTGATCATCAGAGATAACTTTGTTTATAAAAAGCCTCGACCAGTTAAACAATGTTTTATTTACTACAAGAATAATTCTATAAAAGATTAGATTTATCTAGTAATCTATCTACTAGGTATTCTTTAAAAGGGGTTTATTAATTATAAGTAAAATAAGAAGAGATTAAGTTTAATTTTTTTTTTTAACAATAGCTTTTATGTTATTTATTTACATCCACTTTTTGCTACTATGGCTAATTGGGATGGATTATCTGCAAGTTACCGCTCGCTCTTTTCTAGCCAGGGTGGGGGCTAAGCTTTTTATTTAATGAGTTTGTCACTAAATAAATTCCTATTACCCAGACAGGATCAAACACTAGATTTACCATATGAGATGAAGAGAAACGACTTAACCCCACAGAACATTAATGATCATATTTTCAATTGGAGTTTTAAAGTGAAGATAGCGATTCATAGCTAATGAGATTTAATGTTTATTTGTGTTTTACTAATGCTGGAATACATACTCGTAAAACTATGGCTTCAAGCATTATGTTAATTCCTACTAACACCAATTGGACCAGACTCCCTGGCTACACTCTATGCATAAGCCAATAAAGCATATATATCAATCAACCAATTTATATACATATATAAGCAGAGAGCATCTCAGAATAGCAACGGGGTCTGCCAAAATATATGCCAAGATAAATACTTGTAGCAGGCTATATTTCCTCATCCTGGCTTCTTTATCGCAAAAAGGATTATTAAATATGAGCCTGGAAGTTGAAGTGTCAAATAATGATTGTCACAACCATTGACAGGCCAGCCCTCATAAACATCGGAATGAAGAGGTTAAGAAAATAAGTCGTGCTTGAGCATAGAATATATGTATGTACATACGGGATTATATTGAAGAGCAGTGACGTAAGCCTGTACAGCCTGCTCCATATCGCCAGCAGCGACTAGAGCAGCCGCTAGGTTGATATATCCATCGATGAAATCGGGCTTGAGTCTAACTGCATGTCTGTAGTTGTCCAATGCCTCCTGTAGCTGTCCACGCTCCTTGTACACATTGCCAAGATTGGAGTAAGCTTCAGCCAGCAGAGGGTTCTGCTTTATAGCTAGCGTGCTGAAATGAGCAGACCTGAAAAATATTAATATAATTAGAAAATGCAATAAGGAAACTAAAGATATATATATATATATATATATATATATATATATATATATATAGGCATAGATATCCAATATAATTATCATAGTTATAACTCATTATAGAAACATTTATGCTTTCCATCAAATTTTCTTTTAGCGCTTTTTCTGTGGTGAACTTGTTGTAGACTGTCCCTCTTCAGTATCCAACAGTAATTGGCTATCATGTTTGCGTTTCACTTATCTTCATATCTTTTTAACACGTTCAGTACGGCACGGGGTCAAATGACCCCATACATAGCTGTCTCCCAGTACGGGTCAGTTTTGAAGATAAATGTTCAAAAAATACTTTGACGGTTTTTGCTTTGTACTAGTAAATATAATTAAAAATAGTACGTTTATGTATTTCAAATCCAAAAAAAACGTCGTATATCATTGAAAAATGCACGGGGCTTTATGACCCCGTGCCGGCCTGGAAAGTGGTATTTGGGCTTTAGTCCGGCACGGGCTCATAGAGCCCGTGTTATTTCCCGTGCTTTTCATCTGAACCACTTGTTCTGTTATTTACATAGGCTTAGGTAAATAATAGAACGCGTCCCTTCCATTTCAGTTTACTTATTGCTGTCGTTTTGAAACATTAATCTGTATAATGTGCAAATCACGTGGCCGACAATTAGTGGATTTAGCTTTATTAAAAAAGTGTTTCGGGTGTTACGAAAAATTAAGAAAACCATTCTCCTCTAAAGAAGCAGACAAAAAAGTTAGAACGTATTTTGAAGTGTGCAGCAAGAAGTCACTTTGTCTACAATGCTTCAGCAACTGCCATAAATCTATGTCCTAACCATTGTGATAATGAAGAATTGTTAATTACATAGTAATTATTTGTTTATTCATATTATTTCTTTATTATATTTATTTTCCAATTATTTGTTTAAACTAAACACCTAGTTCGTTTTTCTCGTTTTCTAATTTTATCTTTATAAACTAATAAATTTTTATTTTAATGTGTCGTAATTGAAAGTTAATTCATATTCACCCATTTTAATGTATAACAAAAATTAAAATCCTTCATTGATCACCAAAATTATCACACAAAGGAGAAAAAAAGTTCTCGAAAAGGTGAAAAATGTAAGGTAAATATTCATTTCTAAGTCACAAAACAAAAAATTGATGAAAACATGGCCTGCGGCTGCCATATATTTTTTGATGTCCAAAGAGTAAAAAAATGTTTGAATATGGCAATTTAGTTCATTTTTCGAGTGGTAGTAGCGCATTAAAAGGGGACATATGTACGGGGTCGGTTGACCCTGTGCCGTCCTTGTGGATAGTTGCACCACGGGGTCAATTGACCCTGTGTCGTACTTGTGGGTAGACCACATTTTTGAAGTCCGTCCTAAACGTGTTAATATATTGATGAAATCTCATCCTTCTTTCTCGCTAACAGCACCAAGATTTTCTGGAAAGTGGTCAAGATGTGAATGAAGAAAGTGGACTTTCAGGCTCATGTTGTACTCGTAACTTTTTGAAGTTTTCCAACATGTTGGCCACAAGAGATTTGTGAGTAGGATACTTTTTACCCTTGAGAAAACCGGTTAAAACAAGCTTGAAAGACAATCAGGCTGCTTTTTCCTTTTCATTAGTTTTCGTAACCATCCCTCATAAGTTTAGAGCACTGAGTCAAAAGACAAACAGTAGAAGATTAACAGTAAACAAAGAATAGACAATTATTACAGTGGAGAGGGTCGAGGACAAGGGTAGCCATACAGACAAGATCAGACATGAAACATATCCAATTTGAACTGGATATGACTAAACTAGTAAAACCTACCACTCTCCATTCAATGAACTATGATAATTTTACTGGAGTAACTTTGAAACCTTTACATATTATTTACTTTAAAGCAAAAAATGCTGTACAAAGATATTTTATTTGTTATTTTGTAATTACAGGTTTACATAAAAGATGATAACCAAACATATTGTGGCGGAGGTAAGCCTGGATAACAGTAATAACGTGTGTCTCGAAACACTAGACGTCGCCCCAAGATAACCTGCCAAATGATGTACAAAGATAAACTTATTGTGGCGAAGGTAAGCCTGGATAACAGTAATAACGTGTGTCTCGAAACACTAGATAAGATAACGTGCCAAATGATGTACTAGGAACATAAACAATTATTAACCAAACTTATTGTGGCGAAGGTAAGCCTGGATAACAGTAATAACGTGTGTCTCGAAACACTAGACGTCGCCCCAAGATAACGTGCCAAATGATGTACTAGGAACATAAACAATTATTAACCAAACTTATTGTGGCGAAGGTAAGCCTGGATAACAGTAATAACGTGTGTCTCGAAACACTAGACGTCGCCCCAAGATAACGTGCCAAATGATGTACTAGGAACATAAACAATTATTAACCAAACTTATTGTGGCGAAGGTAAGCCTGGATAACAGTAATAACGTGTGTCTCGAAACACTAGACGTCGCCCCAAGATAACGTGCCAAATGATGTACTAGGAACATAAACAATTATTAACCAAACATATTGTGGCGGAGGTAAGCCTGGATAACATTAATAATGTGTGTCTCGAAACACTAGACGTCGCCCCAAGATAACCTGCCAAATGATGTACTAGGAACATAAACAATTATTAGTTTACCATGGAAACATAGGTTATTCTATGTCGGAGACCAGAGAGTAAATATATGGGTTGTGTTGTGAATTAATTCGTGTTCTTTTTCCATATTTCGTTAACTATGTTTTAACTTTCTTAAAATAAACTTTCTTAATAAAAAAGATGTGTTTCAAACGTTAATTTAATTAAAAATGTTAAAATATAACATAAAAATTAAATGTGTAATTTGTGATGAAACCATACTTGTTGGAATTTATCTTTATTTTTTTTCATAATCAGCACAAAAAGTATCATAAGAAACAGTTCTTATATTTAATACAATTTTTTCATTGCAAAACCTGTGTCTTTATTAGCTGGGTTTTTTCCTTATCTATATATATATAAAATTGTAACCTCTGTCTGTACAATGATTTTTTTCACGAAATTTCACGATAACTTTTCGTTTCACATGTCATACACACCATAACTGCATTTTGTTTCTTTTGTGCGTGTTTGTTTGTGTATTTATTTGTTTGTTTGTTTGTTACCTTTCACGCATAAACGGATGAACCGAATTTTATGAAACTTGGTATGTACATTACTACTAACCCAACTTAGACTTTATATATATATATATATATATATATATATATATAAATATTATATATATTAATTTTCTCTGAGACGAACAGGAGTGGGGGTTATAAGGGAAGCCAGAAATTAAAAATAGCGATATTTTGTTTCCTATTGGTTTTCGGCAAATATGAACATAACAAAAGTTGTTTATTTTGTTATTTAGAGTAACTTTTGTTATATACACTTTCTTCGTATACCGAATTATAAACGAGATATACGCTAAAACCTATAGCGGAAGTGACAATTTTATTTGGGACAAAAGACCCAACCAAAATAAATAAAACTCGGTATGTGTATTAGCACTAATGCTTTCATTATAACAAGCCATATCAGCATTTCTAGGGACGGGCAGGAGTGGGGGTTGTAAGGGAGGTCTGAAATAAAAAATAGCGGTATTTCGTTTTTTGGCAAATATGAACATAACAAAAGTTGTTTATTTTGTTATTTATAGTAACTTTTGTCATATTCATTTTTGTCTTTTAACAAAGTATAAACGAGATATACACTATAAACTAATGCGGGAGTCAAGAATTTCATTGTGCCCTAACGATTAAACCGAACTTAAAAAAACTCGGTATGTCAATTAGCATTAATGCTTCCATGATTATAAGCTATATTAAAATTTTTAGGTTAGAATGGGAGTGGGGGTTATAAGGGAGGCCTAAAATAAAAATTTGCGATATTTCATTGTCTATTTGTTTTATGACAAACATGCACATAACAAAAGTTGTTTACTTTGTTATTTAGATTAACTTTTGTTTTATACATTTCTCCAGGAACAATGTGTGGAGCAAGTAATTTGCGTAGAAATATTGATATGCTCAACAATTCATTCCAATTTGAACTATGAGGTACCTCACCTGGAAAAATTAATTCAAATCTATGTTGATATTTTGTCCTTAATAACTGAAATCTATGCATAATGCACAGGAGACGGGAAATATGACAATATAACAAAATATGAAATATGACAATTTGGAGGACAGTGAAGACTTACATAAAAAATTAATTTTATTATTAACAAATGCCAACAACGGGTATTAGCCCTAAACACTGGGACGGGTAAATGTCAGAGTATTGTGCAAAGTAAACCCTTGCCAAAATAATACCATCACCATTCAGTCTTAAATCAATTCCCGGGCGAAGCCGGGTATTTGAGCTAGTGTTTCTATATAATGCTTTCTTTGCATATTGGTTTGTTTATGTGTCTTTTGGATTAAATGAATTTCTAAAATTGCAGTATTGAATCAAACCAGTCATAACCTGTTTTACTGGGTTATTCCTTATTCACCTAATATACTGCCCACTCCTTTTTTTTAACTTTGGAAAATTAACATTTACACTCACATCAGTCATGTAGAGAAATGGATTCACTAATAAATACTTAGTGAAATACTTCCCCTTCTTTTGTGATAAATAATGGTACTTACTTGTCTAGACGCCGGCATTGGAAGTGAATGGACGATAATAGGAGTAGTACTCCGGTATTGTTTGTTTCTTGTCTCCATAGCTGCATGCAGTGCCTCTCGGCATTCTCATAATCCCCAGCCTGGTATTCTCTGTGAGCGAGCTCCAACAGACCTACGACACGCCCGACAGAAACAGGGGCATTAGCATTCGACTCAATCCAACAGTATATAAACAAGGTAAACAAACAGTAGAAAATATAATATTAATGATGTAGTTGACCTTAGGAGTTCCGGCTAAGTCAGAAAGAAAACACAAAAAGTCTGTCACGCAGGGGCTACGTAAACTAAGCAGATTTCCCACAAGTTGGAATGACATACTACTGATCTCATTTCAGCATATATTCTCTATTACCAAATAAAAAATCTGACAAGTAGAAATGGGTGGTCAAGAAAATTTTAATTGATGACATAGGTAATCACACTAACTTTTTGCACACATCTCACATAGTAAAGGCCCATTGAAAACAATATTTGGAATTCATGCTTGGAATAAGACACTTCATGATATATTCTATTATTTTTAAAGTGAAATGACTAAAAGTTGACGTATACTGACAGCTGAAATCTAAAAAAAATGCCAACATTTCGGTCAATATTGAAGATAGAGAAAACATGTATATAACAATATTTATAAAACATTAAATTTGCAATAATACGGGTTCTATACATATTTAATAGGAGATATTTTGAATTTTCAAAATTCACCACCCCCCTTTCCCCTTCAGTCCCATTGGACTGATCCAATTTTGACAGTTAAAGACGTTGATCTTTAGTTTTACACAGAACGTTTAAATATAGAGTTTGGTAATGATCAAACAAAAATTGCGACCACTAGAGCAGTAACAGACAAATAAATGTTGATCAGCAACCTCGTATGTCAAAAAAATGATAAATCCTGAATTTTGCATATTTACATTAATTTATAGTTCTTGATGTTCTCTTTCAAGGCTATATTCAAAGTTATTTTATATTAATCACCTGTACTTTGAAGTAATTGGAAGTAATAATAATCAATAATTTCATTTACAGAATGATTTAATCAGTTGTTTATGTCTCCTGTAAAAGTGATTTTTTTTTACATACAAGGATGCTGAACAACAATGTCAATATATAATTTTAAACAGACCTTATTTTCCTCATTTTAGTAATATGCTAGGTTGGATCGGTGGGCACTTGTGGAAATTTTTAAAAAATTGAGTCATGAGTATGGCCTAAAGAGTTCCTATGAGGAAAATCTGCTAATATGACGAGATGGAGCATGTTAATACAAAAAAGTTTATCGCACGGCTGTAAACTTAGCAGATTATTATTATTATTTATTAACGTCCACTTTTTGTAACTAAGGCTAACTGGGACGAGTTATCTACAGGTTACTACCCTTTTCTAGCCAGGGTGGGACTTAGGATATTATTTAATGAATTTCGTCACTAAATAATTTCCTTTGCCCAGGCGAGAATCAAACGCGCCACTCTAGGTTTACCATGTGAGATTAAGGCTAATGCTTTAACTCATATGGCTAACCTGAGCCCACATGCACATTAAAGAAAATTAAATTTGCAATAAGGTTGGTTTTATATATATATATATATATATATATATATATATATATATATATATATATATATATATAATCAGACATATAGTAATAAAGATATTTTGAATTTTCCAATTTGCCCTTCTAAACCCCCCTCCCACTGGACCGATTTCAGGAACTAATTTAGTCTCAAGTCTTACACATTGAATATGGCGGCAATCAAACCAAAATTGCAACCTAAGTGTTAGCAGGTAAATAAATGTATATATTGTTTTGAACAGACGTCACTTTCTATCATCTCCATGATAGAATTGATGGTCATTTAAAGAATATTTTTTGTAAATTGCGTCATGAGTATAACCTCAACAGCTGATTCCCCTTAAGGGAAACCTGCTAAATAGCTATTCCACGACGTGTAGAAATTTACATCTTAACAAAAGAGGGAGTGGTGATTAATATTTCGTTGTAATAATTCATATAGCTGAGCAAATCTTTCGGCTACAGAGGACACAAGAGCGTCACCTGGATTTACACATGTGTTCCATATACAATGAATGGATTTGGGCTTGAATACATTGAAATGAATGCGCATAAATAAGATCACGTGCTTCAAATTCATCATATTTACAACAACGTTATGTAACTCAACCTACAAAAGCAAAAAGAAAACGGGAAATGCCCAACATTCAAAACAAACTGATATTGAAAACTTTAGCCACTGAAGTAGACCATATTGTCATAAAAAAAAAAAAATTAAAATTAAAAGTTTCATGAATCTTGAAACAAAATAATGCTCATCAAATGAAATGGATATAAAAATTTTAATCTGGATTCACTTTAGAAAATTATTAAGAGTTTCAATCACATTTACTGATCTTGGACCAAATTGGTTTATAGTTTGTAGTAATACTCCCTAGTTTTTTTCTCTCTCCCATTATTTTACACAAGAAAAAATAATGTTACTTACCCATTTTTTAAGCAATTGATTACACAAGAAAAAATCAAATTTCCATTAATCCCTTAAATTCTTTTGCATTTTAGCAATTAGAAGTTGAATTATAATGAGAGTAGATGAACTGAATATAAATGAGTTACGATATGTTTGCGAAATCAATTGCAAATAACTGAAGATAATGCATTATTCAACAGAGATAAACAAGACAATATACTTTTATTTTTGTTATACAAGTCAGGGACAATACAGAGATATAACTTCCTTATTATATATATTAAAATACTGTTCATATGTTGTTAGAAATTCTTTGAATAAATAGGAGGGGGGGGGGGTTAAATGGAGAGTAGGAAATTTGTTTTTACAACTAGTGGTGTATGTGTGTGTATAATTTCTCTTTCACTCTCCCCCCCCCCTCCACCATCACCATCTCTCTCTCTCTCTCTCCCCTTTTTTTTATTTTTTTTTTTTTTTTTCTTTTTTCTCCCTCTCTCTAACCCTTTTTCTCCCTCCCTCTCTCTCCTCCTCCCAAACCAAAAAAAAGGATTGTTTTTTTTATTACGCCAGACTTCATATCTTTACTATACTTTTTTCTTTTACATATTCATTTCTTTTAGAAGATTTCCTTGAATTTAAACCACTATTGAAGTTGTATTCAAGTTGCGATTATCCAAAACTTTTGGAAATTCCAATATATCTCCTTTATTATACGTCGAATTAAAAAACTGTATAAAATGAATCCTATTGCAAATTTAAATTACTATAAATATTGTGATATACATTTTTTTCACTATCTTGAATATTAGCCAAGATATTTGCATATTTTAGTTTTCAGCCTTCTACTCAGGTCATATTAACAATAAGCTGTTATATAATGAACCACTTTATTTAAAGCTTAAATACCAAATATTGCTTTCAACAGATGCTTACTAGATGCGGTACTTGTAAATACATTTTTTGATGATGCCATTTAAGATTTTATGTCCTTAACTCAAAAATTATTGTTTGTTCTACACTATATTCGTTATTTAACAATAAAGACCATAATGGCTGAAATCAGACCCAGAATAGGAGAGTTTAGAAAAAGAGGGACTAGAATTCAAAATATCTCTGTTTTTTTGTGTGTGTTTTTTTACCTAAAAATAGAGAATATATGGTGAAATGATATCAGAACATGGGAAATCTACTTAGTTTACACAGTCCGCGACAGACTTTTTATTCCTATTTCTTATCATATTAAACATGAATCCTTTGATAACTACAAAGTTTTTCACGATTTTGGTAGACGTAAGCCTGAATAGCTCTTCAAACTCAAGAGGTGTTTTTTGTATAGTTTTAATTGTTCATCACAGGATTTTCAAATATTTTCATCTTAGGATACTGCAATTCCAATAATATTGGCCGACTTATTGATCTTGTCATATCCTGTTTGTACGATAGCCAGAAAGGTCAGTTATCGCTTCATCTAAATACAATGACTTTTGGGAATAATCAAACCTAGTAGCATCTACAGTCTTCAGAAACTAACAAACTGTACCGTTTTATTCACTGTAATACAAATTAAAAAAATAATGTAATTTTATTTTCAAAGACATTTATAAAAACAATAATTACAAAGGATATTATATATACCATGTAATACACAAATAATACATTTAAAAAATGATTGCCTGATCAATTTTACAATACAAAAGTATCATTCCAAATTAACAATAGCAAATTAATGTTTTTTTTTTTTCAATTTTCACTATTTAACAAAATGTTAATAATATATAAAGTCAAACACATGCTTTAAATTATAAAATCATTGAGTCACTCAGTTAGAAAAAAAAAATTGGTTATCAAAAATAAAGAAAAATATTAATTAAATATGCACATTTGTAATAGTTGGACTGGCTTAGCAGCAAGAGCTTGCAAGCATGATTGCCTGACCCAAATTAGTCTATGTACATCATTATGTTAATTAGGCAATGACATTAATACTAATAAGCTGACAGAGTGTGCAACAGTGCTGTTAATAGCTTCAACCATATTAATATGCCAGTGTGGACACATCGCTCACAGATGCAAACAATTAATATCTACCAATAACCATAAAAATGGTAGGAACAATATTTTTTACACTTTACAGATAAACGTTTCCAAGAAATATGAACTCACAAATATGACTTCAACTCTCCATATCTCAACCATTTTGGATTTTAGGCAATTAAAAATATAAATTAATACAGAATATATAAAAAAAAATAGCTTTCCAAGAGTTATTACATCAAGGGGGATGAGGCCTGGGGCAAAGACTATCTGAATTATTATTTTAAAGTACAGTATTTGAAATGACAGTACTTTGTTGGCCATTACCAAGTATTTCAGATACAAAATACCTTTGTCTCTCAAGGCAGTTGAGCTGTATAACTAATTCCTGAACAAACCAACTTTAAAAACTGTCAATGACTTCCAGAAAATAACTTCAAATGTCCTTCAATCCTATTTAGTACGCAACGAAAATGCAGCCCTTAAACAGGTGTGTGTGTGTGTGTGTGTGTGTGTTTGTATTTGCCATATCACCCTATTGGTCACATTTTTTGTTAAATATTGAGTTTGATGTGAGGCGCCAGTGGCCATTTGGGTTAAGGCATGGGTACATCTACCTTTACCGTCAATAAGATGAAGGTAAAAATAGGTGTGCCCACCAAGGGAGAATATTAGGTTCAGGAGTTTGCTATCAGAGTGAGTTAGTGCCACAATGCTTATAGATCAGCGGGAGTCTTATGACTATACGTCTGACAGCCCCTCAGGATGACTCAACGATTATGACACCCTTAGATCTCGTCCACAAGCAGACTGACAGTGTGAACTCCCCCGGGCAATTAGACTATTCTTTCCACGTCCTCCTTGGTTAATGGGTTCTATGCCAAGTAGCTCACTTACTAAGTAAAAACTCTGATCACAAATCATTCAAATTAAGCTTGGGGCGGCTATAGATCTCAAAGGTCTATATTACCAACCAGAGAAAAAAAATAAATTGAATTTTATGTCAATTTATATTGCAGCCACTAAAGACATGTAATGTAATGTAACTTTAAATACATGTCCATGTGTGTACTGACACACTTACACTCGCACACCCAATACACCAATTATAATAAATTAAATTTGGACAAAATTGATTAATTTGTTTGTGTTTTTTTTACGCAACTCATAATAAGGTAGACATGTCAATTTTTTTTTATTTCCTTTGCTCCTCCTGATCCGATTTCAGTCATTAGTAAACTCGATCTTTAGTTTTACGTAAAATTCTGGAGCAATAACAGATGCTAGAACAAAGCTCGATCATTATTTCTTAAAAAGGATCAATGGACATTTGAAGAGATTTTCAAAAATCATGTCATAAGTAGAATCTCAATAGAAGACTTCCCTTAATGCAAATCTGCTAATATGAAACTTGTTGGGTTTTAATGAACTGAGTTAATGAAATAATTTTTTTTAAAAAGAATATTGGCTCATTGCTAGCATTATCAGGTAAAACGAGTTTTGAAAAGAACAGCAAGCATTTACCCCAGCACATTTTTTGATGTACAATCTGTACAGAAGACCATTATCGAGAATATACAAAAAAATGAAGAACAACCTTCATAACTTAGGGACTTTAAATTAAAGTCTGCCATAAAAATAAGCCTATCGCCTTATTAGTTAGGAGATAAAGGAACATTGGAAGAATGCATTTCTGACAATATCATTTCGAAATGCAATAATAAAAAAACTTACTTAATTTAGGAGTTTGAGGAAGAACGTCATGGGCAGCACTGACCACATATATTGTGGCATCACCTGTTTTCATACAAAATAAACATGAAATATTAACGAGAAATAAAAGTAATCATAAAAAAGAAAAAATAATAATAAATAAATACAGCTCAACAACTTCTTCAATAGAACAGATCAGTGAAATGAAACTCTTCTGATTTTCAAGTTTTGAGCAGACAAATGTTTTTGTTTTTTTTTAAAAAAAGAAAAGAAAAGAATAACGAAGAAAAAATAAGATGTAGTTATTTAGTTTTCTACACAATAAAGCAAGCCACAACTGTATTTTCCTTAATTTAACATAAATTCAATAATAACAACTTAAAAAATTGAATTACTAAATCAATTTCTGTATCATAATGGCTAATTTAAACAGACATGAGAGACAATGATTAAATCACAATAAACGAAGCTTGTAATATATAAGCCTATCAATTGCTGGGTATAGACACAAAAGGAGCATTAAACTAAGCATTGACCAAGACTCGAGAAAGCTCACAACAGCTGGACATATGGCTTTTCATTTTTAAAATTTAAAACAATCTCACTTTCAGACAGAATAATTTTAAATAAGTGCAACCTAACATTTTTTTTTAATTCAAAGCATACAATGACCCTGATGATTTAAATTTATGAATTATTCAGTAAGGGTTTAACAAAATAAAAACTAATATTCATTGAAGGAAAACTGGGGCAGGCGAATAGATGAAAAGACAAATTAAACACGTTTCACTTTTATTCTTGACTTACATGTTTTCACATCATCTGTGACGGCTGGGACTTATATCTACTTGGGAGTCTCGATGTCACCAGCTCAGTGATAAGTTCGAATCATTTTACACTATTTGTACAAACTCTGAAGAGGCATCATAAAGGATGTGAAACACAGAGTGTAAAATGAATAAGGGAAAGTTATTTAATTTTTTTTTTATTACCTTTGTTAACCCTCCACCAGTTCCACCTTCAAAGAACATTGGATTGCAGTCACTTTTCGGGGATTTAAAAACCTTATAGTTCCTTATGAAGTTCTATTATGCCCTACATATATTGTGCCTTTCTTGGCACCTCTTCAGGAGGTAAAATGTTCCCAAAATATAACTGATTAAAGGGGTATGCTTCATGCTTGCCACATTTTTTTTTTTATTGTGTAGGCTCTGATTAAGACCTGCATGATAAAGTAACTTAAGAAACTGTCAGGAAAGCTATTTATTTTTTTAATATTTAACTAATGATTGTTTGTCTTAGCACCAGTTTTGTTTTACATTTCAATACATTTTTTTGCTCGGACTCCCAGGTAGTTTACCGGATTTTGGAGTATTGTGGAAGCAACTCTGCCGGTCAGAAGTTCCTCGAAGTGACCGAGCCAGTGAGGGAATTACAGAAAATATCCAAAGGGTCAAAAGTCTACGTTTATCAAGTTATATGAAGGTGATCATGATGTCAAGGAGGCTGAAAGAACTTAATTATAGCAAAATCATTTCTCAAAAAAATATAAAGGGAATGACATTACCCTCCCAAAAAAAATTGAATTTAAAAGAAAAAAATTGAAATTGAAATAGTCAAAGTTAAAACTGATTTAGAACAAGTTGCTTTTGATTTGGAAATACTTGGTTCCGATATAATTTGAAAATACTTCAATTATACTTGGGGAAAATTAAATTTATCTTGAAAAAGGTTCAATATGGCCCAGAAAAGGTATTTTAAATTGGATAGTTAACATTAAATATACAATTAATTAACACTTATTCCATCTCTCCTGTTTTTAATTTTATTATTTGTTTTAAAGTAATAAAAAATTGTTTAATATGAATACATAGTTTAAATAATAAATATAATTTGTAAATACATAAAAGTTTGTTATTGAAAGGTAAATCAATCATTTGAAAATATTGGAAAAGAGTGGAAGGCAACAGGCAATATATTTGGGAGGAAGACATTTTCTGAAATTACCAATATATGCTAAATAGAAATATGATGAAAAGAGGAATTTTAATAACAATTAATAAGAAAGATGCTAAATAAGGAAGCTTACTAATTAGGAATATTTTGGACTGGAGGAAACCACGAGGGAGTGATGCCAGCAATAAGGGTTATTTTAGGAACAAAACAATCAAAACATTAATACCACGGTGCCAGGAGAACTTGAATTATAAATACAATTGAAGATCAATTAAGCCGAAACTAAGTGAAAATAATTAATAAACAATATAAAAATAAAATAATATGAAAATGCATTGACTACTGTGAAAGCTAGTACTGTTCATGCCGTGCTCATATGCTGAATAGTGAAAGCACTTTCATTACATGCAAGAAACATAACACTACAGGTTTATCAGGAAAATGAAAGGATGAGGCACACACAATCATCAGATAAAACTAAAAATTATGTAATATATATTATAAAAAAGTGTATGATTTCATAATTCTTAAATTTTTGATATAATTTGATTTAACTTTTATATTTTCGTTAATATTTTACAATAATAGTAGAATATTAAATCATTAATAATTTCAAATTATAATTCATAGTACTTTTTAATGATTGTTAATTTCTAAAACAGTTTTGTTAGTTTCATTATTTTTAATATTATGAGTCTCCTAATTATATGATTAGGCTTGAAACAGGGGCCAACTATATTTTAATACATTTAACCAAAACAAGTATCATCTAGCTTTGCAAACATTCTGTCCATGAATAGTAGTAGATATGTTATAACCGACTCCTCGTTCTTGACCAATTACAGTCTAATCATTTTAAATTTAACTGGGTAACTCAAATAAAACACTTATTTATATCTTTAAATTTTGAAGATCTATTGCTCAATCAGGACCCATTATATTACTACAGAGAAACTTAAAGGAAATGCTTTTTACTCTAGGAAATCAGCTATTGTCTCGAGATTCAGAGAACAAAGACAAATCAGGGTATAGTATTCTATACATAAATATGCAGCTAACACCAGGATTTAATTAAAATTATTTTTATTCAAACCTCTCTTATCAAATATATAAATTGCCTAAATCATAAACCCCAAGCTGAAATGCTATCTTTGCAATATGGATGCACAAGAGGATATTACACCATACATTCCTCTATTGCACAATTTATACCACATTAAGGATCAAACTCATGGACGATATTGTTCTTGTAGATAATGATGGCTGGTCCCATGATGCAATTAACAGAACATTCCAAGACGATCTAATGTTACTTTAGGCTAAAGTGCATTTTAGTTCCCCCCTAGCCGTCATCTTGTTACGTCACTGTCCGACATCTTGTTTCTTGCTACCGTCCGACATATTGTTTTTGCTAGTGTATACTATTAATATCGTTTCCGTTTTAGCTATGGTTCAAAGTGAGTGCACAACTAAGTTTTTTTATACAATTGGAAGTGCAGGGAAAGCGGGCCGTTATTGAATGGTGTATAAAAGTGGGATTCTTATCGCCTGCATACGAAAGTCTATTCTCCGCAGTCTATGGATCCAACAAATTAGGTAAGTTAACAAAATTTAAGTTAAAATTACAACCCCCCTCCCCCCTTGTTTTAACCGCCGATGACGTATTTTGGAAATTTTAAAGTGTTAAAAAAGTTAAAGTAAGAAAAACTAAAATGCACTTTCACCGTTACTTTATAAATACATCAACAGTGTGATTAGTTATTATTAAGGCCATCAACATTAGTTTTGTAATATTAGCATCATTTTTATGATATATATTTTTTGCAAGTTTTTTATGTTTTCTTTATTCATTTTCTATATATATATATATATATATATATATATATATATATATATATATATATATATATATATAGCTCTGTGAATGTCATTTTTTCTAAATTTATTATTTTTTTGTTTTTTATGGTAGTGTTAAATCATTTTATTTTTATTGTCGTTTTTGTTTAACAGAGAAAGTATTTTTTTTTAATTCAAAATATAATAGTTATTAATTACACATAATCAATAATTCTATTATAAAATAACTAATACAAGCTGGACCCCAATTGCACGGGAATAAACCTGTAAGCAACTTAAATAAAATAATATGAGTGTCAAAAACATAATAGGTACAGCGGCAGTCAATGTAGTGTGATCAATAGGAATTTCCTAAGTAAAGAATTCATTAAACATTATGTTATTTATTTACATCCATGATATGCAACTACGGCTAATTGGGATGAGTTATCTATAGGATGTCTTAGTTGTCATACTGGCCTTAATTAATAGAATAATGATAACTATACAATTAAGGATGTAATTAATTACTTATTGAATCAAGGTTTTGTTTATTTTTACTTCTATTAGTAGTGAGTACATAACAATTTTCCAAGTTCATAATTATCTAGCTTGATATTTAATTTATATTATTAATGAGCTATTTTGTTTATGGCACACCTGAGGCATAGTAAAGGCTTTTTTCATTCATTCATCATTCATTAATGATCTTATTATTCATTAACATCTACTTTTTGCTACTATGGCTAATTGGAACGGGTTATCTTCAGATTACCACCCTTTTCTAGTCAAAATGGGACAAAGAATTTTATTTAATGAGTTTGTCATTAAATAAGATAAGCACAGTCACTCCTACTCTAAGATAGGCATGGTTCATTTAGGTTAACTATCAGTATAAAATACACGTTTGGTAGGAGAATGTTAATATTCTGCCTTTTATTCAGTAAAATGAAGGTAGTTAGCTGGGTAACCACTAATCCTTATCGGAAAAGTTTCTATTTCTAAACTATTTCTCATGGAGTTACTAGAGTGGCCAGCTGATCTAACAATTACTTCTTAAAAAGGTAAGAGGAACTGCAATACTTATTGGGTTTACCTTGGGTTCTTATTACTGGTGAAATGAAGAAGAGTTTGTCACTAAATAATTTCTCCTTTTACCCAGGCAGGAATCTAACTCGCCACTCTAGGTTTGCCATGTGAGACGATTAAGGCCAATCCTTTAACTCGCATGGAACATGAATCCCATTAAATTTTATTTAACCCCCCCCCCAACATTACATTTTACTCCATGAGTTGTTCATTTAATGAATTCCTATTGCCCAGGTGAGAATCGGACTCACAACTCTAGGTTTACCAAATGAGAGTAAGATTAAGCCTAGATTAATGATTGTAAATTTCTAAAACAATTTTTATATACTGCTGTTTTTAATATTATGAGTGGCAAGACATAATAAGTACAGAGCTAGTCCCAGTGTTGTGTTCAATAAGCATTCATTGAGTAAAGAATTCATTAACTAATAAGGCCCACTTTGTGTTATTAAAGCTAATTGGGATGAGTTATCAATAGGTTGCCACCTTTTTCAAGCCAGGGTGGGACTAAGGATTATATTTAATAATTTCATTGCTAAATAACTTTTCAATTAAAACGAACGTCTCAGAGTTTACTATGTGAGATTAAAGCCAACGCTTCATCTAAGATGGCTAGCCCAAGCTCTCTTTTATCAAGAAAGAAAGGGTTCCTCTTTAAAAATCAGGGACAGGTTATTGCCACATTAGTGAAACTTCAACATTTTTGTTGTTTTTATCTTGAAAGTTTTGTGATTAAATGAAGAAAAAATAAACTTATATTCTCCAATTTACTGAATTGTACTTTAGTACGTTCTTCAATTGAGCTCTTCATTTATGAGGGAATATATATTTACCTGAGAGTCGAAAAGGGCAAACTCTCAGCTCTAAGAGTAGATCATTTAAAGTACGAAGCTCTCGAATTTGATGTTGCAATCTAATCACCTTATATTTTAGTTTCAATGCAAGTCTGTTTGACATTCTAGTCAGAACTAATTATTAGCCCCGGTATAAAGAAAATTGAATTACTCCAATTCAACCCTGGTTTCCATCTCTGATGGCTGAGTGCAATAAAATCACTAGCCAGGTGTAAATAAAGATCCAGAAGGCAAGGTTTTCAACTGCCTATACTATTCCATGGAAGATGGCAGCACTGCCTTATACCTCACTAGGAACTATACACTACATATAATTTTGAACACTATATTTTATCAAAACACATAAATAAATTAATTAAACCACTATATTTAATATTGCTATTGTTATTTATTATATTTCTCTGTAATATAAAACTATTAGAAATTACAATAAACTATCTAATAATAAGTTGAGCATAGGTTAGCTGGTGTAAACACTCATTCAAAATGGCCAACACTTGTTACAAGAGGATGAGAAACGTTTTGAGGATTTTGAAAAGAAAGAGGTAAGTTTTATACTACAATCAAACATTTAATTGATGTATTCTATTCAAAATTAATTGCTTAAAAATGTTTAATTAGTTTTGGCTCTGTGTTCCAGGGGGAATTTTAAATTGAAAAGGGAGTTGGTTATAAATTTATCGAAGAAAGTTATTCCAGGGGAAATGTTAAGGCTTTTTTATCACCATGTGATAAGATTAATATTTTCAGAACATTAAAAAACTATATTTCAGAATTAATGATATCTTAAATTTAATTCTTCATTTCACCAGTAGTAAAAAGAACCCTAGGTAAACCCATTTTTTGTAGCCAAGTGTTTAGTAATGCGCTTTCTTTAACCTTTTAAAGAAGTAATTGTTAGATGAGTTGAGTGGGGGGGGGGGGTTAGAAAATTTGAAATTTCTCCTATATTATGAGATGGATTGAAAAACTACACGTAACAACTCTTGATGCAAATATAATTTCCAATAAATGTTGACCTATTCAATTTTCATTTATCTCAAATATTAATCGAAATATTTGTATTTTGCAGTATTCAGTCTCAGTAAATCCCCACTACCACACATGCAATTTTTAATTTGAGTAACTGAGTCGCTAAAAATTTAACATCCAGGTGATATTTCGATTCCCGTTTACATAGACTTCTTATTACGGAAGAAATATAAAATAGATGATGAGCTGAGATCATCAGCATGCCATATACCGACTCGTGGGAAATCTGCTTAGTTTACGCCCTGCATATCGAACGTTTTATGTACTATAATGAACCTAAAATTACACTAGATGTTCCTGTCATAAATGACCAAATATTTTATATTATGAGTAATAACAGCACCAAGTTCCATTAGATTATTATTTAAAAGTATTTAAATGTAGAGTTTTGTTGTTAGGGTTATATCCAATTGAGTGAAGTCCCCATGTGGTCGGCATTTTGGTAGTTAATGTCATTATATTTTTTATAATAGTATTCACTGCTCTTGAAGTCGATTCACTGAACAATATTCAAGATGAATTACGATAATTAATTTACATTTAGAAGCCTTTTTGAGCATATTTGATCAGCGGGTACAAAGTTCGTCATCAGCTCAGGCTATAAAAGGGTGATCTCGCAAAGGGATTAATGCAGTCAGACCTCAGACATCCTGGAGGAGAAATCTTACACTCACGGCAGAGGCTGTACTTATAGAGACTACTAGAAATCAGGTAGGTTTTATTTATTAGTATCGTAGCTTGATTAGACATAAGAATCCCCATTATATTGCTTTAAAGGTGTCTTTCTCTCATTTTGAACTGAATATTTATTATTAGTGATTTTTTTAATTATAAATAAATATAAATTTGGTCAAGAGTTGATTGTTGGTGAAACCCTTCCTAAATTCTTTGTAAGTGATTTGGATGTGGGAGTTTTATTATTTTTACAGCTTTCACTGCCTATTGCCTAGATAAGAAAAGAAGGTCTAAATAATAAATTCTTTAATGTTTTTAATAATAGTTCAAATTTAGTGCTGATAATCAGATAAATTGCAGGGGCTCAGGTTAGCCATGTGAGTTAGCCTTTAATCTCACATGGTAATTTTAGAGTGGCGAGTTTGATTCTCGCCTGGGCAATAGGAATTTATTTAGTGACGGAAGTCATTAAATAAAATTCTTGGGCCAGCCCTGGCTAGGAAAGGGTGGTAACCTGCAGATAACACGTCCTAATTAGCCTTAGTTCCAAAAAGTGGCCGGTAATAAATAATTTTAATAAATTGCAAATCTCTTTTACTAAATATCCTCTCTTGTTGATTATTTTTAAATTGAATTTCCCAGGAGGTGAGGGTTAAGACATCTTGGCTAAATAAAAAATCAATCCCTCACAGTAAATGATAGCCCATAGTGTTTTCAACAGCCAGTGTGAATTTAGTTTAAAAGACGTTGATTGCACTGAAGACCACGTTTATGCCTTGAAAGTGATATGCACTAGTAAATATTTTGTGAGGAATCGACTTGGTACTTAAGATACCATTATATTCAAGTGTATACAGAAACTGGTGAGATCAGCTGATCAAAGTCAGCCATCTTTTTTATTTAGTACTGACTAGATTCCAAAAGCAGATTAGGAGAAGGTTATTACACATGTGTGAATCTTGTATTAGGCTGCAGTTGTAATCCTGAAGAAGTGTTCACAAGATGAGAAGCTTGAAGGGTGAGTTTAACTCCATAAAAAAGGTATAGAAGAAATGATGTTTTCAATTCGTGTTGAATGATGTAGTTAATGTTTTCGGGAAGATTGTTGTAAAGTTTAGTGGAAATCTCTGTACCTCACAAATCAAAAGAAGATCAGCAGTATCTTTGAGGAGCATGTGACATAATAAGTGTGCACTAAACACTATAAAATTCAGGTAAATATATAGAATTTTGTAGGTAGGATGAAAAAACGTAGGCTACGCTTCCACTATAATAATTTAAAACACGGCAAAGCGCTTTCGATGCTGTGCATCATCGTCAGTGCCCTGTTGACACACACAATAATAGTTACAATTTTCTATAAAATATGTTAGGTACATATAACAAAAAACTTATTTTTCTTTGGACTAAAAACATATAAAATTTAACGTGGAACTAAATAAAATATAAAACATTTCAATCATCAACAGTTATTTTTAAATTAGGTTGGTACAAGTAGACAGTTAAAGCTAACTGAAAGAAGCCCTATATGAACAAAGACGTTTTACAAAACAAAGAAGAGAAAGGGAGACAAAGGGGACTTACCGACAGTTGTCTCCAAGTGTTCCATAAAGAGGTTATCATATATATCCAAAATATATCATGTCACCGAGAAACCCATGCTACAATTTAATTAACTTTTATGTTCGCTATGTGGATGACATATTCATAAGTTTCGAGGGTAGCGTAGACAAAGTCAATGACCTTTTAAATTATGTCAATGGCTGCCATAGATCTGATAAGTTCATTATTTTAGAAGTTCCACAAAGAGGTTATCATATATATCCAAAATATATCATGTCATTCCTTTAATATATACAGAAAACCCAGTACGAGTGACATCATGATACCCGCCGATTCCTACCACCACACTCAATATAAAATGTCGGGATTTACTTTTCTAATCGACCGCCTTATCAATATCCCCCTATCTGAACAAGACTTCTACCAAGAATTATCCTTTATCAAATACTTGGCGCTCAAAAACGGATATACGGAGAACTTAGTCGACAGAATGTTGGAAAAACATCTCCGAAGAAAAACCGAGATAGAGTTACAAATCACTCCCACCAACAAAAGGAATGATAATCCCGGCTACCCACTTAGCATCCCCTTCATTAAACCCCTCTCAGTGAAAATAGGCAACTTACTGGGAAAAGCAGGCATCAAGACAGCTTACCGGAGCAAGAAGACCCTCAAAAATCTCTTCCCCAACCCCAAAGATCCTGTTTCCGCTCTGGAGAAGTCTGGCGTCTATCGGATATCTTGCCATTCCTGTGAAGCTACATATGTAGGGCAGAGTGGCAGGAAGATAAAAACAAGGGTTAAAGAACATTTCACCACAAAAACAAGTGAAATGAAAAAACACCTAATGGCCGAAAATCATGACCAGGACTCTCTACAATTGGAAGTTTTGCACCACCTACCTAAGGGAAGGAAAATGGACAGGGTTGAGGGACTAGAGATTAGATTGGACCTTCTAACGGCAAAGAATAACATTAATATTAAAGAGGATGTCTGCCCTCTAAAATTTGTTCCAACAGCCTCTTTACCTCAACTAGCTGGAATGAAAAGCCAGTCTAGCTCCAAGAGCCGACAGGTCAACATCGAAAACCTTCGGTAAGTCCCCTTTGTCTCCCTTTCTCTTCTTTGTTTTGTAAAACGTCTTTGTTCATATAGGGCTTCTTTCAGTTAGCTTTAACTGTCTACAAATATTCACGACTGAATTTGACACCGCATTAAATCATAACTTTGACACAATTAAGCTAAATGAGTCCAACAAAAAGGTCTGAGCCCCAGGAGAGGAAATTTGATTTGAAACAGTAGAGAAAACAAAGCGACATGGTGTAAATTGTTGTTATTTACTTACATCCACTTTGTGTTACTATGCTAATAGGGACAGTTTATCTGCAGATTACAACCCTCTTCTAGCAAGGGTGGGATTAACTATTTTATTTGTTTGTCATTAAATAAATGCCTATTGCCTAGGTGAGAATTGAAACACAACTCTAGGTTTACCAATGAGATTAAGGTGTGTCTTAGCTCACATGCCTAACCTAAACCCTCTTTGTATTCAAGTTGAGAGAAAACAGCTGTTTGACATCAGCCATTTTTTTTCAGCACTGTTGACTAAATCGCCAAAGCAGAAGATGACTTTCTTTTTCCTTGAGAAGGTTATTGCACCAGATGTGTGAATTTTGTTTTGGGCTGAAAATGTGCTCCTGAAGAAACATTTACTAGATGAGAAACACGAAGACTCCATAAGAAAGGTTAGTTGTATGGAAGGAAAGATGTTTTCGATGTGACTTGTAGCCATTATTTCGTTTTCATTTTAAATGATGTAGGTAATATTTTCAGCAGAGATGTTGGAATGTTCAGTGGGACTCTCTGTGCCTCACAAGTCGAAGAAAGGTCAGTGGTACACTTGGGTGCTTCTAGATAAGTAGATCCGTCCCACAACAGGCCAACATTAAATATTCAGGTAAATATTTAGAATTTTGTGTTTTAGTTACTTGAACACACCTCAACCCTCCATTCTTAGGGAGACTCAGAGTTTTAATGAACTTGATTTTTTTTAGCAGATTTCCCTTAAGGTCATACTCATAATGCGATTTATGAAAAATTTCTTCAAATGTTCATCGATCAGAAGATGACGAAAATGAGATCCGTTCAAAACCATATATATATGTATATATATTTGTCTGTTAATGCTCTAGCGGTCGCAATTCTTGTTTAATCATTACCAAACTTGGTATTTAATCGTTCTATATAAAAAGAAAGATCAAGTTTGTTAATGACTGAATTAGGACCAGTGGAAGGGGAATATATCTCCGTTACTATATGTAAGATCAAAAAATTGTATAGAACCAATCTTATTGCAAATGTAATGCTCAATAAATGTTATGTACGTTTTTGCTTTATCTTGATTATTAACTGAAATATTTCCATTTTTTTGTTTTCGGTCTTCTATAAATGCCCACTCCTGCTCATGTCATATTGACAGTAAGGTGTTATATTATGAAGCATATTATTTGGAGCCTAAATACCAAATATAGTTCTCATTGAACTTTTATGTTTTGATTTAAATGCCAAGACGTGATGCAAGTGGGAAATCTGCTTAGTTAATGCAGCCCCTGTTTGATAGACTTTGTTTTGTTTTTTTTGTCAGAAGCTTAAATATTTCTGGTTTCAATAAATAAAAGCATATTTTGTTGAAAATGCTTAACAATGCATAAATAAATATAGTTACTTTTTCAAACTCAAAAAAAAAAAATTGTTTTGGCATTCATTTACATGAATAGACGAATTCTTTATGTGAATGGGTACTTTCCTGTTATGGGGACCCCTACTGGAAAATATCGATATTTCCGGCTTTATATTGATATTTTCCAATAGGGGTCCTCATAACAGGAAAGTACCCGGCGGTTAAAACCAGGGGGGAGGGGGAGGGCCATTGATAATGGGGACCCCTACTGGAAAATATCGATATTTCCGGGTTTATATCGATATTTTCCAATAGGAGTCCCCATAACAGGAAAGTACCTGTGAATGATTTGTTCTTATTATTATTTATTAATGTCCACCTTTTGCTACTATGGCTAATTGGGACAGGTTATCTACAGGTTACCACCCTTTTCAAGCCACGGTGGGACTAAGGATTTTATTTAATGAATTTGCCACTAAATAAATTCCCATTGCCCTGGCGGGAATCGAACTTGCCATTCTAGGTTTATGATGTGGGATTACAGGCAACACTTTAACTGACATGGCTAACCTGAGCCCCGAATTTTTTTGTGATGAGTACCATCAAGTGTACCTACTTCCTATAAGAAATTTCTTAAACAAAGTATGTCAAATTGGAAGTTAATTTTTTACAATAACGTTTTCTATACTTCCTTATATCAAATGGGAACTCTTATTATTCTATTTCATATTCTCATTCCACACAATTTTACGAGCAATAGACTTTTCTCTTGAAATTTTACACAAAGTAAAACTTATTTAATAATTACACTAAAACAATGTTTTTAGTACTAATTAAGTAGTTATGTAATCTGCTAATAATATGCTCTTCTGCTAAAATTATGCGTGGAGAAAGTTTAAAATCACAGGAAACAACTATTAAAATAAAAGTTTTTAATTATACTTGCATGAACTGCGAATCATTCATTTAGTTAATAGATTACTTAACAAAATATTAAAACTGATCATGGAGTATATTTTCTTGACTATTTTTAGAAAATTACCCTGGGGGAAATAAGTGATTTCATAATAATAAGTTATTTTAATTCTTTTAATATGCAGCCAACAATAAAATTGGTTGGTTATTTTGCGACTTTTGTTTACTTAATTTGTAAAGTTGGGTAAGGTTAGCACAAGATAAATTGATAATTAGCATCTTTGTTTACTTATTTCACAAATTGCTGTTTTATTTTTTTTTATATATTAATGATTTGAGATTGTGTGTTAATTTCAATTAAATTAGGGTTTATAGTGATTCATAGAATAATTTACAAAGTTGTGTGCAATTTGTATGACACTCCATTTATTTTGGACTTAGCTCATTAACTTTTGTTCATAATACTTTGTACTTAGCCAAAACTAATAATTCTGTATACTTTCCAGGCTAATTGTTGTCAATTAATATGGAATTCATTGTTAAATAAGACAATTTTGAATGTTGGTGTCTTTGTGGAACAATTTTATAAACTGCCTCAAGGACAACTTAATTATTTTACAGGAAATTGATTCTACTTGGTGATTTGGGTAACTAGTTCGGTTACTTTAGGAAAACGTGGAAATTAATTTCTTACTTTGTGTCAAGGTACAGAATGGTTTTAACTACAGATATTAATGCCTTATTATATAAATCATTTGTTTACTTTCAGTAACTTAAAACTTAAATTATATTTTGCATAATATTATGATGACCAATTTTATAAATTGTATTTACTGTAGGTACAGAATTTTTTTTTTCTACACAGAATTCCCATTAGACTACACACCATCAAAACTTTTGTTGTTAGCTATTTTCTGAAGATAAGATTCTGAAATTTTTATTTTATTCTAAAGTTACAAAATGTATTTTGAGTCACATTTTCAATTGTATCATAGTTAATTATTGAGAGGATTTTAAATTATAAAAGCACTATCTAAGAGACAAAACACTGATTCCAACTTTGAAGGGCTAAACATAAAAACAAAGATGGCCTTCAATTTGAAAAACTTAATTGTTTTGAGTTTTTTTTTAAAAAATATCTATATACATATGTCAGTAATGTAAATATTTAATAGTTAATAGTCCTTTGCTCTTATGAGTTTAGTTCGGGTATTATTGATGTTTTTTTTTTTAGTTTTACATTTTCTGTACAAACAACTGTGGTGATTTGTAATTGTGGGCTCCAGTTTACAGGTCTGCCATTTGAATATAGAAAATTGTAAGAGTTAATGTGTATTCAGAGTTTGTATGATTGAATACAGTTAAAATGAGAATAACTAGAGGGATTCTGGAATTATTTAAAGTGTTGAAACTTTATTTTCATGGTATAGGTGTGCTTTTATTTTGTTTTTTGTAAATATTTAATAATATGGGTGCCACATTCTTTCATCTAACTGGCAAGTGAAGAGTGATGGTTGGGAAAGGAGTGAGCTGAAGGGGGAGAGAATTTTCTAGGGTAGAGATAAATAATAAATGTATTGTAGTTAGTAAGGAAAGTTGTTCACCGATCTTACCGCCGCTGGACAACTGCTGCAAATCATTCATTTTGAGTATAACATTGGCAGGCTGGTGCTGGGGATGTGCTGCTTGAACTTGCTGCCCTTGCATGCTGAGACAATTCGATCGGGCTCTCTCTCTATTCAGGCGCTCTGCCTCGGAGACATCCAGACGGTCTGAATAAAGCCTGAATAACGGCCCTTAAAGGGGTTTGAATAAGAGCTCTGGGCTGGTGGGAACAGCGGCTATTCAGGGCTAGGCGAATAAATGGGAGTCGCGGACCGAGTTAGGCTATGACTAGAGGCAGCCAGTCAGCAGGGGGAAGGCTACTGCCAGCTTCGAGGGATCGCCGCTCTCAGCGCTAGTGTCGCCCAATCAGCGCGCTTTAAATCCCCCCCCCCTCCCTCCAAATCGATCCTTTTAATTTGGCAAGAATTTTGGATTTTAAACATAATTACAGGCCAAATGTCCTAATCCCGTTATCCTCGCCCCACCAACACAACAAATCATTTAACTATCAACTTAAAACTGATTTAATTCTGCTAAGATAACAATGAGTTTCTTCATTATCACAAGTCTAAAACTATTAATGACCACTAGTATACATCCACAAATTAAAATAATGGGAACAGTGTAACCAAAATAATTTAAATACAAAAAATAAATTCCATTAACACAATTTTACAGGCGACAACAAACATTAATGTTTTATATATATGCAAAAATTAATTTTTTCCAAACTATTGCGCATTCCTAAATACCAAATAATTAATAAAAAATTGAAGAAAAATTTTGGTAAGGTACAAATGGAGAACGCACGAACATAATTTGATCTTAGGAAGGGGGGGGGGGGAGGGAATAACAGTAAAAACCCAAAGTTATTTAATAATGTAGGTAAATGAAAGAAATGGCTACGCTTCCACTTTAACAATTTATTAGCATATTTCCCGTAAGGGAAATCAGATATTGAGGTCGTACTCATAACGCGATTTTCGAAAAACTTCTTCAAATGTCCATCGATCCAGGAGATGACGAAAATGAGGCCCGTTCAAAATTATATATATATTTGTCTGTTAACACTCTAGCGGTCGCAATTTTTGTTTAACGTCACCAAACTCGGTATTTAATCGTTTCATGTAAAAAGGAGATCGGCAAGTTCGTTAACGGCTGAAATCGGGCAAGTGGGAGGGGGGGGGGGTTAGAGGGGGGAATTTCGAAGATTCGAAATATCTCCGTTACTATACGTCGGATCGAAAAATTGTATAGAACCAATCTTATTGCAAATTAAATTTACTATAAATATTGTTTTATACATTTATTCTCTATCATGAATATTAACCGAGATATTTGCATTTTTATTAAATCTGTGCGCCTAACGGACGAGAGGTACTTTCCCGCCAAAAGCTAGTTCTGCCGTTTCCTTGGCTGCTCGGCTCTCGTGAAATTTTTCACTGATGATGTACTGCATCGAAAGAGTTCTGGCATTTTAATAAATTGTTACAGTAGAAGCGTAGCCATTTCTTTCATCTACCTTCATTAGAAATCACTTCCACCTGCCAGAATACCAAATCAGAACTAATAACTTTGCCACCAATTTGGAATTTACTTGGCAATGGTACAATTGACAAGAGCTGTCTACAAATTACCTCTCTATTCTCGAAATCCATGGCAACTAAAAAACAAAAATATTCTGTCACGGAGGGGGTGCGTTAACTAAGCAGATTTCCCACTTGTGTCACGCATATAGCATTTATCTCTAAACGTAATAGCTCAATGAGAACAATATTTTGTGTGTAGGCTTAGAATAAAGGGGTTAATAATATCACAGCTTATTGTTAATATGACATGAGTAGGATGGGAGTTTACTGAAGACCGAAAGCTGAAAAATGCGAATATCTCCGTTAATAATCAAGAAAGTGAAAAACCCTAAATATCAACATTTATAGAAAATTACATTTGCAATAAGATTGGTTATATACAATTTTTCGATCCGACGTATAACAACGGAGATATTTCGAATTTTCGACATTTCCTCTCTATCCCCTCCCCTCACATTGTTCCGGTTTTAGCCATTAACAAACGTGATCTTTATTTTTACATAAAACGTTTAAATATCGAGTTTGGTAACGATCAGACTTATAACAGTCAAATATGTAAATACAATTTTTAACGGACCTCATTTTCGCCATCTCCTGGGCAGGATTATCGATGGACATTTGAAGAAATTCATCGAAAATCCCATCACGAGTACAACCTCAATTGCTGATTTCCCCTAAGGCAAATCTGCTAAAAAACAAAGAGATGCACATTTTTGCCATGTGAGTTAGTGTTGGCCTTCTTTAGCTCACATGGTAAACCTAGATTGGTGAATTCCATTCCCGCCAGGGCAATAGGAATTTGGTGACGAACTCATTAAATAAAATCCTTAGGGACACTTATAGGATTTATTTGAATGACAAAATGTAATTATAAATAAGAGTTTGCCCAAAACGGAACAATGTCCAATGAGTAGCTGGAAAAAGCGGTCGTCCCCGGCCATCGTCTGCCACATCAACTCTGCAAGGTAGCTGTCCAAGTGGTGTAATAATAAACGATCACCAATTGGTGTAATACTAAACGTATAAAATAAACACCAAATGGTGTTATTAAACACCAAGTGATATTAATTAACGATCACTCATTTTCTGATAACAAAAGGAGCAGATTGACTAAGCTAACTTAGCCAAGTATAAATAGCATAAAGCAATAGCAATAACACGCGGTTTTGAACAGGTAAATATTTTATCTATAAATAATGAGTGGTCTCCCGTTGAACATATTGTCATTTATAAATTCTAGAAGTGTTATATTAAATAATAAAGTGATTTTCTTTTAATTGTGATTTAATAATCGTCTTTAAATGGACGGCCTCCCGATAACTGGAAAGTCCCTCACTGGCTGGAAAAGGGACAACAAATTGGACCTTAATAAATAAAAGTCCGTCACGCAGGGGCTGCGTATACTAAGCAGATTTCCCACGTGAAGCTATACAATAGAGAAATCTTTATACGAGAGCCGTCTCTCTATACGCTCGTTATCGGCCCACATTTAATAAAAATACAAATATCTCGGTTAATATTCAAGATAGAGAATATATGTATATAACAATATTTATAGTAATTTTAATTTGCAATAAGATTGGTTCTATACAATTTTTTGATCCGACGTATGGTAACGGAGATATTTTGAATTTTCAAAAAACCTCCCCTCTAAATCTCCCTTCCCCCTGGTCCGATTTCAGCCGTTAACGAACTTGATCTTTCTTTTTACATAAAACAACTTAATATCGAATTTGGTAACGATCAAACAATAATTGCGACCACTAAAGGGGTAACAGATATATATATATATATATATATATATATATATATATATATGTGTGTACAGATTTTAACGGACCTCATTTTCGTCATTTCGGAGGTCGTATCAAATTTGATGACAAATTTCGAAAATCGCGTCATGAGTGCCACCTCAATAGCTGATTTTCCTTGAGGGAAATATGCTAATAATACGAACACATTTGATCTGAGGAGGAGAAGGGGGGGGGGGGGAGTTAACAAAAAAAACCATTATTATTTCAAAAATCTATCCACTGATTTGGGTTTTAAGTGGCAATGGGACAATTGACAAGAGATGCCTACAAGTTAACATTCTAATCATGAAATTCATGACAACTAAGAAACAAAGAGGGGCTCCCGTTAGCCAATGGGTTAAAACGTTGTCCTTAATCTCATATGGCAAACCTAGAGTGGCGAGTTCAATTCCCGCTGGGCCTCAGGAATTCATTTAGTGATTAAATAAAATCCTCAGTCCAACCCTGGCTATAAAAGTCCGTCACGCAAGGGCTGCGTAAACTAAGCAGATTTCCCACGTGAAGTATTACAATAGAGAAATTTCACGGGAACCAAACAGTTACGAAAACGGTCGAACTAGCTTTTGGCGGGAAACTCACTTTCGTCCGTTACCCGCCCACATTTAATACAAATGCAAATATCTCGGTTAATATTCAAGATAAAGAATAAATGTAAATAACAATATTTATAGTAAATTTAATTTGCAATTAGTTTATATCTATACAAATTTTCGATCCGACGTATAGTAACGGAGATATTTCGAATTTTCGAAAATCCTCACCTCTAAACCCCCCCCCTCCCACTGGTCCGATTACAGCCAGTAACGAACTTGATCTGTCTTTTTACATAAAACGATTAAATTCCGAGTTTGGTAACAGCATAAAGTGGACGTAAATAAATACATTTTTTTCGAAATTCATGGCAACTAAAAAACAAAATGGGGCTCAGGTTGGCCCCCTGAGCTGAACCGTTGGTCTTAATCTGACCTAGAATGGTGAGTTCGATATCCGCGCGGGCAATAGGGATTTATTTAGTGATGAACTAAATTAAATAAATCCTTAGTAGTAACAAAATAGGACGTCCACTATTTATTAATAAATAATGTTAATATAAAACATAGAAATTTCTTCAATATTTTTCAAGTTGGTTTTCAGGCCGGTTGAAGTGAATTATAATGGAACCTGGGTAAAAAGGCTGAACTTCCACAATAAAATTTATTCAAGCAACAAAGCGCGTTCCGCGATGCGTATCATCATAACACAATACATAACACACAAAATGTGTTTTATCACTGCACTGAAGATACTACGTACACCACGCCAAAAACGCTTTGTCTCATTAATAAATCCTTATTGTGGAAGTTTGTCCTTTTTAATATAACTTTTAAGCTTGGCAATCCTGCGTTTATTTCGGCTCAATACATTTTATCAAGTGGTCCAAAGTGAGTAGGAGAGGGGAGGGCCATTTAAGCCGTATACAGTGGTTTACCATTTCTAACTTCTGCTACTTCACGAAAGAAAATTAAAGTATTTCAGAAAATATTTGGTCATCTGTCAAATCATTTTAAATCGCCTTTCGCTAGCAATACATCGATTTAGATACCCCAGGGGGGGGGGACATTTTTGATTCAACTTTTTACCGTACATTTAATTATTTCATTTGTTCTGACATGGTCTACACTAAAAAAGATAATTAATTTTTTTAATTATACTTCTGCATATTTTATTTATTAAAATCCTTTAGATTTCAATAATTTCATGAAATAGTGTAAAACATTAATTCTTGAAGCTGTCATTTTGTACCATAAAATTTGAGTATATTTATATCCTTTAACTATATGAGACGACATACCTATATTAATTTTTTATTTGCCCATTTTTGTCCATTTGGTAAAGGTTGCTCTAATTGTTTACAGGTGGTCGTTTTGTAGTGCTCATTCATCAATCGAGGACTAGTAAGTTGCCATTGAGGAGCAGGAAGGCAAGAAAGATAGCAACAGCGTCAAAACTGCGAAGCTCCAATAAATAAATAAATAAGTAAAATATAATCTTCCAAGTCCATCTTGAGCTCAATAAACTGAACGACGAAATTTCCATATTGGACTCGGCTGAAGACAATGAAGAGAACTCATGAACAGTTCAAGCCATGTCGGGCTCATCGATAATTATTTCCAGTGTGTTTTTCAAAAATATTCTATTTAAAATGTGTACATATGTATGTGTTTGTTTGTGTCTGGTTGCATGTAAATTTGGACGGGTCTTGTTTTCATCATCTGCTTATATGGATCGAAGGGGACTTAAAACTATTTTTCCAACACCTTGCCAAAAATAAAATAAACCTCAACCTTACTTACTTGGGGAAACAGACCAATTTTGAGTACGATAAAAGTCGGATGAAGAAAATTGTGCAGAGAGTAATAAAACGCCGAACAGACAATAGAATCAGCCCAAGAAGGAGGAAGAAGGACCAATAGTATTGTCTATTTGTCAAGCATCAGGTAGCTACGACCTAGTTTAGGGCTGCACTTTAGGGAGAATAGACTGCCATATATCACAGGCAGGGCTGGGGGCTTTATGAATCTCTTATACACAAAGGCTACCCTTATAATACCTACAATCTATCAGCCTCTCCGACACGCATCGGCAATAACTTCAGAACAACTCAATACAATTGAGAGGCACAATAAAAAAAAATGAAGAAAAGTCAGTATTGTATTAACAACTATGTAAGAAAACTAAGATCCCTTTGCTTTTGATTAAAATGTTATGAAATATTTTCATATATACAATGAAGATATTTTAGCTTATTTTTGAAAAATGTGATACAAATTTATCATATATGGTTAAATTGTACCTTGAATTTACTATATGATTCATTATAAAACAAATTTTAAAAACTGAGGGGGTGGATAAATGTTGAATATTATGGCATTGAAAATAAAATAACTGCTGTTTTAAAGAACATTAAAACCATAAAACTATCATTTGAAACTTTCTTTTTATTTTGATTACCATTTTAACAATATTTGCGCAGAAATATATAACCCGATTTTTTTCAAGAGTAGACTTTACCCCTTCCAATCGCCGTTCGACAAGAACAAAACATAGCCTTGTGTTACGGATGCACTATTTCTACACAAGCTTTCAGAATTTTCAGGTTCACTAATTTCCCTTGTTAGATTAGCTGTTACCTTTTGTTGATGCGTTTAAATAAATATAGTATCCCATCGAGATATAACGATTGTCTCATCTTATCATTAGTAAAAAAAAAACATAATAACATGATATCTAGGTAGTAATCAATTATCAGGAAGAAATGATTCTTAATTTCATAATACAAAATAATTTTAATTCTAAAAATTTATTCTAGAAATAATTTCCTATTTGAATTTTTTCGATAACACCAATTCTGATGATGATATTGACAAATATGTTTGTCAAAATAATTAAATGTGCTATAAAATAGGTTCTATACAATTATAATAATGAAGATTTTCGAAATTCTTCTCCTCTAAACCTCTCCTACCCCCGCACACTGGAGTGATCCTTCAGTAATGTTGGACATTGGGGGAAAAATAAAAGTTTTAATTTGGGATTTTGATTGTATTGTTAGTACCACATAAACCCTTTTCAATTGAGCAGATTGATTTTTAGCCATATTATTGCAATGGTTTTTACATAATGCCTGGTTATAATTGCTATGTTAAAAAAAGCCTTGGCTTATTAAATTAGTCGTGAACTCTTAATTCATTTTATAAATTATTGTTGCTTCCTGTACACATTAAGGGTATTATAAAAAATCAAAAACTGGAACAAAAGGTTTTTAAAATTCCTGTAATTTTTTTTTTTTTTTACATCGAGCTGAAAATAATTTTATTTAATTGAATTCGCAAATCGCTTGTATTTGCTTGAAAAAATACCACTTGGCTTGCTTTTAGGAGTATATTGCCTTATTTACAACGTCGTCAGATCTTGCCTAAACTTGCCTTTTCATTAAATATTTTACTTTTAGTGTTAACACTTTCGGTGCGGAAGACGTATTATACCTCCCGCGGACCTTTCCCAACTACGTACGGTGTATCACATTTAAGGCCAACACTTAACAACGATAGCGATCGCTTAGAAACAATATCTTCGGAAGTAAAAGAACTTCTAATTGAAAAATAAAAAACATTTGAAATTTTAGAAATGTTAGATATTCTTCCAGCTTACAAATTCTCAATATTAAATTAAATACATAGATTTTTTTTTTAATTTTTATTCTAGATATATTTTTGTTTACAATTTTAGTATCTATTGCGTTTGTGAACTTCAATTTATTAAAAAGTCCGTCACGCAGGGGCTGCGTAAACTAAGCAGATTTCCCATGTGAAGTTTTACATTAGAGAAACCTGCATACTGGTAACACAATACCACCGTGATTAAATACAAACGGTAATGAGAAATCTTTCAGTTAATTAAAATAAATTCCCAACTGAAACGGCTTCTGAATTATAAGAATAATTTATATTTTAATAACTCAAATTTTAGTAGTCCAAGAACTAAAGAAGAGGAGCAGAACGTATTTGCATAAATCTCACAAAGTAACGAAGGTAAGGTAAGGTTAGAAGAAGCTTCCACCTGAGCCGAGTACTGGCGGAAATGGCCGATCTAATCCGAACTATACGCGACCACAAACTTCATAAAAAATATAAACTTCATAAAATAAACTTCATAAAATATCTCGGTTAATATTGAAGATAGAGAATAAATGTATATAACAATATTTATAGACAATGTAATTTGCAATAAGATTGATTCTGTGCAATTTTTCGATCCGACGTATAGTAACAGAGATATTTTGAATTTTCGAAAATCTTTTCCTCTAAACTCCCTCTCCCACTAGTCCGATTTCAGCCATTAACGAACTTGATCTTTCATTTTACATAAAACGACTAAATATCAAGTTTGGTAACGATCAAACAAAAATTGCGACCGCTAGAGCGGTAACAGACAAATATATAGACAGATATATAGGGACAACTATTCGGCTCAAGAGGAGTCCTTCACCAAAAAACGGTGAAGACATTTATAGACCATGGGTTGACAAAAAATGATTTGAAGGAGTTTTCGACACTTATCCTAAAATCATCGATAAGAATCGTCAATCACCATTTATACAAAAAATAAAGATGATAAAGTTAAGCTGCACTCTCACCTGAGATACCCCCCTAATCTGCACGCATTCAATTTACTCCAAATTTTCATTTAAAATTTAATCAAAATTTAAAAAACAAAACATCATTACCAAAAAATTGGCAGATTAGGAGACTGACCACACAGGTACCCTCAGAATGAGGGCAGCTTATTTTGTTTGTTTGTTTATATATAGATAGATATATATATATATACAGTTTAGAACGGACTTCATTTTCGTCATCTACTAGCCAGGATCGATGGACATTTGAAGAAAAATGTCGAAAATTCCGTCATGAGTACCACCTCAATAGCTGATTTCCCGTCAGGGAAATCTGCTAAAAAATAAAAATTTATTAAACATATGTTGATATTATGTGTCTACAAATCACAATTCTCTACTTAGTAAGCGATACATAATCTGTATGTACACATTTAAAATTCATCCTACCGTTATATCGCATCTGGCAAAATTGCTTAAACAATTGCTGATGAGGTAGTTCAATAGAGTATTCGATGTGCTTTAAAATGACACCAGAATCAATATTCTAGGACCAGTAGAAACGGAGATATTAATGAATGTCCGGCTTACCCTATCACTCGCTCCAGTGTGCCCCGGTTTGATTTCAGCAGTTAACGAACTTGATTTTTAGATATTTTATATCTTGATTAGATGTATACGTTTATATATTGACTTTGGTAACGATCAAACAAAACTTGCGGCCACTAGACTGGTAATAGAAAAATATATATACGGACCTCATTTTTGTTATCTCCTGGGTAGGATAGATGGACATTTGAGAAATGTTTTGAAAATGTTCTTAAGGGAAATCTGCTTATAAAAGTTTATCGAAGTCCTTCCAGCCATTTTTAGGATACGCAGAACTATCGGGCGGACTGAGAGATACTTTTGAGTTTGCTCTTAGAATCTTCAGAGAATTCCTGAAAACCCTTAGAGTTACATTTATACTGATAATAATCGATGGATAACCTATAAATTATTATTTAGTTAGGTATAATAAAAAGAGAGGAAGTCAGTTTGTACCAAATGGGTATTTTTTTTCAGTTGATTTTTGAAGCCGTCCAGAGAGAGTTGATTTGGAACCTTTGTTCTGCAAAATAAAAGGAACCAGTTACAAATACCTGTTCTAGGTTGATGCGGTCAAGTCAGAAGTTATTTCGTGCTGAAACTGGACTAACACTTTGTTTTGTTAAGGACTAACGTTTTAATAAAGAGAGTATAGGCGGTTTGGGAAGGTAGTGGAATTGTACTTGTGACTGGACCAAAGTCAGGGCTAGAATCATTCTCAACTTTGCCAGACTGCTAGGCACAATGTAAACCACTTGAGGGTCATCAGAGGTGAGAATCGTCCAGTCTCTCGTGATCACAGGATCGAATCAATCATGGAGATTGATGTTTTTATTTTAGCAGATTTCCCTTAAAGGAAATTAGCTATTGATGATGTATTCATGAGATGATTACCGAAAAATGTCTTCAAATGTCTATCGATCCTACCCAACAGATGACGAAAATGAGGTCCGTTCAAAGTTAATTTATACCTAAAATAGATTTTAAAAAGATACTGCTGTTTGGTATTTGTGACAGGATGGCGATAGAAAAAAAATAGGAGAGACCCATCATAGGCGAGGCTGAAGGAGGGACCACGGGTGGGCTGGATCTCTTTGAAAAGAAGGACAACCGTAGGAAAGGAAACGTATTTGGACCTTTGACCACCTAGGCACAAATAACCCTCGCGAGTTTAGTGCCTAATGACAATAAAAAAAAACTTAACGCTCTAGCGGTCTCAATTTTTGTTTGAACTCGATATATAATCGTTTTATGTAAAAAGGAAGAACAAGTTCCTTAATCGGTGAAATTGTACCAGTGGGAGGGGGGGGGGCTAGAGGGGGATTTTCGAATATTCGAAATATCTCCGTTACTATACGTCAGATCGAAAAATTCTATAGAATCATTCATATTACAGATTAAATGTACTATAAATATTGGCATATACATTTATTATATTAACCGAGACATTTGCAGTTTTCAGCCTTCAGCAAACCCCGACTTCTACTCAAGACACAAAAGCAATACTCTGTTATATAATAATATATATTATATATATATATATATATATATATTATATATATACGAGATACATGCAAATATGCTCTGTTGATCCTCCTTCCCGTTTTATGTCTTGGGCAACTAAAATTTGAGTGATTGATATAAACATTATTCTAATTCGTTATAAATTACAGTACTAGATAAAGTAAATCGTCTTCAATCAAATTAATATGTTATTTTCAGATATATTTCAGTAATCGTTTTTCTTTCCGGTAAAGAATATTTCAATCTATCTGTTCAGCTCTGAGAGGTTGGCAGATATGTTTGTTTACAATTCATACGTATTCCGTTCGGAGTTTATTAAAATGGACTGAAAGATTTCTCATTACCGTTTGCATTTATTCACTTAATATTCACGGGGGTGTTAAGTGATACCAGTGTGTAGACTTATCCATTGTAAAACTTCACGAGTGAAATCTGTTTAGTTTACGCAGCTCCTGCGTGACGGAATTTTAGGTATCTACAAAGTAGGGCTTGCTGCAAATGTGATATATCGCTTAATGCGTGCAATCCCAGTAAAAATGTTCAAAACAGAAGGTCAATCGGTTAAAAGGTACTAGAGGAAAGTCGAGTAACTGACATTATAAATCATGGGCCTTATATGTGGGTAAAACCAAACAGATATGTCACTGGCAGATGAACACAGTTACTTAGTTTCTAGGGAATATGTCCAATTATAAGATTATTGTGGAGAACAGTAATAAATTATTGACAATATCTGCAAGACAATCCTTCAACCTTGGGAGCCGACCACAATGTGGAAAGCGTCCCCACTCCTAGGCACTAGATACCAGTTATTGACAGAATAAATCTCAGCTAGTAATGGAAGCAGGCTATCGAGGAACAAGTCGTCAATCAACAGCTGTCTATAATCACTGCAGGTGTGTGCATCAATAATCGGGTTAGTACAGTAATTACTAAGTAGTATTTCAGATGAGGAGCTTAGGTTTGCCGTGCGAGTTACGGCGTTGGTCTTAATAAACCGAGAGTCATAGGTTGGATCCCAATGTGGGCAATAGAAATTTATTTAGTGACCAAATCTTGAGTACCATTTTGGCTCGAAAATCATGTTAACTTGTAGATAACCTGTCCCAATCAGCCTTAGTAGAACAAAGTGAGATAACTAACATAATATTAATAACATTTTTGGTGCAAAGGTATGAGACTTTGCCCTTTTTAGGCAAAGGATAAATTAAAAGTCCGATATAAAATCGATTTCAAAGTTGATTTTCTTTTAAAAAAAAAAAAAAAAAAAAAAAAAAAGAAATCGACTCTGAGTGAGCTGAAGGTAAAAAAAGTGCGTTGGGTCTGAGAACAATAAATAGTATTTAGACTTCAAATAAAGTGCTTCATAATATAACAGCTGATTGTTAATATGGCAATAGTAGGAGTGGGGCTTTGCTGAAGGATGAAAAATGCAAATATCTCGGTTAATATTAAAGATAATGAAAAAACATACATAGCAACATTTATAGAACATTACTTTTGCAATAAGATCGGTTCTATATATTTTTTCGAACCGATGTATAATAACGGAAATATTTAGAATTTTCAAAATTCTTCCCTTCTAAACCCCCCTCCTTCCTGTCCGATTTTAACCGTTAAGGAACTCAATCTTTCTTTTTGTATAAAATGCTTATATATCGAGTTTCGTAACGATAAGACAAAAATTGCGACCGCAAGAGCATATATATGTATGTATATATATATATATATATATATATATATATATATATATATATATATATATACATATAATTTTGAATGGACCTCATTTCCGTCATCTACTAGGTGGGATCGAAGAACATTTGAAGACATTTTTTCGAAAATCGTGCCATGAGTACAATCTCATTACCTGATTTCCCGTAAGGGAAATCTGCTAATAGGTGCCGGTACCCGCCCAAGGGAGAACTAAGTTCACGAATTCGCTACCAGAGCGGAGCAATGTCGAAGCGGTAGTGGATCAGTAGGAGTTTAGCGAATTGTAATGTATGACAGCCCCCTCGGGATGACAGAGTGAACACAACCCTAACCCCGAGGGCGTAATGACCATCATCATTTCTACTGGAGACCATTCGTTAGTATGATCTTCATTGGTTAACGGGGTTTTATGTCGATTAGACCACGATCATATTATATATATTGTTGCGAAAATTACTTGCTGGAAAATTACTGCATCCCATCAAAGAATTGGCGACAGGGAGGAGATATAGAACGTCTAGACAACAAAGTCCGGCTCTCGGTCAGTTTTCTTAATTGAACATCAGTGCGTTCAGTGCAGCTTTTAGCGGACATCAGATCAGAGCAGTACTTAGTTAAAGACCAGTGCAGTGCAGTGTTTAGTGAACATCAGTGATTCGAGTGATCGTGACTTATCGCGCTGTGAATAGTAGTGAAGAATAATTTACCAAGCGTATAAGAGTAGTGATCGTCAAATAAATTGTGTAGCGATAAAAAACACTAAAGTTTAATGCACACACACACGCACGCATACATTTATCTGAAACGCTCTAGCGGACGCAAATTTTGTTTGATCGTTACCAAACTTGATATTTATTCATTAATTGTAAAACGAAAGAAAAGACTAGTGGGAGAGGAGGATGTTTTGAGGAGAAGATATTCAAAAATTCGCAATATCTCCGTTATTATACGTCGGATCGAAAAATTGTATGGACCCAATATTATTGCAAATTACGTTTACTATAAATATTGTTATATACATTTATGAATATTAATCGAGAAATTTACATTTTTCACTTTTCAGCTTTCACCAAATCCCCACTTCTACTCATCGTACAGAAACAATACTCTGTTATGTAATAAACCACATTTTTCGAAGCTTAAATACCAGATATTGTTTTGAAAAGAACTTTATTATACGTGATAAATGCAAATATGTTGTGGTAACACCCCCCCCCCCCCGTCTTAAGTTCTTGGACTACTAAACTTTGATTGATTGAGATAAATATTATTCTGATTGATTATGAATTACAGTGATAGATATAGTGAAACATTTTCAATAAAATTAATATTTTATATTCTGATATATTTCAGTAATTGTTTTCTTTCCGGTAAAAGGTTGACAGACCTGTTTGTTTACATTCCAGATGCTTCCCGTCAGGAGGTTTCCTATATATTATCGTTTTAGCAGATTTCCCTTAAGGGAAATCAGCTATTGAGGTCGTACTCATAACGCGATTTTCGAAAAATTTCTTCAACTTTCCATCGATCCTACCAATGAGATGACTAAAAAGAGGTCTGTTCACAACTATATATATATATATATATATATATATATATATATATATATATATATATATATATATATTTGTCTGTTAACACTCTAGCGGTCGCAATTTTTGTTTAATAGTCACCAAACTCGGTATTTAATCGTTTCATGTAAAAAGGAAGATAAATTTCGTTAACTGATGAAATCTTAGCCGTGTGAGGCGGGTTAAGAGGGGGGGATTTTCAAAAATTCGAAATATCTCCGTTATTATACATCGGATCGTAAAATTGTATAGAACCAATCTTATTGCAAATTAAATTTACTATAAATAATGTTATATACATTTATTCTGTATCTTGAATATTAACCGAGATATTTGCATTTGTATTCTACGTGTGGTCGCCAGTAGGCTATGTTCGGATTTCCGCCGAGAGCTCTGGTGGCCATTTCCATAACTATTCGTCTCTCGTGAATAGGTTTAGAGGTTAGGTTAACTGTTTTTTGGGGCTCGAAACTACTGGGTTATTACGCCCTAAATAATGTTTTAGGTTTAGAGGTTTCTTACTACTACAGTTGTTATTAGGCAGATTTCTCTATTGTAAAACTTCACGTGGGAAATCTGCTTAGTTTACGCAGCCCCTGCGTGACGGACTTTTTACTTATTCACTTAATATTGACTGTGCTGTTATGTTACCAGTATGCAGATTTATCAATTGTTAAACTTCACGAGGGTAATCTGCTTTCCTTATTTAGCCCCTGAGTGACGGACTTTGTTTTAAAAAAACGTAACGTTAATAAACGTTTTTAATAATACTTTATTACAGCTTTAGATAATTTAATTTTCAGTACCTAGACCTCTAATATACTTTATGACAAATCATCATCATCATAATCTAAATGCTAGGCTTTGTAATTGTACCCATTATTGTGTTCTTACCGAAGCTGAGCTCTTTTCATATCATTAATGGCTAATATGGTGGTAAAATCCTGGAGACGCTTAATGAATGGAGTTTTGACAACCACCTCTGGTAGCTCAGTTGGTAGAGCGGTGGACTGTAGTTGGAATGAGACAGGCATCCATAGGTCGCTGGTTCAAATCCGGCCCGGAGGACAAAACTTTTTTACAGATTAGAAAATTACCAAAAAATGAAATTAATTTCCCAAACGTTATCTGATACCTTTTTTAATCACTATTCATTTTAGAAACATTATTATTCCTGTAAAATACATTTTGTCAATAAATTACATGCATTTTTGGGCCAATTAGATTTTGATATTGAAGCAGGAATAACGTGTCTAAAATATTGCATTAAATAAGTAATTATTTAATGATTATTATATGGAATTGGTTTGATATAATATATTTAAAATCGGTGTATTTTTTATTATTGCATTTTCAAGTTTAAACGTTACTACACTCCCAGAAGAAACAAATTTTAACTATTATTGAGTAAGAATTATTGAATACCACGAAATATTGGTGTTACAATTATTTAGTATTAGGTATATTATTTAGTAATGAAAGTTTATTTATTTATTAAGTATTTATAAAATCAATTTTAAAACTATCATTCGCTGAGGTACGCAGCAGGCTGCGTAAACTAAGCAGATTTCCGTGCTCGCATGATTTTCGTACTCCTGATCTCATCTCACTATATATTCTCCATTTCTATGTAAAAAAAAAAACGACAAGTAAAAGGATTTGGGGGGCGGGTGTTACTGAAGGCTGTAAACATGAAAGTAGAATTAACTCGCTAAATTCTAGAATTACGAAAAAAATGTATAGAACAACAATTGTAGACCACCAATAGCATAACAAGATTAGTTCTATAACATTATGTGATACAACTCATAATAACGACAATATTTTGAACTTTCAAATTCACCTCCCCCCCCCCCCTCTGAACCACAATTACTCCACCCCCGATTTCAGTCTTATATAACTAATACGACCGTTAACCAAACCTCTAAACCTATTCACGAGGGACTAATAGTTATAGAAACGGCCGCCAGAGCTCTCGGCGGAAAGTCCGAACATAGCCTACTGGTGACCACACGCAGAATACAAATGCAAATATCTCGGTTAATATTCAAGATACAGAATAAATGTATATAACAATATTTATAGTAAATTTAATTTGCAATACGTTTTATTCTATACAATATTTCGATCAGACGCCTAATACCGGAGATATTTCGAATTTTCAAAAATCCCCCCTCTAAACCCCCCCCCTCCCATTGGTCCGATTTCAGCCATTAACGAACTTGATCTTCCTTTTTACATAAAACGAGTAAATTCCGAGTTTGGTAAAGATCAAACAAAAATTGCGTCCGCTAGAGCGTTAACAGACAAAAATATATATATATATATATATATATATATATATATATATATATATATAATTTTGAACGGACCTCATTTTCGTCATCTCCTGGGTAGGATCGATGGACATTTGAAGAAATATTTCGAAACTCGCATCATGAGTACGACCTCAATAGCTGATTTCCCTTCAGGGAAATCTGCTAAAAGTCCGTCACGCAGGGGCTGCGTAAACTAAGCAGATTTCCCACGTGAAGTTTTACAATAGAGAAATTTCAGAATAGAGAGTCGAACAGTTACGGAAACGGCCCGAACTAACTCTTGACTGAAACTCACGACTAGACCCGAATCTCATCTCAGAAGCTGAAAACAGAAAAATGCAAATATCTCGGTTCATATTCAAGATACAGAATAAATGTATATAACATTATTTATAGTAAATACTTTTTTACTTTTACTTTGCAATAAGATTGATTCTATACAATTTTTCGATCCAACGTATAGTAACGGAGATATTTTGAATTTTCGAAAATACTCCCCTCTAACCCCCCCCCACCTTTCCGATTTCAGCCATTAACGACCTTGATCTTTTATTTTTACATAAAACGATTAAATTCCGAGTTTGGTAACGATCAAACAAAAATTGCGACCGCTAGAGCGTTAACAGACAAATATATATATATATATATATATATATATATATATATATAATTTTGAACGGACCTCATTTTCGTCATCTCCTGGGTAGGATCGATGGACATTTGAGGAAATTTTTCGGGTCATGAGTACCACCTCAATAGCTGATTTCCCTTAGGGGAAATCTGCTAAAATGGAAATAACTACGTTTAACTGAATGATAGAGAATAAATGTATACAACAATATTTATAGCACATTATATTTGCAATAATATTGGTTCTATACAATTTTTCGATCCGACATACAATAACGGAGATATTTTGAAGCTACGAAAAGGATTTTCTCCCTTCCCATTGATCCGGTTTCAGCCATTAACGACTTAATCTTTAGTTGTACATGAACTTGTAGTTGTATACAATTTTGAACGGACCTCATTTTCTTCATCTACTAGGTAGGATCGATGGACATTTGAAAAAATGTTTCAAAATGATACATACACTACTGATCTCACCAAAGATAGCATAGATTTTGTTTAATATTCCTTGTCTGATTTCTGCCATTTACAAACATAAACATTAGAGTTTAATGTAACGGTTCAATCTACAGTATATTAAAATAGATCAAATTAAAATGTTCAAGTCAAGAGTGAAAATTCTTAATTGCAAATATGCATTCCTTGCTGACCCACAGACACTTAATGACAAACAAGGACACACCGACTTGTAAACAATGTAAAGAAACTTAACTGTACAGCAGATATTGACTGACTGTCATCGAAGAGACAATTTAGACATTACACATAACTTACAGGACCTTTCGACCGATTGTGTAACTACATTTACACAATCATTAAACATCTAAAAGACATTAACATATATAACACACTATAATCTACAATTTCTACTCACTACTTTTCACTTATTTCCTACATTAGCAGGGTGTATATACTTTAATTTTATTTATTTATTTATTATTTTTTATTTATTTAATTTTTCTTCCTCCCCACTTCTAGTTATAGTTACATTTTCATTTATATTATTTTCATCACCCTGATGTTTCCATATCCAATATCGTTTGCTGCCAATAACCCTTTTCAAAAACCACCGTTTGCTATAGTTCACTCTTTTAGCAGATTTCCCTTAAGGGAAATCAGCTATTGAGGTCGTACTCATGACGCGAGTTTCGAAAAATTTCTTCAAATGTCCATCGATCCTACCCAGGAGATGACGAAAATGAGGTTCGTTCAAAATTATATATATATATATATCTATATCTATATATATATATATATATATATATATAAAATTGTAACCTCTGTCTGTACATTGATTTTTTCCGGAAATTTCACGATAATTTTTCGTTTCACATGTCATAGACACCATATCTGCATTTTGTTTCTTTCGTGTATGTTTGTTTGTTTGTTTGTTACCTTTTCACGTATAAACGGCTGAACCGAATTTTATGAAACTTGGTATGTTTATTACTACTAACCCAACTTAGACTTTAGGCTATATTAATTTTCTCTGAGTCAAACAGGAGTGGGGGTTATAAGGGAGGCCTGGAATTAAAAATATCGATATTTCGTTCCTATTGGTTTTTCGGCAAATATGCATATAACAAAAGTTGTTTATTTTGTTATTTAGAGTAACGTTTGTTATATACACTTTTGTCGTATACCGAAGTTTAAATGCGTTATACGCTAAAAATTATAGTGGGAGTCAACAATATTATTTGCTAAAAAAGACTCAACCGAACTAAATAAAACTCGGTATGTGTATTAGCAGTGAGGCCTTCATTATAATAAGCCATACCAACATTTCTATGGACGGGCAGGAGTGGGGGTTATAAGGGAAGCCTGAAATTAAAAATAACGATATTTCGTTTCCTATTGGGTTTTCCGCAAATATAAACATAACAAAAGTTGTTTATTTTGTTATTTGGAGTAACTTTTGTTATATACACTTTTGTCGTATACCTAAGTATAAATGAGTTATACGTTAAAACTTTAGCGGGCACTAACGGCTGAACCGAACTTAAAACTCGGTATGTCAATTAGCATTAATTCCCCATAATTATAAGTTATATTAAAATTTTTAGGTTCGAACGGGAAGGGGGTTAAAAGGGAGACCTGAAATAAGAACTCACCATATTTACATGTATAAGAGACGGGAAATATAAAAATATCGAAGACTGTGAAGCCTTATCGAACAAATAATTCTATTATTAGCAAATCCACGGCAAATATGTGCATCAATCCTAAACACTGGGACGGGTAAATGTCAAAATATTGTGCAATGTAAAGCCTGCTAAAAAATACCATCACCATTCAGCCTCAAATGAATTCCCGGGCGAAGCCGGGTATCTGAGCTAGTATATATATATATATATATATATATATATATATATATATATATTTGTCTGTTAACGCTCTAGCGGTCGCAATTTTTAGTATATCGTTACCAAACTCTTTATTTAAACGTTTTATGCAAAAATAAAGATCAAGTTCGTTAATGGCTGAAATCGGACCAGTGGGAGGGGGGGTTTAGAGGGGAGGATTTCCGAAAATTCTTCTTCTTTTTTAATGACACTTGAATAATGAGTAAATCACCGGCGTTGCGGAACTCATTTAAAAAAATAAATAAATAAAAATTAAAGAACTTACGTTATTAACTCAAAAATGTTTATTTGATCTACACCATATAATAGTTTCATTCAACACTAAAGATCATATTAGGTAATGCTTGAAATCGGACAAGGAATAGGTTAGAGAGGGGGAATTTAAAAATTCCAAATTTTAAAACCAAACTTGATGCTCCACAATTATTGTGCAATACATATACCCGTACTATTAACACAAATGTTAAACGAGCTATTAGCATTTGCTTGTTTACTGCTATCAGTAAATCCCCACAACTACTCCTGGAATTTTGACTTATAAATAGAGAACATATGGTGAGATGACACTACTAGTGTATTGTACCAGAAAGTGGGAAATCTGCTATATTTGCACAGCTCCTAGGCATTAGCCAGCCTGCATAAGTGGCCCAATGAGCTGGTGGCAGTAAGGATTAAGGCACCTCCTCACTAAGTTGGTGCGTGTGTGTTTAAGGAAATTTATACCGAACCATTTTAAGGCAACAGATGATGAAGTGAGTTTCAAGCTCAAATGTTTCTCAAGAGAGGAGCTGCATAGATCGATGGATACACAGAACGTTCAGAGCGAGCATCTAGCCGGCCGATCCGAAGGAAGATTCAATCAGGGAAGTGGTCCCTAACTGGTTGCGATAAAGGTCAAGGAGGAGCCTGCTTCAAAATATTACAGCAATCATTTATATGGGACCAGCTGCAAATGTATATCACTTGCACAAGGATTACAGGAACAGCACTCACAGGTCTTATATCGTATATACTCTTGTTCACTGAATATGCACATTTCCCACCTGTCCGAATGATAACTCATCATCTCATCTCAATTAGTTCCTAGCATATTTTCGCAGATTACCCTCCATGGAAATCAGCTAGGTCGTACTCATGACGCAAATTTTGACATTTTTCATCAGACATCCATCTATCCTAATAAGTATGTGATGAAAATGAGGTCCGTATATATATATATATATATATATATATATATATATATATATATATATATATATATATATTTGTCTGTTACCGCTCTAGCGATCGCAATTTTTGTTTGATCTTTACCAAACTCGATATTTAGTCGTTTTATGTAAAAAGAAAGATCAAGTTACTACAAGTCAGATCGAAAAAGTGTATAGGATAAATCTAATTGCAAATTAAATGTACTATAAATGTCGTTATATACTTTTATTCTCTATTTTGAATATTAACCAATATTTGCCTTTTTCAGTTTTCAGCAAACCCCCACTTCTACTAGTGTTACATAAACAATACTCTGTTATACAATAAACTACATTATTCGAAGCTTAAATGCAGAATATTGTTTTCCAGAGACCTTAATTATACGACTTACATGCAAATATGTACTTGTGCCCCCCTCCCGTCTTAAATTCTTGGACAACTAAAATTTAATTGATTCAGATAAAAATTATTTTCATTCATTATAAATTACAGTACATGATATAGTTCATAGTTTTCAATAAAATTAATATGTTATATTCTGATATGTTTCAGTTATTGTCTTTCTTTCCGGTAAGCCGTTGGCTGACCTGTTTGTTTGCATATGAGACCATTTGTATTTATTCACGGTGGAGTTGTGTTCGCAGTATGTGGGTTTATCTATTGTTAAACTTCACGAGAGAAATCTGCTTAGTTTACGTAGTCCCTGCTTGACAGACTTTTTTTTTATATTAAGAACGCAAAACCTTAAATGATGCCGTCATGGCAAAACGAATCTGAACATACACAACATAAAACATTCTGTATATACACCGAAAGTAATGTAACGATACAAATACTAAAAGGACCGTAGTACCTATGACCCGTTGCTAGTACAAATCAGAGAACTAACAGCAGAACTAAATCATGTGTTTTTCATGGGTTAAAACACATTCTGAAAATTTTGGAAATGAATTTGTACATAGAGCTACTAAGTCAGCTTCGAAAGATCTCCACTAAACAAAATATTACACTGAAATCTCTAAATCCCATGTAAAATACATGTTAAAAAAAGAAAGTTTCAACAATGATGGACTGTAGCTAATAAAAGTTCCTCTCTACTTTTTTAAGTAATTCAAACCATAATCATGGATAGCATTTATTACAATTAAATATAATCTATAATGAACATATTTTCTGTCAAAAACCAAACCGAGCAAATATAGTTTAACCATAGTTTACCATCTCAGTAGAAATCACTTCCAGTAATGCCAGCATTTCACAGGAAATAAGTTTTAATAACTGTTTTAACCTCGCTCCTTCCGCTTCCGCATGAGTGTTATCATGCGTTCTTCTCCTTTAATTATTGATTCAAAATATAATTTTAATAATTAATGTACCTGACGGAATTATGTAATAGTGTTATCCTCAAAATAATTTCATTTATATTCAAAAAGTTATGAGGGGAAGAGATCGTAGCCGTCCCTGCAACCTAAGTAATACTTTAAACAATCATATCGAGTTTAGACGCATATTATCTTTTGTCATAATGGCATTACTATTAACGTTTAATTGTTGAAAATTGTTAAGTACATCCTCGACACCTTATTTCCATTATGGGATATCTGCTAAAAAGCAAATATCTCGGTTAATTTTCATGATATATATATATATATATATATATATATATATATATATATATATATAGAGAGAGAGAGAGAGAGAGAGAGAGAGAGAGAGAGAGAGGGGGAAGGAAGCTGGGCAATGACTCTATTATGTGGGTGTATATACATGAGTGACCAATTGAAGGAATTATGCCCAGCTTGGCTCTATTTGATAGATTGACACAGACTTCCAACAAATATTCTACATTAAAGAAAGGCATAAAACTACATACTCCATCGGGAAACATATGAAGCGACTGGGATAGTAATAATCAAATAATAAAACACATTTATCACTCTGACAAAGAGATTAATGTATCATACACATTTTTAAACGGAATGAATTGAAAAAGCGTTCATTCCACTAGCTAAAATCCTTGAGAAATATAAAATCTGCTGTTACTTATCGCAGATCGCAAACCAGCAACCGAGGTTGTAAAGGACGCAATTTTAGAAAAGTCCGTCACGCAGGGGCTGCGTAAACTAAGCAGATTTCCTATGTGAAGTTTAGCAATAGAGAAATCTGCATACTGGTAACAGAACACCACTATAAGTAAATACAAACGGTAATGAGAAATCTTTCAGTTAATTTTAATATACTCCCAACTGAAACGGCTTCTAAATTGTAAGAATTATATTTTAATAACTCAAATTTTAGTAGTCCAAGAACTAAAGAAGGGGGGGGGAGGATGAACAGAACGTATTTGCATTAATCTCACAAAGTAACGAAGGTTAGGTAAGGTTAGAAATGACAGATTACGTTAGAAGCTTCCTCCTGAGCCGAGAACGGCCGAACTAACCCGAACAACACCCGACCACAGACCATAAAAATGCAAATATCTCGTTTAATATTCAAGATAGAGAATAAGTGTATAGAACAATATTTATAGTAAATTTAATTTGCAATACAATGTTTCAATCCGATACATAATAACGGTGATATTTCGAATTTTCGAAAATCCCCCCTCCCCTCCCTCTGGTACTATTTCAGCCATTAACGAACCTGATCTGTTTTTTTACATAAAACGGTTAAATATCGAGTTTCGTAACGATCAAACAAAAATTGTGACCGCTAGAGCGTTCACAGACAAATATATATATATATATATATATATATATATATATATATATATATATATATATATATATTTGTCTGTTAACGCTCTATATATATATATATATATATATATATATATTTAATTTTGAACGGACCTCATTTTCGTCATCTCCTGGGTAGGATCGATGGACATTTGAAGAAATGTTTCGAAACTCGCGTCATGAGTACGACCTCAATAGCTGATTTCCCTTAAAGCAAATCTGCTAAAAATGTCTTCGAAAGCCCAAAGCTCCTACCTAGGAGATAGCGTAAATAAGATCAGTTTCAATTTCTCTTTTTCTTCCGAATATGATATTTCAAGTTCATGTAAAACTAAGATCAAGTTCATCAACAGCCATATTTGGTCCTAGAAAGTAGCGACTTTCAAAAGAGAAGACTTGTAATATAAATTCTTTAATCTCTGTTGAATATGCATTTCCAAGTCGAAGTAGCCCCCCCCCCCACCTCTAGCTGATAATTCGGATTCGCATGTAGCCTATGTTGCACCTTGGAGTGGTCGATTCCCAAATATGACACTCCAAAGAAATCGTCTAAGCCGTTTTTAGCAGATTTCCCTTAAGGGAAATCAGCTATTGAGGTTGTACTCATGACGAAATTTTCGAAATTTTTCTTCAAATGTCCATCGATCCTACAGAGGAGATGACGAAAATGAGGTCCGTTCAAAATTATACATACGTATATATCTATATATATATAAAATTGTAACCTCTGTCTGTACATTGATTTTTTTTCGCGAAATTTCACGATAACTTTTCGTTTCACATGTCATAGACACCATAACTGCATTTTGTTTCTTTGGTGTCTGTTTGTTTGTTTGTTTGTTTATTTGTTTGTTTGTTTGTTTGTTACCTTTTCACGCATAAACGGCTGAACCGAATTTTATGAAACTTGGTATGTATATTACTACTAGCCCAACTTAGACTTTAGGCTATATTAACATTCTCTAAGACGAACAGGAGTGGGGGTTATAAGGGAGGCCTGAAATTAAAATTAGCGATATTTCGTTTCCTATTGGTTTTTCGGCAAATATGAACATAAAAAAAGTTGTTTATTTTGTTATTAAGAGTAACTTTTGTTATATACACTTTTTTCGTATACCGAAGTTTAAATGCGTTGTACGCTAAAAACTTTAGCAGGAGTCCACAATTTTATTTGGGACAAAAGACCCAACCGAAATAAATAAAACTCGGTATATGTATTAGCACTAACGCTTTCATTATAACAAGCCATACCAACATTTCTAGGGACGGGCAGGAGTGGGGGTTATGAGGGAAGCCAGAAATTAAAAATAGCGATATTTCGTTTCCTATTAGGTTTTCGGCAAATATGAACAGAACAAAAGTTGTTTATTTTGTTATTAAGAGTAACTTTTGTTATATACACTTTTTTCTTATACCGAATTATAAACGAGATATACGCTAAAACCTATAGCAGAAGTGAACAATTTTATTTGGGACAAAAGACCCAACCGAAATAAATAAAACTCGGTATGTGTATTAGTACTATCGCTTTCATTATAACAAGCTATACCAACATTTCTAGGGACGGGCAGGAGTGGGGGTTGTAAGGGAGGCCTGAATTTAAAAATAGCGGTATTTCGTTTTCTATTCATTTTTCGGCAAATATGAACATAACAAAAGTTGTTTATTTTGTTATTAAGAGTAACTTTTGTTATATACACTTTTTTCTTATACCGAATTATAAACGAGATATACACTATAAACTAAAGCGGGAGTCAACTATTTCATTAGGCACTAACGATTAAACCAAACTTAAAAACTCGGTATGTCAATTAGCATTAATTCTTCCATGATTATAAGCTATATTAAAATTTTTAGGTTAGAACGGGAGTGGGGGTTATAAGGGAGGCCAGAAATAAAAATTCGTGATATTTCATTGTCTTATTTGTTTTTTGACAAACAAGCAAATAACAAAAGTTGTTTACTTTGTTATTTAGATTAACTTTTGTTTTATACATTTCTCCAGGAACAATGTGTGGAGCAAGTAATTTGCGTAGAAATATTGATATGCTCAACAATTCATTCTAATTTGAACTATGAGGTACCTCACCTGGAAAAATTAATTAAAATCTATGTTAATATTTTGTCCCTATAACAAAATATGAAAATGTCAATTTGGAGGACAGTCAAGACTTACATAAAAAATTAATTTTATTATTAACAAATGCCAACAACGGATATTAGCCCTAAACACTGGGACGGGTAAATGTCAAAATATTGTGCAAAGTAAAGTTTTGCCAAAAAAATACCATAACCATTCAGCCCCATATAAATTCCCGGGCGAAGCCGGGTATCTGAGCTAGTATCTATATATAGATATATATATATTGGTCTGTTATCACTCTAGCGGTCGCAATTTTTGTTTAACCGTCACCAAACTCGGTATTTAATCGTTTTATGTTGAAAGGAAGATCAAGTTCGTTAACGCCAGAAATCGGACCAGTAGAAGAGGGGGTTTAGAGGGGGGTTTTCAAAACTTCGAAATATCTCCGTTATTATGCATCGGATCGAAAAATTATATAGAACCAATCTTATTGGAAATTAAATTTACAATAAATATTGTTATATGCATTTATTCTCTATCTTGAATATTAACCGAGATATTTCCATTTGTAATCTGCATGTTCAGACTTTCCGCCGAGAGCTCTGGTGGCCATTACCATAACTATTCGTCCCTCGTGAATAGGTTTAGAGGTTAGGTTAACTGTTTTTTGGGGCTAGAAACTTCTGGGTTATTACGCCCTAAATAATGTTTTAGGTTTAGAGGTTTTTTACTACTACAGCAGTTATTAGGCAGATTTCTCTATTGTAAAACTTTACGTGGGAAATCTGCTTAGTTTACGCAGCCCCTGCGTGACGGACTTTTCTATTTTTGAGTAATAAACTGGCGGAGGGACAGACAAGATTTTCAATTTTGATGCCACTGTTCTTAGAATGGTCAGAAACGTGTAAACAAAAAAAAAATTGATTTCCACCGAATTTAAATAGAAAATCAGACAAACCTTGGAGCTTTATTTATAATGATGAGAATCGTTTCTTCACCTTAAAGAGACAAGAAACCTGGTCATAAACTATATTATAACCGATATTTATGTCAAATATATTCTAGTTAATTTAATACTTGAACAGTTTTTGTACTATTTTTCTTGTGTAAAAACATTCTTCAGTCATGAAGTTTTTTAATTTATTATTAAACAAAGAATAGTATTTTATATATGGAATTCTATTATTTTCGTTGTTTTATTGTGATACAGTAAGCAAGTAAACATTGTTTGAAATTCTCAGTTGACTAACTAATCTTATTTCTTCATCTTCACTTCAAATTTGAGGAACTCTTCAGGTTCGAGACAGTATAATATATAACAGACACTTTTTTTTTCTTAACCCAAATATTAAGCGAGGAACTCGTACTTTCTGTTTTTCGGTCCGTGGATATGTGGTGAGATAAGATCACTAGTGAATCTTAACAGCAAGTGGGAAATTCGCTTAGTTTACGCAGTCCCAGCGTGACGGACTTTCTTAAACAGCTGAGCTGTTATATGGCTTCGTCCAGTTTCTATTCTAAACTTTAGGTTAGGCGTTCATTTTGGCCAGAAATATAAAGATTTGAAAATGCAAGCCGAGCCGAACCCAGTTTTAACAAAGTAACTCAAACTCCAAACTTCAGAAGCTTACAAGAACGTTGATTATATGATTGCACCAAGAAGTTTACCCATAGTTTCCCATGCGCCGCTCTTCCCTTTTCAAAGTATTATATTCGAGTTAATATATAGAACAAGAGTTGTTAAGAAAATTAAATTTATAAAATGGCTCAATTTTTCGATTCGAAACATTACAATGGAGATATTTGGAGTTTTTAGGTGAGTTTCATCAGATTTACATTAAGGGAAATCAGCTATTGAGGTCGTACTCATGAGGTGATTGTCAAAAATGTCAATTAATCCTAACCAAGAGATGAGGTCAATTATATATATATATCTGTATATATATATATATATATATATATATATATATATATATATATATATATATATATTTGTCTATTAATGCTCTAGCGGTCGTAATTTTTGTTTGATCGTTACCATACTCGATATTTTCTCGTTTTAGGCAAAAAGAAAGATCAAGTTCGTTAATGGCTGAAATCGGACCAGTGGGAGAGGAGGGGGATAGAGGGGGAATTTCTAATCATAACATCTCCGATTTATCCATTTCGAAATCTTTGTTTTATTTGTTGGATTGAAAATCTGTATAGAACCAATCTCATTGCCAATGTAATGTTCTATAAATGTTGTTATGTATTTTTCTTCATTATCTTCATTTTTACCCGAGATATTTGCATTTTTCGTTTTTCGGCCATTATCAAACCCCACTCCTACCCATGCCATATTAACCATAAGCGATTATATTATGAAGTACATTATTTGAAACTAAATACCAAATATTGTTCTCATTAAACTTTTACGTTTTTAGATAAGTGCAAATACGTGACGAACGTGGGTAATCTGCTTAGTTAACGCAGCCCTTGAGTGACGTACTTTTAGCAGATTTCCCTCAAGGGAAATCAGCTTTTGAGGTCGTACTCATGACATGATTTTCGAAAAATTTCTTCAAATGTCCATTGATCCTACCCAGGAGATGACGAAAATGAGGTCCGTTCAAAATCGAAATATCTCCGTTATTATTCGTCGGATCGAACAATTGTATGAAATCAATCTTATTGCAAATTAAATTTACTATAAATATTGTTATATACATTTATTCTGGATTTTGAATATTAACCGAGATATTTGCATTTGTATTGTGTGTGTGGTCGGCAGGAGTCGTCTATGTTCAGGACTTTCCGTCGAGAGCTAGGGCGGCCGTTTCCGTAACTGTTTGTCCCTCCTGAATAGGTTTAGAGATTCCTTACTACTACTGTTTTTAGTAGGCAGATTTCTCTGTTGTATAACTTCAAGTGGGAAATCTGCTTAGTTTACGCAGCCCCTGCGTGACGGAGCTTTCTGATATATTTCAGTAATTGGTTTTCTTTCCGGGGTAAGGCTGCCAGATATGTTTGTTTAAATATCAGACGCTTCCTGTCGGCAGGTTAACATTTACTGAAATATTTCTTATTTCCGTTTGTATATATTCACTTAATATTCACGGTGGTGTGGTTTATCTATTTATTGATTTATCTATTTTATCTATTACTAAACTTCACGAGGGAAATCTGCTTAGTTTACGCAGCTTCTGCGTGACGGACTTTTTTCTACTATGGCCTATTGGATAGGATATCTACAGGTCGCCCCTTTTTTCTAGCCAGGGCGTGACTTAGTATTTTATTTCATGAGTTCATCAGGCGGGAATCGAACTCGCCACTCTTAGGGTTGGTTCACCATGAGAGATTACGGCCAACGCTTTAACTCACATGGCTAACCTGAGCCACTGTATAACATTAAATTTACAATACTAAATTTTTAGATTCGACTTATAACAATGGAGATATTTAGAATTTTTGTTTGGCAACCGCACTTAACAATTCTAAACAAAATACAATTTATATTAGGACATGGACCTACAAAAAGTTACTTGTACAAATTTAAACTAACAATCACAAATACATGCAAATGTGACAATAAGACTGAACAGACATATGACCACTTTTTATATGACTGTACATTACTTGACCGACCAAGAACAAAACTCATCAAGTACAGTACCTTACAAAACGGAACTTGGCCGACGGACAAACCGAAACTTTTACTCACATTCAACAAGGGATTTAATGAATTTATACACGAATCGGACACCATTTTGTAGATGGTTTACTGTTTATACACATATGTAATGTCTACATGTTTTGTTTTTTTAATTTTTATTGCTTTTATAATGTTTATAATTATTGTATGAGAGTTATTATGTAATTATTGAAATGTGTGTAGTATCCAAAGGATGGAGAACACAAAATTTAAATAAATTCCCACGTTAGAGAGATACTTTACGTGGAAAACAGGAAGCGCCACTCAACCCTAAAACATTTATCGTGTGGACGGGAAATGGTTTATGTGATGTTCTAGGAAATGGTTCGAAACGTCAGTGGTAGAGTGTGAGGAGAGAGCTAAGAAGGGATATTATAGAGTAATGTTAGGGCTTTGCCAGATGCCATTCCCCCATCGAGTGGGGAGAGGGGACAAAAAAAGGAAGAAGAAACCACCCCATGGTATACCTGCTACCCCTCCCCACCACAACCCTCAAGATAGTAGAGTCAGTCTGAGAGCGGCCCTGCTCCAGCCACCTTATCACTGTGTTATCAGAGCCGAGTTAAGCGAGACTGCTAGTAGTTGCCGGCCAGTAGAGTGCCTCCAATTGGTGCGTGAGTAGGGAGCAGTGCTGTGTGTGTCTACTCCATTCTCGGCTGTTACTCCTCAACCATCTTCCAGGACTGCATCACATCGGCCCAGACATGCCCAGTGACATACTCTACCCGGACATCAGCGAGGCCAGCGGGTAATCAACAATCAATTACAATTTCTATATTACATAACAATAGTCATACCTTCCACAGGTCAAGGACGAACACCAATAACCTTTGCCTCTCTCTTCCCAAACTCAACTGCGGTTTGATTGAATAACATCACCCATCAACTCACATAAACAATGACAATAATATTCATAATATCAACCTTAAACTCACTTAAAATAATTCTAGGGTCACTACACGATCATAGAAATACTGTACATTCAATTCCATGTATTATTTGATTAAATTGTATATGAGGGAATATGAGTAATTAAAAACTGGTTGAAGAAAACGTCAAAACTAATTACGAAATGCAATTACGTGTATAATTCTACAGTGTTTTTATATGCTTGAACAACAGAAGTAGCAATTATGCTTTAAAATAATTGGTAAACTCAATTTCATGTATAATTTCATAACATTTTATATGTAGGAATACGAGTAATTAAAAACTTATTTGAAGTTAAGTCCAAAACTAATTATTAAATGCAATAACGTGTATAATTCTATAGAGTTTTTCTATGCCTGAATATACAGAAGTAGCAATTATGCTTAAAACTAATTAGAAAACTCAATTCCATGCATAATTTGATAACATTGTATTTGTATGGGTACGATTAATTAAAAACTGGTTTGAAGAAAAGTCCAAAACTAATTATTAAATGCAATAACGTGTATAATTCCATAGCGTTTTTCTAAGCCTGAAGGAATAGAAGTAACAATAATGCTTTAAAATAATTGGTAAACTCAATTTCATGTATAATTTCATAACATTTTATATGTAGGAATACGAGTAATTAAAAACTTGTTTGAAGTGAAATTCAAAACTAATTATTAAATGCAATAACGTGTATAATTCTATAGTGTTTTTCTAAACCTGAAGTAACAGAAGTAACAATAATGCTTTAAACTAACTGGTAAACTCAATTTCATGTATAATTTCATAACATTTTATATGTAGAAATACGAGTAATTAAAACCTTGTTTGAAGTTAAGTTCAAAACTACTCGTAATTATTAAATTCAATTATGTGCATAATTCTATAGTGTTTTTCTTCAAACTGAAGTAACATAAGTAGCGTTTTGCTTAAAAAGTAATGGGTAAATTCCATTCAGTCTTATTTATTTACGTCGGCTAATTGGGATGGGTTACCTACAGTTTTCCACTCTTTTCTAGACAGGGTGGGACTTCTTTAATGAATTCGTAACTAAATAAATTCTTATAACCCAGGCGGGAATCGAACTCGCCATTCTAGGTTCAGCCATGTGAGATTAAGATCAACGCCTTAACTCACACTGCTAATCTGAGCAACCATTCAATCTATAATTCGATAATCGTCTTTATTAATCTATAAAAGTAATAAATATTAATTTAAACGTTCAAAGCTCATTATTAAATTCAATTTTCTGTATAATTCAAAGTGTTTTGATATATGAAAGAACATAATTAATGAAGTAGCGACTTCAAAACAATTATGTGCCAAACTAACGAATTGGTAAATTAAATTACATGAAATTCTATAATCTTACATATGAACGAATAAAATTAATTAAATGTTAATTTAAAAAAGCTTTCATAGATCATTATTAAATTTAATTTCCTGTATAATTCAATATTCTTCAGTATATGAAATAACATAAGTAATGAAGTTACGATTAAACAAAAAAATAAAGATAATTGACTAAGGTTTTCTAATAAACGAAGGAATACAAAAGAAGAAGCATTCACTTTGAGATAATCAAGTACAAATTTAATTACTAAATTCAATTCAAAGAATTATTTGAATAATAATTAATTGTATTCATGCATGCAATTAAATAGTTATTTAAAATAAGTTCAAATTTTATATCGATTATAACTATCGACCTTAGAGAATGAATCAAGGTATATAGAACCTTTAAATAAGTAGAATGTTTAATGGACCTAAACACATTAGGCCGTTTAAGTAGAATCCTAACCAAATCCGGCCGTTTTAATAGGATTAACAAATATTATAACGCATTGATTTGAAATCATTTTATGACAACTGAAGGGTTGGAGAGAAAAATGGAAATAACTGTGTTTTTGATGTTTTATCAATGCTCTAAAATCGCTTAAACTAAGCAACAGACTAATTTATTAAATAGAGGCTCAGGTTAGCCATGTGAGTTTAGGCGTGTGTCATAATCTCACTTGGTAAACCTAGAGCAGTGATTCTGATTCTCCCTGAGCAACAAGAATTTATTTGCAAGTTGAGTAAAACGACCACACTTCCACAACAACAATTTATTCAGGCAACATAGCGTTTTATACGCAGTGCATCATCGTCAGTGCAAAGGAATTTTAATATTTTTTAAATTGTAACAGAGTTAGGCACTTCATTGTTGGTTTTAGCAGATTTCCCTTAAGAAACCAGCTATTGAGGTTGTACTCTTTACGGAATTTTAGATATTTTTCTTCAACGGTCCATCGATCCTACCTAGTAGATGACGAAAATGAGGTCCGTTCAAAACTGTATATATAAATATATATATATATATATATATATATATATATATATATATATATATATATTTGTCTATTAAAACTCTAGAGGTCGCAAATTTTGTTTTATCGTTACCAAACTTGATATATAATCGTTTTATACATAAAGAATGACCAAGTTCATTAATGGCTGAAATCAAACCAGTGGGAGGGGGGGGGTGTAGAGGGGGGATTTGGGAAAATTTGAAATATCTCCGTTATTGTGCATTGGATCGAAAAATTGTAAAGAGTCAATCTTATTGCAAATTAAATTTACTATTGTTCTATACATTTTTCTGTATCTTGAATATTAACCGAGATATTTGCATTTGTATTGTGTGTGGTCGGCAGGAGTCGGCTATGTTCGGGACTTTCTGCCGAGAGCTAGTGCGGCCGTTTTCGTAACTATTCGTCCCTCGTGAATAGGTATACAGAGCCCTTACTACTACAGCTGTTATTGGGCAGATTTCTCTACTGTAAAACTTCACGTGGGAAATCTGATTAGTTTACGCAGCCCCAGCGTGACGGACTTTTAGCAGATTTCCCTTAAGGGAAATCAGCTATTGAGGGTGTACTCATGACGGAATTTTCGAAACATTTCATCAAATATTCATCGATCGTACCCTGGAGATGACGAAAATGAGGTCCGTTCAAAACTATATATATATATATATATATATCTATATATATATATATATATATATATATAGACATATATATATATATATATATATATATATATATATACATATATATTGGTCTGTTAACACTAGCGGTCGCAATTTTTGTTTAATCGTTACGAAACTCGGTATTTAATCGTTTTATGTAAAAAGGAAGATCAAGTTCGTTAACGGCTGAAATCGGACCAGTGGGAGGGGGCTTTAGAAGGGGGGGATTTTCAAAAACTCGAAAAATCTCCGTTATTATGCATCGGATCGAAAAATTGTATAGAACCAATCTTATTGGAAATTAAATTTACTATAAATATTGTTATATGCATTTATTCTCTATCTTGAATATTAACCGAGATATTTGCATTTGTAATCTGCATGTTCGGACTTTCCATAAACTAAACTGGTGGCCATTTCCATAACTATTCGTCCCTCGTGAATAGGTTTAGAGGTTAGGTTAACTGTTTTTTGGGGCTAGAAACTACTGGGTTAATACGCCCTAAATAATGTTTTAGGTTTAGAGGTTTCTTACTACTACAGTTGTTATTAGGCAGATTTCTCTATTGTAAAACTTCACGTGGGAAATCTGCTTAGTTTACGCAGCCCCTGCGTACGGACTTTTTTGATGTGACAACAGGACTCTGACAATAATAAATTACCTCCACCTGCCAGAATACCAACTCAGAGAGGAATTTATTTAGTGGCGGACTCATTAAAATAAAACAGCTGATTTCCCGTGGGGAAATCAGATAAAATCTTTAGTCCTACCCTTGCTAGAAAACTGTAGCAACCTGTAGATAACCCGCCTAAATTAGCCAAAGTAGCACAATGTGCATGTCCATACATAAAAACAAAATAATTATTATATACAAATCCAGTAGGAATTCAATAAGATTTATCCTCATATGAACTGATAAAAACTATTGAAAACCAAAGTGAAAATCGAATTAGTAAATATTTATTGCTACTAATTCCATTAGAAAAGATAAAAACTTATAAATATTAATTTGTTGAAAATTAACTTCAAGTCAATTAGTAAATTTAATTGCAATTATGCAATATGAAAAGCTATTCATTATATGAAAGAATAAGAATAATGAAAGTCTAATTTGACAAAAAGTATGCTCAAAACCAACGTCTGAGTAAATAAATGTATTATACTTTCATAGAAGTAATTGTCTTTACACGATTGCGCAAGAATAAAAATGGTAGGTCTTCATTCCATGCTTTTCGAAAAATTATGAATTCTTTTTATAAATTGATAATGATTATTCGTTTTCCTTAAACTTGCATAGTTTATAACGAATTAAGTTGAACTAATTTAATGTAAATAGAGTTTTATAACTCCAACGACTTCAGTCGAGAGAAAACTATTTATTGTAATCGGGAATTAACATCTGATTTAATTAATAAATGGAGTGGGTTTGTCAGGAGATAAGTGTTCCTCCATTAAGCAGCAACACCTTCCAGTTCACGGAAATAAATTGGCTACCTGTAGGATAGCTCGTCCTCACCTGCCTGCTTTAGATAAATTGTTTTGTGAACTTTCTTTTTATGTAGTTTAATTGCATTAAAATAGTTATAAGTAATTTTTAATTTATTAGTGAAGTGGATAAAATGACCTTATTTTTAGTAAAACTTTAAATAACGAGTTTGGTACCCATTAATCAAACACTGCTCCCGCTAGAGCATTAACAGACATATATATATATATATATATATATATATATATATATATATATATATATAGTTTTTAATTGACTTCGTAATCTTCTAGGTAGTGTCGATGGACATTTGAAGAAAAATTTCGAAAATCTTATCATGAGAACGATCTCAATAGCTGATTTTCCCTAAGGGAAGTCTGCTAAAAACTTAAAAAATTTCACGGCATAATCAAATTCGATATTTTCTTGAAAGAAAAAACACCTCCCCTCAACGCTTTGTAATGCTTAAACTTACTTGAGCTTTATTTATTTTTTAAGTTCAAACACTGAAAAGTATCTCGCGGGAAAAAAGAAAAAATATACCAATAACATTTCAGGTAATATATGTAATGAAAATGGATAATTGATTTTACCGAGTTGAATAACCTCGTCAAAGTTTATCAATACTCAAAATGTTAAAATATTTTTATCTGTGAAAATAATTATTTGATTGATGTAATTACTCTAATTTTTTTCTGTGAGTTAAAAAAAAAAGGAAGAATAAATTTTGTTTATTAAATGCTACTATAGATATTCGGGACTGAAGATAAATGATGTGCTCATAAAATAAATTCCTAATCAATCCCTAGAGACGCAGCAGTAACAAATACATTGCTAGCTTTTTAGAAATACATGAATCAAAATATAATCCACATTGCTTGAACAATGGATTTTATTAATTGGTAGTATCAGTGTTTTAAAAATGTTATCTCAATATTACAAGTTGGAATTAATCATGAATGTTCTAGAAATATCAGCTGACTGAAATATTGTACTGAATTAGAGGATTAGCTACAAAGAACAAGTTTCGATGACCATTCTGATAAGATGAGATTATATTTCCCTTCATTAATTGTTAATTTATAGCTCTATCACTTATTTCCTTTAAAATCTTATATGCTTCAAGCTCCAGCTGTTTAAAATTCAATGAGGCTACTAATAAAAGTCCGACACGCAGGGGCTGCGTAAACTAAGCAGATTTCACACGTGAAGTTTTACAATAGAGAAATCTCCATACGAGAGCCGAAAGTTACGGCCAAGGGCCGAACTAGCTTTTAGCGGGAACTTAGTCCCTCCGTCGTCCGTTAAATTTAATAAAAATGCAAATATCTCGGTTAATACTCAAGATAGAGAATACATGTATAGGATAATATTTATAGTAAATTTAATTTGTAATAAGATTGATTCTGTACAATTTTTCTATCCGACGTATAGTAACGGAGATATTTCGAATTTTCTAAAATCCTCCCCTCTAAACTCCCCCTCCCACTCGTCCGATTTCAGCCGTTACCGAACTTGATCTTTCTTTATACATAAAACCACTAAATATCGAGTTTGGCAACGATCAAACAAAAATTGCGACCGCTAGAGCGGTACTAGACAAATATATATATATATACATATATATATATTATATATATAATATATATATATATATATATATATTATATATATACATATATATATATTATATATATAATATATATATATATATTAATATATATATATATATATATATATATATACAGTTTTGAACGGACCTCATTTTCGTCATCTACTAGATAGGATCGATGGACATTTGAAGAAAAATTTCGAAAATTCCGTCATGAGTACAACCTCAATAGCTGATTTCCCTTAAGGGAAATCTGCTAAAATGATATCACTTGCTTATGGTATGATTTTAGAGTTGTGAGCTAGTGGTATTTGTAATAATTGATCAGCAGTTAAATTCCAGGCTGATCCTTCAACTGTTCCTAGTGTTTCAATTTAGTTCATGGAGTAATTGTTGGTTGTTAGAATTATTATTCTATTTCTTAAATATTTTGCCAGTAGATAGTAAATATTTGTTGATCAATGTTTTTCTCATAATGAATTTAATAATGCCGGGATGCATGCGTGATCGAATGCTTCCTGTAGATCAAGGGAAACTAATAATGAATGCGGGAAGTAATCTTGAGATGCTTTTATAAAATTTACTGCATTCTGCATACGTGCTCTCGTGGAGCATCTCATTGAGGAGTAAATCCAAATTGGTGTCCACTAATGGAAATATTTTACTGAATAGGGGGATTAGCTAAAATCTAAAAACAGTTTTGATGATTCCAATAAGGAGAGATGCAGAGTGCAAGTGATAGTGTTATCAATGGAAGCCAGTCCTTGATCTTTTGTAATCACTGCTGGTTCTATTTATCGTCATCATAAGGGGTTTTCATCTAACTTGCTAGCCTGCTACAAGAGAAGCTTACTATAGTACTATACTAATCCAAATCCTGTGTTGTCCTTAGTTATGAACAAAGTATATCTATAAGAAATATCTGAAGTAGGCATCACATGACTTGCATGGAGGTACTCAAATTAAATAAACAAAATGTTCTGCAGCAATTCAATTCAAAATCAATTCATTTTAAATGCATATACGATACTTCCTTCCTTCTAACGCATGGGATGGAAAAATACATAATTCCTAGATCATTTCTTGACAAAAACAAAACCCTAGTATTTGTATCTCTAAGTGCTACAGAGAAATTTGCATTTTTTTTTTTTGTGTGCCCTCGAAGCTCCACTCTAACTCATTAATCTATTCAGATCAAATGGGAGTTAATCAACTAGACGGTACAACAATCCTAATTGTGAAAAATCAACATTCTAAGGTAAGTCGATTTAGAGTTAACTGAGATATTTACGTTAAACCGAAATTAGCCAAAAATCCGCCACATATGCATTAACTAAGTATATTTCCTCCGAGCTGGAATATGACCCGTAATTACCTCACCTATTTTCATCTATTCTGTATTTTCCCCTTGTACGAAGCCTAATTGAACTGGAATTAAAAGTTTTTCGAAAATCGCGTAGTGAGTAAAACCTCAATAGCTGATTTCCTTTAAGAGAAATCTGCAGAAATGTTAGCTGTGCGTCGTGATATGTTTAGTGACTGAGGTACTTAAATCTCGGCTGTGTTAAAATGAAGCTGCTTGATTTAGCACGCAAATTACGAGAGTCTAGCAGGTATGCTCTGTTCAGCAGACATACCTGCTATTTTGGGTAGAGAGAGAACATGGGTTTACTTTTTGCTCTTCTTCCGTTGACCGGAGTAAGGGTTTACACGGAACATAACATGAACAACACATTAATTATATTTTCACGGGAGACCATTTTTAATTCAAACCACACCAATGGGAATCGCAGCAAAGCGCAGGTATTGCAAGATAATTTTTCCCAAAAAAGCTAAAATCGTTATATTTTGACGAGATATTAAATATTTTTATAGTTTTATATTTTTATTTCATAGCTAGTTTTCTGAGAGCCACCACCATCATTAGTGCTTTCACTAAATCGGCAATGTGTACTCGCCCCCACCTCTGAATGGTCTCAGATATTCCTTAAGACAAATTGAGGTTGCACTCAAAAGAAAAACAATCACTGAGAAATGAATCTCCTACTCTTGTATCAAGCATTTCACCTCTAACAGTAACTGAGGAATTTGCTTTTTTAGCAGATTTCCCTTAGGGGATACCTAATAAATATCCATATTTGCCTGTTCCCGCTCTAGCGGTAGTAATTTTGTATGAAACTCTAAATTTAAACGTTTTATGAAGATCAAGTGTGTTAAAGGTTGAAACTGAAACAGTGGGATGAGGGGAGTTTAGAGGAAACGAATTTGAAAACTCAAAATAGTTACGTCATTATACGTCCTATCGAAAAATTGTAAATAACCAATCTTATTGCAATTTTAATCTTTTATGCAGCCTAAAGTAAACTCCCATCGTTATCCATCGTAAAAACAAGGGAATATGCCATGAAACGTCTTATCCCAAGTACAAATGCCAAATATTGTATCAATGGACTTTTACTATATGAGATTCTTGTAAATAGTTACTGTTTTGATGTCATCATTTGCGATTTTATTGAAAGCACACCTCAACTCATCGATTGTTTTTTTTTTTTTGTTTTTGGTAATAGAAAATATAAGTTAACGCTGCCCCTGAACGGCGGACTTTAATATTCCCATTGAATTCTCCCTAGGATAAACCACTCAGATCTTGTCGTAATATTTAGGACCGGGCCTAGCCTGTATCGGAAGGGAGGGCTGGGTTGTGGATTGCTAGCAGCGAGGTACCTCGGCTCCATTGCCATAGAGGTTATTGAGATAATAGGCTGGACCAGTGATGACGTCTTTACTCAGGAATCCTACTCCACCCGCATCCTCTCTCTCATCCATCATTCAATAAATGATGTAAGACAAAGCTCTTGATATGCATCAGCTCGGAACAGAAAACCTCCCTCAAGCAGGGGCTCTGCAAAGTATACTTATTTCCCACCTACTGAAATGATACGCTCATCATGTCCATCCATGATATTCTCATCATGTTATCCCTGATACGCTCATCCCTCCATCTATTATTTTAGCAAATTGCCCTTAAGGGAAATCAGCTACTGAGGCCGTACCCCTGGTCCGGTTTCATGAATGAGGTTTTGGTTCCCTTACTTTTTGAGGGATATCACCCTTTAGATTTCCTTGAGGGAAATTCAATACTGACTTTTTGGAGATGCAAAAGATCTGTAAGGGACCTTTTAGTTTATCCAAAAAAGACAGATCAAGTTCTATCATATTTTTTAATTCAACACATCGAATCCACCACGTAGGGAAATATTGGATTTCTTATTGAAATGAAATAATATTAAGGTTTGACAACACACTACTATTTCAGCCTGGTATGCAAATTACCTTAGGCCTGCAGACCTCATATTCCTAGGTAAAATACTTGAAGCTGGCTTTAATTTAACATTTTCTGTAACAAATATCCTGACTATTTGAGCTTGGGGTAAACTGTACAGATACTGTCGTATGGCAGATTTCGCTTAAAGGAAATCAGCTATTGAGGTTGTTCTCAAGACGAGATTTTCGGAAAAAGTCCACAAAATTACATCGATCCTACCTAGGAGATCGCGAAAAGGACTCCCGTACAAAAATTATATACATCTTCTCTTTTCTTCCAAGAAAATATCCAATTTGATAGTGAAGATTATTTTTTTCTTTTTTTTTTATATTCTTTTGTGTGCTAGAGACCTTTGACCAATCGGATTATACTGAATGATTTCCTATAAATCAATTATTTTATCTACTCGTATAAATTAAAAATACATATGAACCAATTTAATATAATTACTACTATATAACAAGAAAGTTCAGAGGCCAGTTTATCTAAAGCAGGCAGGTGAGGACGTGCTATCCTACAGGTAGTTAATTTATTTCCGTGAACTGGAAGGTGTTGCTGCTTAATGGAGACGCGTTTATCTCCTGACAAACCCATTTTGATTTATCAATTTGATCAGGCATTAAATGCCAATTACAATTAATAGTTTTGTCTGATGTACCTGGAGCATAATGGTCAAAAGTTAATACATTTTGAATTCTATAATATACAATTTACATTAAATTAATTCAACTTATTGAAAAACGTTTCTCAAATGTCCCTCTAGGACCGATGTACTTACAAATCTCGAGCTACTAGATGATGAAAATAGATTTCGTTCATAATTATATATGTATTTATAACATAAAAATCAAAATATGTCCGATATTACTAGTCGGATCGAAAAATGTTATAGAACTAATCTTGATAAACTATTGATGTTTTACAATTGTTCTATACTATTATTTTTCGCTGCTCAAATATTAAGCGATTTATGAGTAATTCACTGTTTTCGGCCTTCTAATGCGTCTTCGGGTTTTTAATTAGGAATAGAAATTACGTGGTAAGAATAGATCAACAGTGTTTTATACCTTAACGTGGGAAATTTGGTTTGCTTACGCTGCACCTTCGTCGCCTCTGTGGTAAGGACCATTGATCATTTGAAGACATTTTTCGGACACTGCGTCATAACTCGATAGCTAGTTTCCTATGGGAGAAATTTGCTTTAAGCCTCTAGAGAATAATTTATACGATAAGAGATTTATCGGCGTTTGCGTTATCTTAGATGTCTCGATATCACTAGCTATTTTGCCTGGTTATCAGGAATCGGAGTGGGTTATATCGCTGTCAGGACATAACTACCTTATCTCTTTAATAGGCTAACGCAGATAATAGGAGTTAGTGTTTACATCATATTTGACACAATACCAGGATCAATTAAGGTTTAAGGGTCCATTCGACAATTACATGTCCACATCTATTCCCTGGAGTAAGGCCAACAGACCCTTTTAAAAGTGGACAAAAAAGTCCAAAGGCTGTGTAAACTAAGCAGATTTCCCATCTGCTGGTATGACATACTTGTAATGTCATCTCTCCATCCATATAATTTCTATTTCTAAGACAAAATCCATTAGAGCAGTAGTGTGGACTAAAAACAATAAGGTACGAATAACTGTCTTAAGAGAAGATGTATATGACAACAATAGTTCAACAAGATTGGTTCTGTGACGTTTTTCGACCCGAGTCATAAAAACGTGGATATTTTGAATTTTGACATTCACTCCTACCTCTAAATCTATCTATCTATCTATCTATATATATATATATATATATATATATATATATATATATATATATATATATATATATATATATATATATATATATATATATATATATATATATAGATAGATAGATAAATAGATAGATAGTTATATAGATATATAATTTTGAACTGACCGTATTTTTCGGCTGACGGCCTCAATGGCTGATTTCCCTTAAGCGTAGTCTGCTAAAAGGAGTTTATGAGTTTTTCATTGTACCTAACATGGAACACGGGCTCTGTTAAATATCAAATATTAATTAATTGACTTCCCCTGCTAAATACCATTTGAAAGGTTAATTACCATAGCTTTTGAGAGCTATTCGATGGGTTCTATTTTGGAATTCCACCGAAAGGTCATCGGTCCTTTTTCAATCCGGAAAACTTCACTCATGGTCAGGTCGCTCGAAGTTCAAACAGAATGCGTTTGTCACTTGCTAAACGTACCAAGCAATAGTACAGACAATGTACCACTGCAATTGCACACAGATGGCGTCATCTATTGTCCGTTTCTCATTTAATAAGAAACATTTTTAAAAGAAAATCCTCCCTCATGCTGGAAACAGTACTGATCTGCCATCATCTAGTCATAATTTTTCTTTTATTAAATAATAAGAATACTACGTTACTAAGACATAATTTAAGCTTGAGAGGAGATTAGTGCTTCAGGTACTTCAAATGAGAAGGGTCTCGGCTATTTTAGAATAAAGTTGCTTGATATAGCACAAACATTAAGAGAGTGCAGGTATACATTGCTTCTATGAGTAACTGCAGGAAGGTGAAAGTGAATAGGAAGAATGAAGATAAAGTAGGAGTTAAGAATTACTTTGATTAACTTTAATTACATTTCCACGGGAATTAGTAGCAGTGGAAGTTTATGGGGTCTAAGGACCATAAACTAAAAATGCAATGAACTCAGTTAGGATTCCATTCCACTTAGAGAGAGGCTGTATAGAATAACAATAGTCGAATTCTACTAATGAAGAAATATGCTTAATTTACACAGGACCTGTTTAATGGACGTCTTTTTATTACGATTGTTAAGAATGTATCTTAGCATGCCCTCTTAATACTTGGTCAGTTTTTTATTTAAATACCTTAAGCAGATATGTTTGGAATTTGACTGCTATGAACAGAATTCGTGTGGGCTCACACGGTTTTTATAACTACTAAGGAAAAGTGGCAAATCACCACCTCAAATACTTGAACAAATTTCCGTCCATTTGTAAAGGTCTCTTATGGGAAATCTGCTAAATGAAATAGGATTTCGAGATTTACCGGACGTAAGTATTGTTGCACACAATTATGATTGTGTCCATTTTCCAGTCGATTGCCCGCGCTTTGTTACATGCTTTTATAGTACCATCAGGGACAGCATTGAAATATTACCTAACAAGGACATTGGCATTTTTTACTGAAAATTAAGACAGGAATATATCCTGAAAAGCGGATTTTCCTCAAGGCAAATCTGTGATACATTGTCTTGCTAAGTAGCAATCATGATAGCTATTCTCCCAATTCCGCAGATAGACATCTCTAATGCCAATTACAAATTCTAATGAGACATAAACACTGGGCTTCATGAGCCTTGTGTCTCCTAGGTCAATTGTCCATAATCAATACAAGCCTCAGGCATGGGATTTTCTGGGATAGAGAGATAGATGTATATATATGTGTGTGCGGGAGTGTGTGTGTGTGTGTGTGAGAGAGAGAGTGAGTGAGAGAGAGAGAGAGAGAGAGAGAGAGAGAGAGAGAGAGAGAGAGAGAGAGAGAGAGAGAGAGAGATTATCCAACAACAGTGGCATCAGTTGGTGGGGAGATAATTCAACTCGTGGTAAGAATTGACAGATGTATCTCGTAGTCATCAAAAGCTAGCATTGGCCAGAATGTGCCTTTCTCACCTGATATGTCAGAATCATGTCGAAGAGCAAGTTTGCCAAAGTAAAGAGAATTGTAGACTTTTACAGTTAAAAATGCAAAAAGCCTTTTTATGTCTTCTTTATCGTCTCCATGGAGTTCTCTTAAGTTCGTTTTGAGGTTCAAAGCTCTTGTTGGAATAACGTATTTTTTTTTTTAAGGAGAAGATGTGGGACTGCAAGGTGGACATTACAAGAATCTCAGGTTGGTCGGAATAAGCTTTTCAATAAATGTCCAATTCGGACACGGGCAAGAACAACCTCCTCTTTTCGGATTTTTCTACTTGCAATATTCCAACGCTCAGTAATTTCTTTGACTTGTCGCCGTTTATGGTCTTTTTTTTTTCAACCAATCTGACTTCCACCTTGGAAATTTGAGCTTTTGAAACTCTCGTTTCCAATCATCTGGGGAGATGAGGTCAACCCCAATAGTTGATTTCCTTCAAGAATGAATGTTCTGTTAAAACAATGCATCAGGACTTTTTCAAAGGATATTAGTGAATAATTAAATGTTTTCTACTATCGTCTGTGTTATTTAAGTGTAGATTGGTAGGAACAAATACTTGCCTCATTACAGCTATTTACGTCTACTCACTGTTTATAAGCATGTACTGTAACGGGCGAACACAATATGGAATCTTGCCTGATGAAACTCTCCATAAAAACAATGTGATTCTCCAACTAAAATCTATAGACATTCCATTATAGGTTCTATGATGGTTTTACACACAACAATACCCACCAATCTACGACATGTTAGATAACTTCAAAAAATGACTTCCTGTGCGATGAAACTGTTGTCAAAGATGAGTTCAGCCCGTTTTCTTCACGGCTTAGACAATACTTTCAGACCCCAGATTCAAAACTTCAATGTAAAATTTCTGGTTACCTCAGCTCGTTCTGGACATTCTGCATGAACATCTCCATTGTGGTTAACCTATGATGTTCTCATTTGTGATGATGTCTGCCTTCTGTACCCTTAAGGTAACAAGGACGCTTTTTATCTTAAACAACTTTGTATATTCTCTTCACCTCTGCTATTAAAGCTCTCGTTTTATGCGTATTTATAGAACCCTAGAGAGTTTAAATAAACGTTCTTGGTAGAGGCTTGTCAACATTGGCTTATCAGAATGTGTGGAGTTATTTCTTAGTAGAGACTTATTGTTAATGGTTAAATGTTATTCTGTTTATTGTATGCATTTAGGTCGTCGTCAGCTGGCTTTTGATAACAGCGTTTTTGGCAAGTCTGATTTCATTGTCCGTTGCCTTAATATCCGCATCCTAAATGTACAACTGTTACATTTGTGAGTTAGATTGGAGAAACTAAAAAAGATTCAGTTACTCCTTTTCTCATGTCTTTATATTTGTACTGTCGTAAATCCTCGAAATTAGTTACCCTCATATTGTGTCGAGGAATACATAAAAAACTCAGATTGAACACTTTTTAAAAATAACCATCACTTAAATTTTTGAATGTCGTAATAGTGAACTAACAGATCAGCAAAATAGATATTTCCATGCCCCTTTCAGTATTATCGTTCCTATTAGTAATAATATTCCGAGAATCTCACAGTAAATCATGTCATGAACATTATACAGGTGTTCATGCATTCCACACGTCAATCGATATCTGTCTGGAGTGTATTTGAACTCAGTAATAGGGCTACCTCATCTCGTAAGGAATCTATTCGTTTGAGTTCTAGTAGATAAATCATAATTATTTTAACAAAAGTGTTAAAAGTATCCTACTTTTTAAAACGGAATGATCCTTAAATGTACCAATTCGATTCGGGATATATATATATATATATATATATATATATATATATATATATATATATATTCCACCAAAAAGACCTCCAATACATTTCATTTTAATGCCTCTTTACAGCACGTGGACAATAGAAGCCAAAAGTTTCGCCTGTTATCAGTAGGAAGCTCACCGCAAAAAGGAGGGAATAACCTCCACCTTCTGATAACTAAATACTGATAAACCTTTGCCGAATACAGTTATGACAGCACATTTCACAATATCTCCTTCGCAAATATTTGTGAAAAAAAGATCCAATTTTTAAGGAGTGCTGCACAACACGGGTACCATTTTATCTCAGTTAATGTGATAGACCTTATGTTTTGAGTAAATTAAATGACATCTCGTATTTCGTTTTTTTTAGACAGATAACTTAGTTTTTTTTTGTTTGTTTTTTTGTCAAGTCTCAAGAACTTCTGACTGCCTGATTTCCTATCCTTTTCGAAGTTCTGTTTTCCTCTCCCTTTCGAAGGCCTGTTTTCCTATTCCTTCCGAATGCCTGCTTTCCTTTTCCTTCCGAATTCCTGCTTTACTATCCTTCTGAATGCCTGCTTTGCTATCCCTTCTGTATGCCTGCTTTCCTTTTCCTTCTGAATGCCTGCTTTGCTATGCCTTCCGAATGCCTGCTTTGCTATCCTTTCCGAATGCCTGCTTTCCTTTTCCTTCTGAATGCCTGCTTTGCTATCCCTTCCGAATGCCTGCTTTGCTATCCCTTCTGTATGCCTGCTTTCCTTTTCCTTCTGAATGCCTGCTTTCCTATCCCTTCTGAATGCCTGCTTTCCTTTTCCTTCTGAATGCCTGCTTTGCTATCCCTTCCGAATGCCTGCTTTCCTTTTCCTTCTGAATGCCTGCTTTGCTATGCCTTCCGAATGCCTGCTTTGCTATCCTTTCCGAATGCCTGCTTTCCTTTTCCTTCTGAATGCCTGCTTTGCTATCCCTTCCGAATGCCTGCTTTCCTTTTCCTTCTGAATGCCTGCTTTCCTATCCCTTCAGAATGCCTGCTTTCCTATCCCTTCTGAATGCCTGCTTTCCTTTTCCTTCTGAATGCCTGCTTTGCTATCCCTTCAGAATGCCTGCTTTCCTATCCCTTCTGAATGCCTGCTTTCCTTTTCCTTCTGAATGCCTGCTTTGCTATGCCTTCCAAATGCCTGCTTTCCTATCCCTTCTGAATGCCGGCTTTCCTTTTCCTTCTGAATGCCTGCTTTGCTATGCCTTCCAAATGCCTGCTTTGCTATGCCTTCCGAATGCCTGCTTTGCTATCCCTTCTGTATGCCTGCTTTCCTTTTCCTTCTGAATGCCTGCTTTGCTATGCCTTCCGAATGCCTGCTTTCCTATTCCTTCTGAGTGCCTGCTTTCCTATCCCTTCAGAATGCTTGCTTTTCTATCCCTTCTGAGTGCCTGCTTTCCTATCCCTTCAGAATGCTTGCTTTCCTATCCCTTCTGAGTGCCTGCTTTCCTATCCCTTCTGAATGCCTGCTTTCCTATCCCTTCTGAATGCCTGCTTTCCTATCCCTTCGGAATGCCTGCTTTCCTATCCCTTCTGAATGCCTGCTTTCCTATCCCTTCTGAATGCCTGCTTTCCTATCCCTTCTGAACAGCCCTTCCTTGCTCGACTTTGAAAAAAAAGTCCGTCACGCAGGGGCTGCGTAATCTAAGCAGATTTCCCACGTAAAGTTTCACAGTCGAGAAATCTGCACAATAACAACTGTAGTGTAAGGGATCTCTAAACCTATTCACGAGGGACGAATAGTTTACGGAAACGGCCGCCAGAGCTCTCGGCGGAACGTCCCGAACATAGCCGACTCCTGCCGACGACGCACAGAATACAAATGCAAATATCTCGGTTAATATTCAAGATAGAGAATAAATGTATATAAAAATATGTATAGTAATTTTAATTTTCAATAAGATTGGCTCTATACAAGTTTTCGATCCAACGATTAATAACGGAGATATTTGGAAATTTCGAAAATCCCCCCTCTAAACCCCCCCTCCCTCTGGCACGATTTCAGCCATTAACGAACTTGATCTGTCTTTTTACATAAAACGGTTAAATATCGAGTTTCGTAACGATCAAACAAAAATTGCGACCGCTAGAGCGTTAACAGACAAATATATATATATATATATATATATATATATATATATATATATATGTATATATTAATATAATTTTGAACGGACCTCATTTTCGTCATCTCCTGGGTAGGATCGATAGACATTTGAAGACATTTTTCAAAACTCGCGTCATGAGTACGACCTCAATAGCAGATTTCCCTTCAGGGAAATCAGCTAAAAAATCAAGATTTGAAATGCTAGGAGTCAATGAGATTTAATTTGGTTTTAAGTCTGCAAAATATGACATAAAGTGGAGGTAGAGTTATTAAGGGCTGGGTTGTTTGAAAACAAAAATATAGAAATAACTCCATTAATTTTATTTTTATTAATAAGGACAATTTATAGAGTAACAATTATAGAGCATTTGTTGAAGGCAAAATTTGTTATGTGGCATTTTTAGTTCCCAAGCAATATAACGGAGCCTCCCTTTAGGCATTATGCCTACCCTCATGGAATATCTGCTAAAACCTTGAGATATTATATGATATAATGGTTCCAAACTTAAAAAAAAAATATTAGCAGATAATTGATAATTTCAAGAGTTTTATTGCTAAATTAAACTGGACTCCTGAACTTCTCACATAGGGATTTAAGTGAAGGTATAGTTATTTGGACGAGCTGTTGGATATTTGGTGGAATTTAGTTGGAGGCAGCTGTAGATGTGCCCCTAGGAGTGTTGGGGTAGGTCTGGGAACGTCAATACCCCTCGCCCCCTCCCCCATTTAGCCAATTTCACCCCTACAGCGGGGCCCCCTCCAATTTCACTTACTATTATTATTATTCACTCCCACAGATTCTGCCCTCTGCTGAAATCTTTCGCCGTTCAGGAATGCACGTTCAATGTTCTCCTACTGAGGAATGCCAAGTCAGTGAGGGAGGTGCAACGGTGTTCAGTTCTTCTGCAGCAATCTTCGTCGATTCTTCTGCTCAGACCAACTTCAAAACCCCTTCGCGCAGGCTGAACAAACTGGGCAGATTTCCCACGAGTTGGAGTGGCCCGTTAGTAATCTCATTTCCGCAATTATACAATATTTTTCTACTCGTAAGAAGCCAATGTAAATAGAAATTGAATAGGTAAGCTCGACATGAGGTTTATAATTCTTCAAGTGAAAATTGCTTTAGTAGAAGTGCAGTTTTACTGGTGATGAAGAAGATTTCCCTCGTGATGAATAATCTACTCATCTGATACAATCTATTCTTAGATTTTCCTGTAATAAGAAGACTATGAAAACAAGACTTACAGGAAATGTGGGCTGGATATGAGATATTTAGTGGCTCAGGTCCTCTAACTGAAAACCACATAAGTGGTAGGTAATAACTTCTCTTTGATTATAATCTTTATTAACTTTTTAGCAATGAACAGGAGTGGGGATTGTAATGGAGACATTAAATGCAAAAGGCCATAACAATATGAGTTGTTTGTCATGTACACTTTTTTTGTATACTGGAGGATAAACGAAATATACTCTAAAAACAATAGTTGGAGCCAACATTTTATTAGTAAATTAATGTGGTTTTAATTAAGGCATATTATGACTAATGATGTTATAAATTTCCTCTCCCCCCAACCTCATTTGTTATTTATTCTTATTACTTAGTTATTTATTTCAGAAATTAAACTATGACAGAATTTCGATTATTTAATTTTTATAATGTATTATTTAAACGAAGTCATGCTCAATTTAAACAACATATAGTAGCGGAAGTTGTGCAGAATCAAACTATTTAATTCTGCTGTTTATTATCTTTTTTCCTCTGATATATTGACGTCATTGAAATGACTATACACTATCTATAACTATTAAAGGTTACTTGGTAACATCATTTTGACTAAAGAGAATATGCGTTTAAACTCAATATGATTGTTTAAAGTGCTCTTCGTTTAGGTTGCAGGGAGGGCTACAATCTGTTCCCCTCACCTAGCTTCTTGAATATAAATTCCATTATTTTTGTTGCGATTAAAATAATGTAATTTATTTACACTGGGTATATAAATTATTAGAAAATTTGAATTGTTCAATGTTTTGAAATAATTTAATAAAACAATGGTGTTAATCTTAAAGGGGGAGCAGAAGTCGTAGGGAAGCTAATACAGTAAATTGTATTAACTTCTTTCCTGTTAAATGTTGCCATTATTTGAGTTACTTTCTACTCACAACAGACTCTTTCTAAACAATGTGTGCTCGGATTGGTTTTTGACATGAAATATGACGATTTGTAATTATTCCACGGTGGGTCAAATGCACACGAAGATTTCGCCCAGGTGGGAAGTGTAATTGTTGACATTGAAGCCTTGCTTTAAAAATACCATCATAATTCAGTCTACATTATGCCCGGGCAGCGCCGGGTACATTAGCTAGAATATATAGCGACAGAGAAATGCCATTTTGCACGGCACTCATTTTCGCCTTTTCTGAAGTTGGGGAGATTTGAAGAAATATTTTCCAAATTAGCGTCACCAGTACAACCTCTGTAGACGATTTTCCCCTCGCGGAAATCTTCTAATAAAAATAGCGTTATATTATTAATAATAATGTTAATATCGGTCCAATAGTTGCAAATAGCCAACAAAGTGCATTAACCCTGCTCGAGCCCGTTAGTAAGAGCAGACAGGTAACAATGGGTCATAAGACATGACGTGCATTTTATCTATGGCTAGATTCTGCTATATCAATGCAACTTCCTCCTCCAGTGATAACAATATGAATCATTTGATAGGAGATAAAGCATTGTCTAGCAGCCGTAAACTATATCTCCCCGTGGGACACCACCTAATATCATCCTATCAATCGCTTTGGCCCAATTTTTTATCAGCTTTATCAGAAAGAAAAAGTAATGCCAACGCAATCAGAAATTTTTCTTTTACAACGACAGTTAATACCCCTCAAAATAATTAAACATATTGTTGCGTGAAAGATTGGCAGAGAGAGAGAGCCGCGTGTTTGATCTAATTTGGGCCAATCTAAGTAGGGCCACCAGCAGAATCTAATTAAGGCCTTCCAGGAAGCTCTGGACCTTTCCTTGGCTAGGCCCTGCTACAGGTATGTATAAGGGACTCTCACAGTACTCCTCAGTTCAACGCCTCCCCAAAACATTCTCGCTAAACGGGACACAAATCCCCATTGCAGCCACCATCACCTATCTAGGGGTCCATGTACAGCGCCTCTTACTCTTCTCCACCCATATCCAAAGGAAGTTAAAACACACCCGGACTCGCTACAACTCCCTCAAACACCTCCTCCTCTCCCCCAACCTCACCCTTAGACTCAAACTCCTTATCTATAGAGGCGTCCTACAACCCGCCCTCCTCTATGGAGCCCCCCTCCTCAAATTCCTTTCCAGAACCTCCCTTTCCAGTCTACAATCTTTCCAAAACGGAGTAATCCGGAAGATTGTCCGACACACCTCCTTATCCAACAAACCTCAAACCCAAATCCGAGAAACCCTCGAACTGGACACTGTGGCGCAGACTATAAGGAAAAGACATGTCAAGTTCTTTGACGCTGCCCGAGCCTTACCCAACCCACTCTATAACACACTCATTCCCCCACCACTGCCACAGAACTGGCAAGGAAGAGGCGGCATACAGCAGGTCGACGTCATTGAACTTGCCGAGCCCCCTTAACAATGTACATAAAATACTGTAAATAAACTGTAAATATGTAAATAAACAAAGTGTAAATAATATACAAACAAAAATAAAAATATAAAAATTATTCGGCCTGAAGGCCACCTTTCTTTTTCGACTTCTTACCTCCTCTCTTCCTATCTCTTTTCCTCTTTTCCCTCTTCTTTCCTTGACCCTCCAATCCCACGGGATATACCAGCTACCCTCAAAGCATACAGAAAAATAAAAAGAAAACAAACCTAACCCCTACCTCATCCTCTCCTTAAAATATATCCCTGATATAGAGAAAGGAGTCTCTCCGTTCAACCTAAGTGCCAAAGCACAAGCCTTTATCTTTTCTATCTTAGGTTAGCTTAGTATTAGTATTAGGTTAGTTTACTTAGTAAGGTTAGTCTGTAGGTCTACTAGGATAGTCTTTCTTTATTTCATAGCTGTGTCTTAGGGAAAAAAAAAGAAAAAGAAAAAAAAAAAAAAGAAAGAAAAAAGTAAAACCCCTCAGTTCAGTTGATGCTCAACATTCTTCGAGGGATGTTCAGCGCTACAGTGCGACTTAGTGCAGTGCGGTAAAGTGTTGTGCCGAGAAGAACAGTGTTGTGCAATGACTGTAAGTAACAGTTTATGCCGTGTTTAAGACAGTGCAGTGCCGCGAAGTAAAGGACAGTGCAGTGCCGTCTTTATGTGAATTTCAGTGACCGTGAGTGGATTATTGGACTGTGTAATCTGCAGAACAGTGACACTATCAGTGTAATACTGTGAGTAGTAATAATTAACCAAGAGTATTGTGCATTGTGAAATAAATTGTTCACAGATAAACTGTGAAACTTGTGTGTGTTTAATTTTGCAATCCAAAATAACTCTTATTAACAACGTTTATTACTGGTTTTGTAATAAAACGTAACAACTGGTGTCAGAAGTGGGATTGCAAAATTAAACACACACAAGTTTCACAGTTTATCACTGCACAATTTATTTCACAATGCACAATACTCTTGGTTAACTATTACTACTCACAGTATTACACTGATAGTGTCACTGTTCTTCAGATTTCACAGTCCAATAATTCACTCGCGGTCACTGAAATTCACATCAAGACGGCACTGCACTGTCCTTTACTTCGCGGCACTGCACTGTCTTAAACACGGCACTAAACTGTTACTTACAGTCACGGCACAACACTGTTCTTCACGGCACAACACTTTACCGCACTGCACTAAGTCGCACTGTAGCGCTGACCATCTTGTAGAAGGGCCTAGCCAAGGAACGGTCCAGAGCTTCCTGGAAGGCCCTAATTAGATTCTGCTGGTGGCCCTACTTAGATTGGCCCTAATTAGATCAAAAACGTGGCTCTCTCTATCTGCCAATCTTTCACGCAACAATATTTTACTCGAGCTAGAATGAAAAACTAGTAACCTCAACCCGCCATATATTATCTATTTCTAAGTTAAGCTCCGATGAGTAGAAGTAGGTTGAATAAAACCAAGGATATTTAAACCAGGGTGGTTTTGGAAACCTGGCCCGATTTCAACCAGTAAGGGATATTATCAATAGAGATTATTAAAAGGGCTAAATTTCGAGTATTATCTAGATCAAATAAACCTTTTCTGGTCATGACGGGAAAATCATACTTCCTTCCTGATGTCATCACGCTACGTAGTCCCATGTATCTCTGATAGTAAAACTTCAATAAACGTTATATTTGGATTAAAGCTTCGAATAAAGTGGTAGGTGGGGGCTGAAGCTGAGTGGTACTGAGAGCTGAAAACAAGGACGTAAGAATAACTCCCTTAGTATTTGAGTTCTGAAGAAATGTATAGAACAACAATTGTAGAGCATCAATAGTTTCACAAGATATGCTCTATAATATTTTATGATCCCACTCCAAAAAGTCCGCCGGCAGGGCCTGCGAAAACTAAGCGGAATTATTATTGGTGTGCCACGTATTTGCATTTATCTCAAAAAGTAAAAATTCAATGAGAGCAATATTTGGCATGAATGCTTCAAATAATGTGTTTCATAATATAACAGATTATTGTTAATATAACATGAGGAGGAGGGGGGGGGGTTGACTGCAAGACGAAAATATCGGTTAATAATCAAGATAGTGAAAATACATACAGTACAACATTCATAGAACATTACATTTACAATAAAATTGCTTCTATACAATTTTATGATCCGACGTATAGTAACGTTGATTTTTGAAAATCCCCCCTCTGGTCCGATTTCAGCCATTAACGAACTTGATCTGTCTTTTTACATAAAACGTTTAAATATCAAGTTTGGTAACGATCAAACAAAAATTGCGACTGCTAGAGCGTTTACATATATATATATATATATAATTTTGAACGGACCTTATTTTCGTCATCTGGAAATCTGTTCAAAGTTCAATGAAAACAATATTTAACCTTGTAATGAAGTGGTTCATAATACAGCAACTCATTGTTAAAATGACTTGAGTAGAAGTGGGGGTTTTGCTGAAAGCTAAAAACTGGAAAATGCAAATATCTCGGTTAATATTCAAGATAGAGAATAAAAGTATATAACAATATTTATAGTACATTTAATTTCCAATAAGAGAGGTTCTTTTTCGAACGGACTTCATTTTCGTCATCTCCTGGGTAGGATCGATGGATATTCGAAAATTGTTTTCGAAAATCGCGTCGTGAGTACGACCTCAATAACTTAACCTTAAGGGAAATCTGCTAAAAAGAAAATCAGCTTGTTTAACTTTAATTTTTTTTTTTTTTTTTAAGAAGTTGACAAACCTAAGTATTTATAAAATGGGTTATTTTGTCGCTACACATTAATTATTATGGCCACTTTGAAATACCTCCTCCTGTCTTTACAATATCCATGGAGATGCTGTGAAGAAGTAAACGACACCCTCATTGACCGTGAGTAACACATCTACGGTACCGGAGTCGCCAGGAGGGAAAACATTGGCACTAGTTCTAGTTTACTGGAGCAAGGGGAAACATAAATACATAGAGTTTAAATATATTAATATTTTCGTGGTCATCAATAATCCTGGAATGACGTCAGCAGTTTCCATGAATGCACTAAAGCTCTTTATTTATAGACAGATCGATAAGGCGGAGAGTTCACTTGTTTTTCATAAATTATTCATCGATAAGGTTATAGACACTTTCAGCAAAATTCAGATATAATTATTAGAAGAAAGCTGCGACCCAGAGACGAAAAAAAAAATTTGAATGCAAGGAGCTGCGTAAAATAAGCAGACTTCTCACGCGGTGATAAGACATCACTATTGTTTCCTTCCCAACATATATATATATATATTATATGTAGGGAATGTTACTTTAGTATTCAGAAGGCGTCCCTATAAATAAATAAAAGTCCGTCCAGCAGGGGCTGCGTAAACTAAGCAGATTTCCCACGTGAAGTTTTACAATAGAGATCTGCATACCGTAACACAATACCTTCCTGATTAAATACAAACGGTAATGAGAAATCGGTCAGTTAATTAAAATAAATTCCCAACTAAAACTGCTTCTGAATTGTAAGAATAATTTATATTTTTATAACTCAACTTTTAGTAGTCACAGAACTAAAGAAGGGGGAGGGCGGATGAACAGAACGTATTTGCATATGTCTCACAAAGTAACGAAGGTAAGGTTAGAAACGACCAGTAAGGTTAGAAGAAGCTTCCACTTGAGCCGTTAGTGACGGAAATGGCCGTCCTAATCCGAACTATAGCTGAAAACAAAAGCTTGAAAGGATGCTTTCTTGCTGGCCAGTATCTCTCTAAAATATGATTGTTTTTACCGATTCATGTTTTTAAACTTCTTTTGGTTGATCCTGCTTCTTTTCTGTTCTTAATAAACTGGAGGTGGTGCTCGTATGTTGTAGTTTGCAGAGGTAGTCAGCTAAAAACAACAAACACCAGTCTTCTCTTGCAGGACACTAGCAACTGACTGTCTAAACTTTATTTTAAGAGTTAGGTTAAGTGGTAACCAGGGGCAACGCGACACAGCTGCTACATATATATACGTATATCTATACGGCGAATGTACTGATTAAGTGCTGAATGTTAACTTTCTGATGTGGTCTACAATAGTTGTTGGAATTGAGACAATTTATACACTTCCATTCTTCATTGACTTCCTTCTTAGGGCAGTCCTGGGCTCTATGTTCTCCTGTGCAGAAGGGACAGGTTGGGGTTGTGGCTGAACAATGTGCAGATCCATGGTTGTATCTTGAGCATTTTCCGCACCGAAGAATCGATACAAAATCTTCAATATAACAAATAGTATAAAATAGTTTCAATCTTGATTGTAGTAATGTGTTTCTACCTTGGTAGATACATGAATCTGCATGCCGCGTATTTCTATTAATCTTGGACTCAATTAGAAACTGCGTTTTAGTTTTTTTTTTTTTTTTTTTTTTTTTTATATGATTTGAATAGGTGATTTTTCAACATTGCAATGGATTTTTTAAAGTCATTTTTAGCAGATTTCCCTTAAGGGAAATCAGCTATTGAGGTTGTACTCATGACGGGATTTTCGAAATATTTCTTCAAATGTCCATCGATCCTACCTAGTAGATGACGAAAATGAGGTCCGTTCAAAACTGTATATATATATCTATCTATCTATCTATCTATCTATCTATCTATATATATATATATATATATATATATATATATATATATATATATATATATATATATATATATATATATATATTTGTCTGTTACCGCTCTAGCGGTCGCAATTTTTGTTTGATCGTTACCAAACTCGATATTTAGTCGTTTTATGTAAAAAGAAAGATCAAGTTCGTTAACGGCTGAAATCGGGCCAGTGGGAGGGGGGGGTTTAGAGGGGAGGATTTTCGAAAATTCGAAATATCTCCGTTACTATACGTCGGATCGAAAAATATTACAGAATCAATCTTATTGCAAATTAAATTTACTATAAATATTGTTTTATACATTTATTCTCTATCTTGAATATTAACTGAGATATTTGCATTTGTATTCTGCATGTGCTCGGCAGCAGTGGCTATGTTCGGACTTCCCGCCGTGAGCTCTGGCGGCCGTTTTCGTAACTATTCGTCCCTCGTGAATAGGTTTAGAGGTTTCTTACTACTACAGCTGTTATTAGGCAGATTTCTCTATTGTAAAACTTCAAGTGGGAAATCTGCTTAGTTTACGCAGCCCCTGCGTGACGGACTTTTTTATTTTCAGTTTCTACTATTAAATAGCCTTTTTTTTTTTTTGCGTTCTAATATACAGATTCCAACTTGTAATTCTACGGGGTTTATTATACTATTAAACATATTTTTAGTGTCTTCTATATTAGTATTAGCTGACTTGTTTTTATACACATAAACTATTAATTATGTGATGGTTTAACATTAGAGATTTGCGATTTAACAGCTTGAGAGTATGTTAGTTTGTCACTAACCTTATGGTCAAATATGGTTTTCACTATTTTTTTTAGTTCAATCTTGATTTTTCAATTCAATTGATTGTTATATCTCGTGAATAATACTAATTGCTTCAAATAAATTGTTTTTTAAGCCTTTCCGTAGAGTTGAAAACTCTGGTTTTTAGTCATTATTCTATATTTCTGCTGTACACAGTGTTTCAGGCGACACTAGGCAAACCATTTTTTAGGGGTGAAAAAATACTTATTATAGTTACTTTTTTGGACTATTTAGCCTGAGTGAGTTAGAGCTTCAGTAATTGATGTAATAAAGTTTCTATAGAACTCGTTACTATTGTCAGAACTGCAGAAAATACCTTATGAAATGTGTAAACATTTTTGGAAGTTTTCAATTTTTGATGGGTCCCATCTTATACTATTGAATCATTGAAGTATCCTTTGCTCCTTAGTTGTGTTGCTTACTGACGTGAAAGATAAGGAAATCATACATGCTAAATGGTCAGATAATTCTAAAAAGATGCCTCCTTGCATATCCTGAAAATAAGAAATACAATTTTCGTCAATCTAAACCAAGTGCTCTTACCACTACCAGAAATGTATCTTCCAGCCCTATCCGAGATAGAAGATCCCAAAGATTCCAATATTTCAACCAAGAGTTTCCCCCGCTTATTAATATGTGAATGGTTAACAGTTCTTGAGTCGTATAGATTGCTACCTGCTAATAAGCCATCTTCCAAACTATTAAAGTCTCCTTCGTGCCCAGTAAAATCGCCACACATATAATAGTTAGGGCGGTTTTGATATTGAGATATCAAGTCGTAAATTTTATTCAGGATGCTTTCGAAGTCACATTCTGGCGGTAAATATACATTTCCTAGTATTATAAATTTGTTGAAAATATTCAGTTTAACTCTAACCATGTAACGGATAATCATGTCATATAATAAATATATTATATGTTTATTGCAATATCAAAATATATTGTACGTTATGAAACAATTCAAATTATCTCTATATCGTTATTATGAGAAAACTTCTCTTTTATTCATCGCATTTTAACAAGAAAATAGTTATTTATTGTACAAGTGACGAAAGTAGATCATTTTACAACTCGAGTGAAACATTTACCCACACGAGCGAAGCGAGTGTGGTAATTTCACGAGAGTTCTAAATTCTACATACGACACGAGTGAAATATTAAATATTTTCTCTAATCGTGTAATACATGATCAGTTCTAACCAGAATATGAACAAAATTAGGATGTTGTGTATGTTGTAGGTAGGTTATAAGCATGGTTGTGAAAGGTTATAAGCATAGTTATAAAACAACTAGTGTTGATTGTGAAGTAGTGCAGTTATAAACAAGTGCAGGTTATAAACAAGGAAGGTAATTATTATTATATTTAAATTTTAAAATATATTGATTATTTCCACCACTAATTCATTCACATTTCAATTTATTTTGTTAAAATAAATTCTTACAATGTTAAGAAACATTTAAAAGCATTTAATTTCCAACTTCAAATTATTTTTTAATTTATACTTATTACTAATTAAGAAGGCAATTCAATTTCTTCACTCTATTGCAAAATGTTTCACTTTCTTCACTCATTTCAGTTTAGTAATGTTACCATTATTCAACGATTACAGAAAAAATAACATTATGAAACGTCTCATTCCAAGTTTATATACCAAATATAGTTATCAAGAGACCTTACGTGAGAAACATGGAAAGACATGAAAAAGTTACCGATAGCTTTCTCGTTTCAAATCAGAGTTGTAGCAATAGACAAAACTGCCAAGTCTACGAGAGTTTGCTGACCATTTCGTACTGTGCAGATCATTGGTCTCTGTTGGTTCTCTGAATTTGGTCTCTTCTTGCCCACCAGCATTTGCATTTATAATATTTGAGCCGAGAGAGACAGTGTGAGAGAGAAGAGAGAGAGAGAGAGAGTGATGACAACTCCTCCATTTCCCATGAGTCAGTAGGTCGGGAGAAGGACATTACTGCAGTAGGTCCTGGATCAGCGATATTAGTGTTCACCCGCCGATAGAACTGTGATTGTGCCTGCCTTTTATCTATCACCGCTGGGTTTTTCCGGAACATTCTTCACTCTGGAGTTCATCACAAGATTTCTGCTCTGGCGTTCTCAAGGTTCAAATCAAGGTACAACATACAAACCAATAATTATTTTCACATCGCGCAAAATGTGCTATTATGTTTTCTCTCATGAAGTGATTTTTCAGAAATTACTTTCTTTTAAATGACAAATATGACATCCTCGTGAGCAACTGTTCCGTGATCCTTGCAAACGTGTAATTGAAATACGTTCATGTAATATGAATGATCGTTCTTTAACGACTACTAGGATTTAGGGTTTAGAGAAGTGGTTAAATATAAAATCTTTTATATCTTCATAATAGTCAGTCGAATCAAAAAACCTCATAAAATAAATTTTGTTGATTAAGCAATGTCCTGCAATTTTTGTACTTATTCAATATAAATGTACAGTTCTGATATCATATCAGCAGATTTCCCTTAAGGGATTATATATATCTATATCATGCGCAATATAAAACAGTTTAATTCAAAATTAATTCTAATGTTTATGTTCGTTAATAGCGGAAATCGGACCAGGAATAGAGGGGGGGGGGGTAGAAATATTTCCTTTATTATGATATGATACGGATCGGAAAAGTTTATAGAACCAATCCTGTAGCAATATTGAAGCTCTACATTATTGTTGTATACATTTTCTTGTAGCACAAACATTAAGAGTTTATTCCTATTTTCTTGTCCCCAGCTCCTCAGTAAACCCTCACATTTAATCATCGCATTTTTTCTTTGAAATCTGCTTAGTTTACGGAGCCTCTGCGTAATGAACTTTATTTTAACGTGCATTAACTATAATGGTGTCAGTAATATTTAATAACAAGCACCCCGAAATTTAGGGGTTTCCCCAAGCAAACCCTCCCCCTCCAACTGGTTTCATTCAAATGAAATGAAAAGTATTTATTTCCAGTTAATGTTAAAACAACAGATGTAATGGGATACAACAAAAATTTGTTTTCTTTAAGAAATCTACTAATATTATGACAATTAATTTCTTTATATAACGTTGAATAGTATTTATACTTATATAATACATTCGTTTTAAAATTTGCTCAAATTCCATCAATACATGTTTATCAATTTAATAATTATATAAATTAATAAAATAATTTCGCTAATAATCTTAATACCACTCTAAATACATACCATATATTTTTTAAATTTATTGATACGCTTTGTCATCCGTCTTTAAAGGATCACATGTTTAATAAATGATGAGAAACTTGTCCCACCTTGAAGAGATAATGTACCTGATCATAAATTATTTTAGGCCGATATTTATGTCAAATGTTTTGTAGTTTCAGCTGTTAACTAACTCGATCTTTAGCTTTACAAGAGTCGCATAAATAGGGTCTAACCAAAATTACCACTTCTAGAGCGCTAACAGAAATATAAATAATTTTAAACGGACTTCTTTCTCAACTAGATATGGTTGTATTAATATGAAGACAAATAGACCAATCTCAATATTTGGTTTCCCCTGAGGGAAATCTGTTAAAAATGCGACCTTTAGAGGGGTAACTTTCAATTTCAATGTTAATGGGCCTAATTATCCTCATCTATTTGCTAGGAGTCAATGAATAGTATATGGTAGGAATTCTTCATAAAACTCGTCACGGGAATAGCATACATCAACCACCTATTATCAACAATGTGACAGGGAAATTCGCTTAAAATCTACCAGATACAGCAAGAAATGTTAGCAGATAGTAATGTATGCTCTGATTGGGAGTTTCAAGACCACTGCCTCCACTTCAGTGAAAAATATGTTTATCTAAGTGATTAGCTTAATTCACACCTCTCTGTTGTCTGTGGCGTCACCCACCCAGTCATCTTTCCTTTAGGAAAATCAGCAATTGAGGTCCTTCTCAAAACGCGTTTTTCAAAACTTTTCCATAAAATGTCCAGGGATGACGAAAATGAGATTTGTTCAAAATTTTATATACATATTTGTTTGTTGCCGCTCTAGTGGTCACAAGTTTTGTTTGATCGGAACAAAACTGGATATTTAAACGATGTATGTATAACTCAAAAGTTAGTCACGCAGGCGCCGCGTTAGCTAAGCAGATTTTCCACGTATACGTATTTGTCTTAAAAACTAAAATTTCAATGAGAACAATATTTGGTATTTATTTATCAAATAAGGTGTTTCATTATATAACAGAGTATTGTTTATGTGATATGAGTAAGAGTGGGGATTTACTGAAGGCTGAAAAATAGAAAAAATGCTAATATCTCGGTTAATATTAAAGATAGAAAATAAATGTATATAACAACATTTAATTTATAATAAGATTGATTTTATATACTTTTTCGACCCGACGTATAAGTAACGAAGATATTTCGAATTATCAAAATTGTCACCCTCTAACCCTCCTCTCCCTTGATCATTCTTTTTACATACAACGATTTAATATCGAGCTTGGTTATGATCAAACAATAATTGCGACCGCTAGAGCGTCAAGAGACGTATATAAATAAAATTTTGAACGGGCCTCATTTTCGTCATATCCTAGGTAGGATCGATGGATATTTGAAGACAAATTTCGAAAATCGCGTCACGAGTACGACCTAAAAACTGATTTCCCTCAAGGGAAATGTGCTAAAAAACTGACTATCGTTAGCAAGTAAGTTCGTTAGCGGCTCCGATATTCAAGTGATATGCAAGAGATCTCTTCTAAATGAATAGATGCCTTTATCTGTTCCGATTGTGTGTATATTTATTGAGAAAGTTCTTTCCTTGTGTTGCAAAGTGCCGTCATTGCACCAACACCCCCAGGCATATCTGTGTCACCGCTAATCTGCTAGCTGGAATCTTCAACACTGCCAATCTAGCAACGGTTGTCATCCTCTCTACTTCTAGTCCGATCAGTGTTCCATGTCGCCTCCTTCAACTAATAACATTAATCTCGCTAATAATGGAAGAGCAACGGAGAAAAATGTTCCTTACCTTTTTTTTCATTCGGAAGGGAATTCAGCTACAGACACACACACACACACACACACACACACACATATATATATATATATATATATATATATATATATATATATATATACACACATTACAAAAGGTGTAAAACAAGGGTGTCCTTTGTCACCTTCTCTGTTCAATATTCTTATTGAAGATGCAATAATGAAAATCAAAGAAAGAACGGAAGGTATGCAAATGAACGGTAAATCCATTATTTACATCATATTTACAGATGGCATTGCACTGTTGGCAAAGTCCTAAGTAGAGATGAATAGAATGCTGCAAGTCCTAAAGGACGCACTATATCAGTTTAAACTCAAGATAAATGTAAATAAAACGAAAACTTAGAAAATCCTAATTTGAAACATCTTATGAATTTCGGTGAGTATAGTAATATGAAAAGTGCAGCTGTTAAAAGAAAACAGTGGTTGCAACTACAAGGCGTAACCTATAGATCACGAGTTTTGAACGTCACCTCCGATGGATCGATGGACATTTGAGGTCATTTTTCAGAAATCGCGTCATGTCTAAATTCCCAATAGTTGGTTTCCCGCAAGGAAGTCTGCTAAAACTGATGGTAGCGGATTAAATTAATCCCGGGATAGACCCGGGTGAAAACAAATTAAGGTAACTAAAACCACATTCAAGAAATCTCACCTCAAAGAGAATGGAGGGGAGATTGGAATATTCAAAGTGTTACAATTCATTAACTTAAAACCTGGTTAGTTCTTGTTTTCCTTTGTTTATGCGTTAATGGCTAAAATCCGACAAATAAAAGGGGGAGGGGAGGCGTTAACCCTAGTATTTCCGACCTCTCCCAGGTCGCATGGATTACCAAGGGGGGGGGGGCTCCTCGAGCCCACAACCTTAAAAACCTTATATTTTGGTTCTATAATTTTTTTAAAATTTTTATTTCTATTGGATTATGTTTAATGAACGTTTCTTATGACACCTGTGAAAAAAAAAAAAATTCAAAAAAAAAATTAAATACAAAAATAAAAATAAATTAAAAAAAAAAGTTCTGATGGGGAAAAAAGGATGACTTTAAATTAAATTTAATTTTATTCTACTGGAGGAACATATCTAAACATAGTTAGAATAAAAAGTTATCTATATTTAAGTTATTATAACATTATAATAGAATAATAATTTAAGAAAATATAATTATCAGATTCGTAATGCAATTATCGGTGCTTTTGCTCAATAATTTTTTTTCTGAGTGTTTATCCAGGATGCAGCATGGAGTAACTGTTCCCCTAGTTGGGAACAACCTAAAAAATCTTCTGTTTTCTAAAAAAGTACCTATCAGGAGCAATAATTATAACCATCTCAGTAATATATTTTTATATGAAAAAAAATTATATGGGGAGAATATATATATTTTTTTTTGAGAAAAAAAAAACTTGAGAAGGTTTGTGTATGTTAAAATTACATCAAAGTAATTATTATTTGAGCAATATAATTAATAACACTTGAATTACTAGTTAAAAGTAGTATTAAATATCAGTGGGCTCGAGGAGCCCCCCCCCTTGGTACTTAAGTGTATAACTACCCCTTGCATTACCAAGGGGGGGGAGCTCCTCGAGCCCATACGACAAAAAAAAAAATATTTTTCTCAACATAGAAATTTTTTTATTTAATTTTATTGTTAAGCCCTCTAGGATGTTTTTCTGAGGAATACATAAAATATCAAAAATATCCCATTAAAATTGGGTGTTAGGGAACAAAAACCAAAAAGTTGTGGGCTCGAGGAGCCCCCCCCTTGGTAGTTCTAGGGTTAAGACCAGGGAAAGTTCACAATTTTTTTCATTTTTATTTTCAGCTGGTGGTGAGGGAGCTGACTCAGGTTAATCAGAAACACATTTTTGTAGCTCCTCACAATTTATTTCTTACAAACAAACAACCTTTCGGGAATTGCATTTCCATCCTCAAGGCCACAGAGCGTAGGGCGTCCCTATAGAGATGCCACCGGGCTGAACCCTGCCGATGCACTAAGCTATTACTAAATAGTACATCTGACAACTTTATTGCCCTAGAAGGGCAATCACAAGAAGGATTTAGGAGTCATTGTTCTCACTAATCCCCGCTCTATGCTTAAGATTACGGATCTTCTTGTTAATAATATAATTCTTTTTCTTAAAAATACGTTCTTCAGCTAACAAGCTCAGTGCATTGGCTGAGTTCAGTCCGGTAACATCTCTATAGGCACGCCTTACGCTCTCAGGATGGCAATTAAGCGTTTTGAAGAAATAAATTGTAAGGAGCCTCAAAAATGTGTTTCTGGTTAACAAAATTCACAATATCTACGTGATTGTGAGGCATAACTAAAAATGTCATAGAACCAATCTTTAATCATTTCATTTTTTACAATTGCTGTAAATACGTTTTTTTTTTCTTATCATCAAAAATAAGGGAGTTATTACAATGTTTCTTTATGTTTCTAATCTTTAGTAAACCCCTACTTCAAGAAGTTTTATTTTTACTTTAAGTCGTTGAGGCACAAAAGAATGTCATGTGCAGTGTACATTCAGTATATATATATATATATATAAAGTCCGTCACGCAGGGGCTGCGTAAACTAAGCAGATTTCCCTCGTGAAGTTTAGTAATAGATAAATATACATACTGCTAACACAACACTGTGAATAAATACAAACGGAAATAAGAAATGTTTCATCCAATTTCAATAGCCTGCCGACAGGAAGCGTTAGGTTAGAAATGTAAACAAACGGGTCCCGCCTCACACCGGAAAGAAAAACAATTACTGAAGTTTATCAGAATATAACACATTAATTTTATTGAGAACTATTTACTATATCTAGTACTGTAATTAATAATGAGTCAGAATAATTGTTATCTCAATCAATAAAATTTTAGAAGTCCAAAACTTTAAGATGGGGGGGGGGGGAGTCACCAGTGCATATTTGCATGTATCTCGTATAATAAAGGTCTCTTGAATACAATTTTTGGTATTTAAACTTCCAATAATGTGATTTATTATGTATCAGAGTATTGTTTACGTAACATGAGTAGAAGTGGCGGTTTGGTGAAAACTGAAAAATGCAAATATCTCGGTTAATATTCAAGATAGAGAATAAATGTATATAACAATATTTATAGTAAATTTAATTTGTAATAAGATTAATTCTGTATAATATTTCGATCCGACGTATAGTAACGGAGATATTTCGAATTTTCGAAAATCCTCCCCTCTAACCCCCCCCCTCCCACTGGTCCGATTTCAGCCGTTAACGAACTTGATCTTTCTTTTTACATAAAACGCTTAAATATGAAGTTTGGTAAGGATTAAACAAAAATTGCGACCGCTAGAGCGGTAACAGACAAATATATATATATATATATATATATATATATATATATATATATATATATATATATATATACAGTGTTGAACGGACCTCATTTTCGTCATCTACTAGGTAGGATCGATGGACATTTGAAGAAAAATGTCGAAAATTCCGTCATGAGTACAACCTCAATAGCTGATTTCCCTTAAGGGAAATTGCTAAAAGATTTATACCTCAGGTAAAATAGAGAATAGAATATTAAGTTAGATCACTAGCTTGGCACTCTAACAGGCAGGAAATCTGCTTTGTTTACGCAGCCCCTGCGTGGCAGACGTTTATTTTTTTTGTACATACAATTGAGTAAATGGTCGTTAATTGCGCAGCTCAACAAATAAATAAACAACAATTATATATTTAGTTAAACAGCAACTGGAAGTAATTTCCCACGCGTGAAATAGTTGTTGACACATATCCGTTGAACGCATTCGCTGCACATTAGGGTAATAGTCCGTAAAATGTCACTTTCTAAAATAGTGAGGTACGGCTGGAATAATATTGCTGGCATCTTAACATTTGCTTTGTCATAAGTATGTATGTTTCTTGTAGTAGGTATATATTCCAGTAGAACATTTTGGGGATTGTAGATCTACCTGTTAGTAGTATCCACAGTTCTCTCTAGGTTGCGCCACTCGTCCGATCCCTTTAGTTCCAAAGAATCCCGAAAGATCGCGATAAGACAAATATCAAACATTGAGCACCTTAAGGGAAATCAGCTATTGTCGTTGTGCTCAACATTTTCATAAACATTCTTTCTAATGGAGATGACGAAAATGTGTCTTATAATAAAATTTTGAACGGACCTCATTTTGACATCTCTAGGTAAGGACATTTGAAGAAGACATTTTTCAATAATCGGGTAATGAATGAAATCTCAAAAGCTGATTTCGGTTAAGGGAAATCTGCTAAAATTAAAAGTGCTATTCTTTATTTACTGTTTACGGAAAGAGTAAATGATTAAGATAACCAGGGGAGTTTGAGAAAATTCAAAAAAGTCTGAAACGTTTTGTGCAATTAAAACAGTTCATCCGTAATACAAAACTATTTGTTGTTCGAGCTGAACTACGATTCGAAGTGGTAAAATCACCTCTTCAAAATCACTTTTCAAACAGTAATAGATATTAAAAAAAGTTTTAAATGACAGTTTCATTGTTTTTAATCTCTTATAAAACTATGCAATCAAATTTTTTTTAAATGTCATATTCTTCAAAATGTTTCCTTCCCCCCTCAGTTTTTAAATTTGATTTATAATGAATCATATAGCATAATTAACGACAAATTCAAACATATATGATAAAGTTGTATTCCGATCACATTTTTCAAAAATTAGCAAAAATACCTTTTTTGTATATTGCTTATGCGCACATGTCATCCGTAAATTCTTCTTCACAATATCATGAAGACAGTTATAAATTATCAACAAATAAATTACATATTGAAATTTATGTATTTTGTATATGTGTGTATATACACATATTTTATTCAAATTGACTGTTCCTAAAAAAAAAAAAAGTTGTTTATTTTTTCTTGTTGTTAGAAATATTGATAAACTTTCTTTGTTCGTCATTTCTTCCCTCCCTTATAGCCTACTCGCATTCTTCATTTTATTTTTTTGCAATAGTAATGCAACCTATGCTCCACAAAACAATAATTCTCTTATATCATTTTATGTTTAAATGTGTGGTTTATAAAATAGTTATAGACGTGACCACTACATACATACTAGCTAAGGTAACCAGCGATGTTCGGGAAATCATTGTTGACTGAATAGTTATTATTTTTTTTTTTTTTTTTTTTTTTTTTTTTTATATAGAATAACACTCATACAGAGTATATATAAACGCATATCGTATTTTGCCATAATGACATTGCTAACTAACGTTCAACATTACAGAAAGTACTTAGCCATTTCAATAACGTCAACATATCGGAGGAAATAAGATAATATATATCAGAATTAAACAGTTTGATTCCCTACAACTTTCGCTGTCACACGTTGTGCAAATTCGGAACAACTTTTTTTATAATTGTTTTATTTATTAACGTCCACTTTTTGCAACTAAGGCTAATTGGGAGGGATTACCTACAGGTTACCACCCTTTTCTAGCCAGGGTGGGACTGAGGATTTTATTTAATGAACTCCGTCACTAAATAAATTCCTATTGCCCAGGCGAGAACTGAACTCACCACTCTAGGTTTTTTTTATAAATAATACATTATAAAAATTAAATAACCAGAATCTTAAAACAGTTTACATTTCTATCGGAAATAAATAAAATTATTTTTCAGTGAAAATAAATAACAAAAGCGTAGTGAGGGGGGACATAGATTTATAACCGCACTAATCTAGATCATACATTCATATTGTGTTGACCGGTTATTTTTTTTTATTATTTTTTTTTTTTGGAAGGCCTTTAAAATAAAATATATGTACATACAAGCGTAAAAATAAAACACATAAATTATTACATAAATTTCAATATGTAAGTTGTGTGTTGATAATGTATAGCTGTCTCTATGAGATTGATAACTATTGATTGACTATAGATTGATGATTATTGATTGATTCAATAAAAGTATTTTTAGCTTATTTTTGAAAAATGTGATTGGGATACAACTTTATCATATATGGTTGAAAATGTCGTAAATATGTTATATAATATAATGTAAAATAAAATTTTATAAACTGAGGAAAAAATTGAAAAATCTGTTTGTTTTAAAGTTCATTAAAAATCATAAAACTATTATTTGAATTTTTTTTTTATATCTATTACCGTTTTAACAATACTCTCTCTGAAATAAAAAAAAAAAAAAATTTCAAGAGGTGATTTCTAAGTCTCCCTTCAATTGTAAGTCTCACACGAACCCAAAATAGTTTTGTGTTTCGTATGAACTAATTTGCACAAAGAACTTCAGAGTTTTTTAATCTTCGTGTTCCCTAACCGCCCTTTAAGAAAAAATATTACTCACTTGTCTCACATCTTTTCCTCTTTCGGCGGAAATGACGAACAGGTTTGTCATTGGTGAGTCTATATGCAAGATAGTGAGTGGGATATCCATGTTGTAGGCGAGGTTATATCGGAATGTGGAGGCTAAAGAAAGGATAATGATATATGAGCTAGGTTAGTCAGTGGTCATTCAATGTGTTCCATTCAGCAGTAGATTACAATGATCTAAATCTGATTAGGTATAAATAATCCAAAAAAAAACTAATAGCTGAAATCCATTTATCGGAAATAGATAAACCACCTGCATATTTCAGGGTCCGAAACATTTTGCTGGATAGCCCACGTTTCTGCGATTGAAAACGTTAATCTCAACAAAATACATTTCAATAAATGATATGAATCAACTGGTCTCAGCTTCAGCGGTACCGCACTTACAGTAGCTATCACTATAGGAAAATGACGAGGTTTTCAAAAACTTTCTTCAATTAATAATATATTTCTTGTATAATATCCTACCTTTCCTTATACCAATTCAATTTTTGACAGAAAACATTCAAATTTTCTTTAAATGTATGGATTTTCTCTAAAAATAAAAATAAAACTTTTTATTTATTTATTAATTTTATATAAACGTCCTAGAAGCAAAAAATGAGAAAAAAAAATCCTGAAAAAAAATAGCCGCTAGAAAAAGAAAGCGCTACGCCTGAGCCATGGGGGACTCCTTGATACCTTGGGAACAACTCAAGACATTCAGGCAAACTTTAACAATTTTTTTTTAGACGAACCCTTGAGAAGTGTGTTCTCTCGCTTTAACAGAATTGGTTTTTCATCAGGCACTAAACACTAAACAATTTTCGTTCACTTGTCTGATAAGCAAACTGGATATTTAAACGTTTTATGTAAAAACGAATATCACGTTCATTAACGGCTTAAATCGGACCGTGGAGAGGGGGGGGGTTTAGATGAGGAAATTTCGAAGAACTCGATTATTATACGTCGGACCGAAAAAGTCTGTAGAAGAGATCTTATTGTAAACCAAATGTTCTATAAATGTTGTTATATGCGATATTTCACTATCTTGATTTTAACCTAGATATAAGAAATTTCTGCCTTCAATAAAGGAGAGGAAACTTCTTGGGCATATCATAAGACATAACGATTTCATCACAAATATATTTGAAGGTAAGGCATAAGGGAAGAGGGAGGCCTAGTAAGTCATATTTTGAAGACATCAAACATCTTATTTTTATTTAGTTTTGGGCGGGTATAGATATGAAAAGAGCACTCTTCGGAAAAAAACACAATGGTGCAACTACAAGGCGTAGCCATTAGATCAAAATGATGATATACATACATTTTGCGTGTAAGAGTTCAAGCTAAGTTAATTTTGATTGAAGCAGCTTTAGCCTAAATAATTATTTCGAGAATTTTATTATCTCTTCCTCACGGCTATAAACTGGTACTACATTATATATATATATATATATATATATATATATATATATATATATTAATATATAACCTCATTTTCGTTATCTCCTGAGTAGGATCGATGGACATTTGAAGAAATATTTCGAAATCCCATCATGAGCCCACCTCAATACCTGATTTCCTTTAAGAGATATCTGCTACAATTGTATAGAACCAATATTATTGCAAAGCTCTAATAATGACATACGATTTTACATTCCATACATGGACATGTATATTTAATCTATATCATATTCAAAATTTACCCATTTCATTCAAATCTAATGTATTCGTTAGTAGCTGAAATCGTCTCAGTGACAGGGGCATGTTCGCAAATTCAATGAACTATGTTGTTTTTAGATATAGGTGAGATGAGACCAGTAGTGAGTCACACCAGGGCGAGGGAAATCCGCTTAGTTTACGCAGCTCCTGAGTGGCGGACGTTTGCCCTGATACAACATATTGTAAAGCAGATATTTTGAATTTAAGAAATCCCCCTTTCATTGGTCCAATATTAGCCAAACTCGATTTTATAAGCAGATTTCCCACAAGTTAAATCAGCTATTGAGGTCGTACTCATGACGTGATCGAAAAATTGTATGGAACCAATGTTATTGCAAATTAAATGTTGTTATATACATTTATTCCCTATCTTTAACATTAACCGAGATATTAGCATTTTTTTATTTTTCAGCCTTCAGTAAACCCCCAATCCTACTCATGGCATATTAACAATAAGCTGTTATATGAGGAAGCACAGTATTTGAAGCTTAATAGCTTACTATTTTTCATTCCGAGATGTAACCCATAATATGACTGGACAAACAGTCCTCCGACCCCCCTGACCTTCTATACTCCTGGAGCTGGATAAGGTATTGTGGCAATACTCCCCACTCCTGGCTGTCTGTGTAAAGCCTATCCCCACCTGTTAGCCACGCACCAGTCACTGTGTGTGCAATCCCACATCAACACCTCATGGATTAGCTGGCAGTCTCTTCTCGTTACATCGATCTCAGTCAAACAGTGAGTTAAGACACCACTCTCACTCTATTACTCCAGTCGAATCTAAAATTTCCTAAGAGCCAAAGAAACACAGTGCTCTTAACCAGAGCAAAATATTATGCCAAATAAATAATGCTTCACGCAGGGGCTGCGTAAACTGTTCAGATTCCCCATGGGCTCATATGACACACTAGTGATCTCCCAATACATATTCTGTTTTAAAACAAAGAAGTACGAATTCCTCGCTTAATATTTGAATTAAGAAAAAAATCATAGAACATGAGCATCAATATTTTAACCAGATTGGTTAATTTTGAACACATTTTGATCCACCTCATAAGAACACATAATATTTTGAAATCCATCCCTCTAAATCCCTCCTGTTCCAAGCCTTATTTCTGCTAATAATAAATATGATCATCAGTGTTGTCTCAAACGGTTGAATATAGAGTATGGTATAGGTCAAATAAACTTTTCCCATATAAGAGCGTCAAATCTTGATGACGTCAATCAACAACGAATTTGCATGTATTTCGCATAATAAAGGTCTCATAAAAACAATATTTAATATTTAGAATAAAGAGGATCATATTATAACAGCTTTTGTTATTTTCACATGACTAGGAGGGGCGGTTTACTGATGGGTGAACCCAAAAAATCCAAATATCTGGGATATTGAATACAAACACTCGGAGATATTATGAAAATTCATAATATCTCCGTTAATGCAAAATGTTATGGAACAAATCTTGTTAAACAATTGTTGCTTATACATTTTTTCTTGCCTCAAATAATAAGCCCGTTGTATGGAGAGATGAACTAGGGTGTTAGAGTAGACTTTTTTTGTGTTTACGTCGACTTACTGAAGAAGACGAAATTACCCTGAAATTCCATGAGCATTACCAGAACTATTAGGTATTCGTAGTAAATCTTTGGCCAAAATAGGATTGTTGATGTTAATCTGAATACAAGATAGCAAGATCTGTAACCGCATTGCAAACTGTGTTCCACTCTGTTGTCTCAACTGCGAATATACTAACAAGTACTTCTACGGATAAAATTATCATACAACCAACCCAGGCATACAATCAACCATACCTATACTTAATTACTGGTTTTGTTAATAGCATTTAAATAATTATTTTGGACTACAATAAACATTGATGAACGAAAACATTGTCCACAACTGAATAAAAAGGAATGTAACTAATCAGATTTCACACGTGCTGGTATAACGTACTTGTGATTTCATCTCACCAAATAATCTTTATTCCTAAGTAAAACCCGATAGGTAATTGGGTTGGTTGGGATTACTGAAGGCTGAAAACTAGAAAGTAAGATTTATTTGTTTAATCTTTACGAGTTACTAAAAAAGGCATAGAATTGTAGAACACCAATAATGTTAAAAATAAATAAAACATTTTACCATCCGACTAATTATAGAGGAGATATTTTGAATTTTCCAATAGCCATCCCCTCTAAACTCCCCAATAATCCAGGTCCGATTTCAGCCACAAACAAATATGGTATTTAATGATGACTGAAACGTTTAAATATCAATTACGGTATAGACCCATATAACCATATTTGTCAAATAAAATCTCAAATGATGGCCTGATTACGACCGCTGGAACGGTAACAGGCAAGCATGTAAACACACACACACACACACACACACACAGATATATATATATATATATATATATATATATATATATATATATATATATATATATATATATGTTTGAACAAACTCATTCACCGATAAACCCGTCTCGAGTAAAACCTCAATAGCTGTTTTCCCGTAGGGGAATCTGTTAAAACGGTGTGTGAGATTTAAATATAATAGCTATTAAGAAAGACATATTAAATAACGAGAACATACTTCGTAGAGGTTATAGGAATGTGTAGAGGTTAGTTTGGAGGAAGTGTTGTTCTGCGGAACTATTGTTCCCAGATCTTATCTAGCATCAGCCCTGAACAGCATTGTTCCGCACTTCATTTAGAGCCGAGATTATCGCACTTCCGTATTCAATCTGCGTGTACACATGATCCTTCACGTCTCGCCAAGCTTCATGCACTTATAGCAACTACTCGACTATGTACTCATGCTGTAGAATCAATGCGTCGATCACCAACAGGTTTGAGCATCCCTCTAGATTATTCCAATTATGGACGCCAAATCTCCGCAAGCCATTAGCATAACTCATTTCATATTTCCTCCTGGTGGACAATTATCATCTTGGGCAATCTGATGGGATCCATTCTTTAAACGTGTCTCTTTTACTATAGTTTGCCCTTTATTTACAACACAGATGAAGCTATGTTTACCATAAAATTCCTATACGGACCGCTCCTTAACGGCTACAAATATTTTTCGAAGAGCTCTTCTTTCCCAGACCACCAAAACTCTTCAGTTTGAATTTGTAGGATTACAGGAGTTTAATCGTCGTTTTTATATCATCTGCTTCGCTTTCCGGTCTGAGAGATTTCGGCAGGCCATAGAAGCATCTTCATCAAACAACCATTCCAGTTTTAAATTCATGTTCTATTTTCTTTCTCTCAGTTACCACTCCCCTCGCAGACACTTTAATGATGTACAAGTAGGTCTCGATAGCGAAAAGAGGATTTCGTCACTCAGTAGAACGGCTACATTGACTATTAACAAGGAATTGGAAACTACCATCTGAGTTTAAGAAGACCTTGCCAAACGTTAAGTGGTACATAAAATTAGACCGATGTTCAGACAGGGACATGGAGGATATATGCTTCAAGATTTGATGCGGCAACAGCGTCTGAAATGAATAGAGCTGAGGAAGATTGACCTGAGGAAACTCATGCTGAAGGAAAACCTATTTTATCTCATCTGGGTAAGGGAGTTCTTTGGCAAGTTGAGTTAGCTGTTTGAAGAAAAAGAAATATGTGAAAATAAGGACTTGAGCCAGAATTTGAGAGCAAAGAAAGATTTGAAAAAATGGAAAGGTGATTTAGTAAATCGCGAAGTGCCACAAATCGAAAAACCAAAGAGAAGTTAACCAAAATATTCTAAAAACAACATCTAAAAAGAAAAGTGCCCTGGAAGGCGACTTCCAAGACCTTGTGGGACGGTTAGGCAGACATTTGGCTAACTAACAACATAGCCGCCAGGCAGAGGTTCTCGACTCCACCTGTGCCCAAAATTGATCCCTCACTCAGCAATATAGATACACTGACTAGTAGCAGGAATTCAAAACTACAAGTTTAATGCCACTAGCCATTACTGAGGCATGGAGGACCTCGACAGAGACGAAGTCGTACATAACAACCTTGTAGCCCAAATGTTTTGGAAAATCTGCTAAGTTAAAGATTATTTTAATATGAACTAACTTACTGCAGAGGAGTCGGAATCCTAGAGTTTCCACGTTTGAGTTAGTGTCCGAAGGTCAAGAAATAAAAACACAACTTCTTCTGTTTACTTCTACATATTTTTATTTGTTCTGCGTGTTTAGCTCCTCGTAGATGCCCTTTCAGAACAAAACTCTAAATATTTTAAAACATTTTTCTACATGTTGTCTAATGTACCTTCTGGTTTGGAGTCCCAGTGGATAAATATCAGCTAATCAACATTAGGTTTCTGCAGATATCGAATAAGAAGGACAATCTATACAAGAGGAAACGTAGTCAACAGGAATCACAAATGATTAGGAACTAAATATGAACTTCTACTTAACAATATTAAAAATTATACTATTTAAATTTTTCTTTTCTGTTTTTTGGTTGTTTACCACCTTTTATTTTTTAGAATGTGGAATTCCCGTATTCTTCCACTTAAAATACTTTATTTATTTTTATCGAAAACATATATAAATAATGAAATGTACATATTCAAAATCCAAATTATGTTGTAATGTTTGGTTTGCATGAGCTGCTTCATTTTCACCATTTATCACATTTTAGCAGATTTCCATTAAGGCAAAAAATGTCTTCAAATGTCAGTGATTATGCCCAGAAGATGACGAAAATGCCAGAAGTCCGTTCAAAATACTATACATACTTGTCCTTTAAGGCGCTAGTGGTCGCAATTTCTGAGCCAAAGATACAAAACTCGATATTTAAACTTTTTATGAAAACGTAAAGATTCAAGTTCGTTAATGGCTGAAATCCGACCAGCGAGAGGGGGAGGGGTTAGAGGGGGAAATTTCCAATGTTCGAAACACCTCCGTTATTATGTGTTGGATCGAAATATTGAATGGACCCAATTTTATTGTTAATTAAATGTTCCATAAAATGTTATTATATAGGTATGTTTTTTCATTACCTTGATTTTAGCAGATTTCCCCTAAGGGAAATCAGCTATTGAGGTCGTACTCATGACGCGATTTTCGAAAAATTTCCAATTCAAATTCAAATGTCCATCGATTCTACCCAGGAGATGACGAAAATGAGGTCCGTTCAAAACTATATGTATATATTTGTCTGTTAACATTCTAACTATATATATATATATATTTGTCTGTTAACATTCTAGCGGTCGCAATTTTTGTTTAATCGTCACCAAACTCGGTATTTAATCGTTTGATGTAAAAAGAAAGATCAAGTTCGTTAACGGCTGAAATCGGACCAGTGGGAGGGGGGGGGGTTTAGAAATATCTCCGTTACTATACGTCGGATCGAAAACTTCTATAGAACCAATATTATTGCAAATTAAATTTACTATAAATATTGTTATATACATAAATTCTCAATCTTGAATATTAACCGAGATATTTGCATTTTTATAAGTATAACGGACGAGCTATGGTTCCCGCCAAAAGCTAGTTCGGCCGTGTCTGTAACTGATCTTCACTCGTATGGAGATTTCTCTAGTGTATAACTTTAAGTGGGAAATCTGCTTAGTTTCCGCAGCCCCTGCATGACGGACTTTTTAATGGAGTCATTTTGTTGTATTCATCCAGCAAACCCTACTCACCCCCTTGTCATATTAGCATTAAGCAGTTATACGATGCACCAATTCATTCCAAGATTAATTACCAAATATAGGTTTCATTCACTTTTACTTTTTACTTTTCATTACTTATAGATTTTTGTGATGACGGCAGATAAACATTGTGTCAGAACACATTCAGAGCGATTACTTTTATAAAAGTATTATTGCAATACAGCTTTGGCAGAGTGAATGAAGACCTTGAGAGAGGTGAGGTCATAGACATAACCTTGGTCTAGGTGAGGCATATATATTGAGGTATATTACCTCTCATACCCCATGACCTGAGGCTAGATTGGCTAGTATTGAGCAGTCTAATGAGGCATTGTCCTACTGTCATTGTCGGATAAATGCAGTCATTTGCCAGCTATGACCCACCTTGGTCTACTATTGCAATAGATATGGTTTCCCTAACCACCACCTGTATAAACACTCCTGTTTACTCAAGGCAAAACATACCTCCCATATTACACGTCCTAACTACTGTATTAAACAATAACTCAATGATAACCAGTAAAATCAGTTAACACTGTAATTTAAAGTCATATTACATGCCTTATATTCGGTGGACAGTGAAGACTAACATAAAAAAATTAATTTTATTATAAACACAAATACCAACAACGGGTATTAACCCTAAACACTGGGACGTGTAAATGTCAAAATATTGTGCAAAGTAAAGCCTTGCCAAAAAAAATACCATCACCATTCAGCCTCAAATCAATTCCCGGGCGAAGCCGGGTATCTGAGCTAGTATAGATATATATATTCTTAACAACTTATAAGTCTAAACAATTCTATTACTTTGCTTTAGTTACTAGATATTCAGGTGTAAGCATTAAACATTGAAAGGGGAAAATGTAAAAATATTGTGCATAGTAGAGCCTTTCCAAAAAAAGTGCCATCATTATTCAGCGTCTAAAAGTTTCCCGAGCGAATTCAGGTACCTTAGCTATTACATATATACATTCTACAGTTATTAACTTTACGTTGATTATTTTGTTATATTAATTATATGAATGGCTGAATTATTATTTCACACCAAGGTTGAGCTTGTCAGAGCGTTGCTGGATATTTTTTTCAGTTGAAAATTAATTAATTAATTACAACATCGACTTAAGAATATTTTTAATGAATATAAATTTTAATTCAGTTCCTCCTCCGCAAGAATGCCACATGTGGAAACGAATAACCTTGGCTCAAGTCTCTTTATTCTACCTCCTGCTCCAATGAGAAAATTCCTTACATAATTAAGAAAATCCTAATCAGATTATGGTTGTCCCTGAGGAATAATATTATTGATGACGTTCGATAGTTATGCCATGATAAGAGATTAAAAACATGGAAGATCGGTATTTAACTGACATATTGTTCCCTCATTTTGAGTTTGGGAATCAATTTCTTCACTTCAAAAAATCTCTCAAGTATTATCTGCATAAACCTATTTCTTCCGTAGTAAGAACCCTTTTTAAACAAAATTTGCCAATCTTCAGGTTTTACATCAATAATTGTTTATTTATAAAATTTATAAAAGCAATAAACAGGTATCAAACAGATAAAGGATTACATCTAAAATTATATATCCCTGTTTTAAAAACCAATATCTCACTATCCTGACGTACATTTTATCTAACACAAATACTAACTGGACACGGAAATACAAACTCTTACTTACACAGATTCAAACTTACTGACTCAAATACTTGTAAATGCGACAGTTACACTGAACAGACATTCATTCACCTGATTTATGAATGCAGACTGACTCAAGACATACGAAGACAGTTGAAGACTCATATCCCTCATATCAGGCCCGATATTTTATTTTATTTATTTTAAAACACATAAGATTATTAAAAGCAATAACCGACGATATCCTTAAGCTGAGAGATGAAAAAATAATATAAAATTTATTTAGTAATTTTATTGGTTATTTAATTATATTACTGAAATGTGCTAGTTAATTTTTTTTTCTTTTATTTTGTCAAGTTTAATTTTCTTAATCTTACTTACATTTTAATATATATATATATATATATATATATATATATATATATAAAATTGTTAAAAGTTTTGACAAAATGCACATATAATGCAAATATGCATGGAATGTGCAGAATAAAATCCCTCCCCATTGGGTTACTGTGTAGAGAAAATTCGTACGTAAAAGCAATAAACATTGATTATAAAATTAGCAATACGATTAGACAACTTAAACATTTTAGCAGATTTTCCTTAAGGGAAATCAGCTATTGAGGTTGTACTCATGAGGGAATTTTTTTGAATTTTTTCTTCAAATGTTCCCCTATCCTACCTAGGAGATGACGAAAATTGGGTCCGTTCAAAAACTGTATATATATATTTGTCTGTTACCGCTCTAGCGGTCGCAATTTTTGTTTAATCGTTACCAAATTCGATATTTAGTCTTTTCATGTAAAAAGAAAGATCAAGTTCGTTAACGGCTGAAATCGGGTCAGGGGGAGGGGGGGGGTTTAGAGGGGGAGAAAAATTGTATAGAACCAATCTTATTGCAAATTAAATTTACAATAAATATTGTTATGGTTAATCACAAATTTTTTTTATGGCTCCTCACAATTTTATTTCTTATAAACGCTGAGCGCTTTCGGGGACTAAATGCCCATCCTCCGAGCGTCAGAGCGTAGGGCGATCCTATAGACTTGCTACCAGGCTAAACAGAGAGTGCATCGGCAAGGTTTAGCCTGGTAGCACGTCTATAGGATCGCCCTACGCTCTGACGCTCTGAGGATGGGGATTTAGTCCCCGAAAGCGCTCAGCGTTTATAAGAAATAAAATTGTGAGAGCCATAAAAAAAGTTTTGTGATTAACCATTCATCACCCTCACCACCAGCTATAAATAAATATGTCAAATATTGTTATATATTTATTCTTTATCTTAAATATTAACCGAGATATTTTCATTTTTAATAAGTGTAACGGGCGTGCTATGATTCCCGCCGAAAGCTAGTTCGGCCGTTTCCATAACAGATAGGCACTCGTATTACTCTATTGTATAACTTTACGTGGGAAATCTGCTTAGTTTACGCAGCCCCTGCGTGACGGACTTTTCTTTAGACGCTAGTTGTGTCTAAAGGTGGAACTGGATCCTTTTCTTTAGTTTTGGGGAAAATTATAATGTTTTTAAAAAACTTCTGACAGATCTGGAATCAAGAATATTTGTAAGTAGTTATGACAAATCGTATTGCTAATTTTATGAAAATAGTTTTAATTGCTACGATTGATATTATTGTTTTAAAAATCATTGACTTTGTGTATTTCTATTTTGTATGCTATGATTTTAGTGTTAATGATTATTCTGGACCCTCGAAAACTAGATCTATTATAAACAGTTAAAACCTAGTGGAGGTGTTAACCTTTTTAAACCATGGATGTATATATACATCGACCCCCCCCCCCCCGCAGCCAGAAGATTGAAGTTGCTAACAGAATATAGTTCTGGTTTCCAAATTTATCTTTATTATCGTGGTTTATTTAGTATAAGCGATTAGCATTCTAAGGATAGTTCAAATAAAACACCTAATAACTTATAATAATTCCAGAAATACAAGTTTTATGTCAAAACTACAAATGATTCTAATAACTAATAAAGTGAGGAAACTAACTATCAATGCTTTCTGTTGTTTGAAATACATCTATCACGTAGAATATTTATACTTTTCAAATATTATTAATTAGCATTGAAGATCTCATAATTTTTTAAAAACTAATGATGTGTTAACACATCCTAACCATCAGAAGGCAGAATAAATTTGCTCACGAATGTATCAATGTGTTTGTGTTCATATCAATTTCGGCGGATCACATTTTCGACATCTCCTAAGAAGAATCGTTTGATATTTCAAGGACTTTTTGTCTCACGAAAATCATGGGCATTAACAGCGGGACGTTCAACAGATTTCCTGAAGAAACGTCAGTTGACAATCCTCTCAAAGCTTATGGTCAAGACTCTTGTATGCCAGTTTACTGTCAAAATCTATTGACAGTAAAATCAAAGATGGCAGTTCACACCATGGACTACATAATTTAAAATCATAGGTAGTATTCTGTATACCAAATCACGTATGGATAAAAACACTTTTTCCAAAGCGGTCCAAAGCACAAAGGTGGCAGCTGTTTTATGTACATTATAACTGTTATTAAAAATACTCTTTCGTACTGCTGGGGAGCAAACTTTATATTCCTAATGGTTCATAATACGTTCAGTAAAGATAAGATTTTATCTGAGCAGTGTTAATAAATACCAAAAATAACTGGGTAACCTTTCCAGCACTTTCACCCCCCTCCCCTCCCCGGAACCGATCTTCTTAAATTAATTATTTAATAAAATTAAACAAATTCATATTTCTGAACAAAATAATACAGTATAAACATCAATTCGCGTGCTAGCATAAATTGATGTGAGGCAGGAGGGTTGAGGCGGAAGTGGTTAAAAATATAACGTTACCAGTGTATTCGTGCCATAATACGGCTGATGCAAACCTGTATATAAACAAGAACTAGTAACTATCTTTCTTCTATTTCAGTAAAATAATTTCTACTCGGTTCAAATCCTCCCGAAATTAAAATGCACAGTAATTGATCACATTCCGCTTGCTAGAAAGATACACAGATTTAGTCATGTCACAATTCTTACATTTAATTCATCTTTAGTAAGAAATCTAGCCAGAAATGAAAAATAAGCTGTTCTATCTTTAGAGATATGATTGCTATAAGGGATAAAAGGGACTACTGAATCATATAGGAATATATACAATCATTCCAACATATAGGAAATGTACAATGCCGGGAATAGTATTACTTGACGTCATCAGTAGAAATAATATTAATAAAGGTTTGAAACTACTCTCAACCCTCGTCCAAATTAATATTTACACGACCTTTACTATCAGCTATTACTAATTACATTAATTACTTCTTTTCCAATTACCTAGGCTTACAAAGTTAATGTTTTTTTTTTTTTGTTTTTTTCAGGTGAGTAACACAGAACACAGAGTGGAATATATCATTACAAAATCGTAAGTACTCTAGTTAGTGTACAATTTTGACTTCATTGAGAAAAGCTGAACAATGATTCAACTATTGGAAAGAAGTGAGCTATTCGATATGTAACAAGGATTGACTCCTTCCAACCACTCTCATTACATAAAAAAAGTCCGACACGCGGGGCTGCGTTAACTAAGTAGATTTCCCACATGTGCCACTTATTTGCAATTATCTCAAAACGTAAAAGTTCAATAAGAACAATATTTTGTATTTATGCTTCATAACATAACAGCTTATTGTTAATATGAAATGTGTCGGAGGGGTAGTCTACTGAAGGCCGAAAGCTATAAAATGCAAGTATCTTGGTTAATGATGAATATAGTGGAAAAAAATCACATAAAATTATTCATAGAACATTACATTTTTAATAAGACCGGTTCTATACAATTTTTTCGATCCGACGCATAATAACGGAGATATTAAGAATTTTCAAAATTCTTCTAGTCCACCCCCCCCCCTCCGACTGGTCAGATTTCAGCCATTAACGAACTCGGTCTTTCCTTTTAAGTAAAAAGCTTATATGTCGAGTTTGGTAACGATAAGACAAAAACTGCGACCGCTTGAGCTGTACCAGTCAAATATATACATAGATAGATATATGTATATATATACACAATTTTCAACGGAGCTCATTTTCGTCATCTACTAGGTAGGATCGATGGACATTTGAAGAGATTTTTCAAAAATCGCGTCATGAGAAAAGCCTCAGTAGCTGATTTCCCTTGAGGGAAATCTGCTTAAGAATTTCTTAGGATTTTAAATGTACATTGGAGATACTTCAAAACAGTAAAAAACGTTTATCCTTTTGAAAAATATGAGATGTAAAATTAAATAAACATTGAGGTTTTCTCTTGGCCTTAAATATTTCAAATCACTTGTTACCCTAAAGTTACGTAAGCAGATTTCCCACGAGATGATTTACCATTCTCATGTCATTTCACCATATATTTACTATTTCTAAGTAAAAATTCAATAAATAGTAGTGGGGGGTATGTTTAATGCTGAGTTAGTGGAAAATGCATAAAACACAATTGTAGAGCATCAATAGTTTAACAAGATTGGATCTATGACATTTTTCAATAATACTCCGTAATTTTCGAATTCCGCCCTCACTAAATCCTCCTATTTCGGGTCAGACTTCACTAATATTTAACTAATATTGTCTTTAATGAAGCAATTAAATATCGAGTATGGTGTAGAACAATAAAACATCATCGAGTTTTCGAAGAACGTAAACTCTTAAACGATGACCCACAAAACACAACGTATTTCCATGTACCTCACGTAATACAAGTTCATTGAAAACTAAATTAGGAATTTGAGCTTCCAATAAAGTGGTTCTTGCCAGTTTATTGTTAATATATAAATTAATTAATAATAATTAATATGACATGATTAGGATTGGTGGTTTACCGAAGGCTGAAAACTAAAAAAAACGTAAATATCTCGGTTAATATTCATGATAATGAATATATGTATATAACAACATTTATAGGCAATTCAATTTACAATAAGATGAGTTCTATACACTCTTTCGTTCCGACGTATAATAACGAAGATATTTCGAAATTCCCATCTCCCCCCCCCCACTCACATCCTGCCCGATTTCAGCCCTTAGCGAATTTGAACTTAGTTTTAGATGATACCGTTATATATGGAGTTTCGTAACGATCAAACAAAACTTATGCGAGCGGTTTATATATATCGAACGGACCTCATTTTCATCATCTATTGGGTAGAATTGATGGGCATTTGAATACATTTTTCGAAAACCGCGTCATGATAGGGAAATGTCCCAAAATGACAGACCTAGGCCCTACACTGCCGGTCAAAAGTTTGAGACCACTTCAATTTTTTGTAAAAAAATTGGATTATATTAAACAAAATAAACCTAACCAAAAGGAACCTTCAATAAAACAATAAATAAGTGAATAAACAATTTATTATAAACACATAATGAACAGTATAACACTTTATTGAAACACAATTTAAAAATATATACAATGCAGTTATACTTTCTTTTCGTCAAAAAATCCTCCCTTGCTTTTCAAAACTCCTTTGCCCACTCGTGGCATACTTTCTATTAGTTTATCTAATGTTTCAAATGGCAAAGTATCTCAACAGCTTTTAAGGCGCTCCCAGAGGTCTTTTCGTGAAGTTGGAGCAACATCTCTGACCTTCCTATCAAGTTCTTCCCAAAGGAGCTCAATTGGATTGAGATCAGGTGACTGAGCCGGCCAATTCATATTTTTCAAGATACCGTCATTTTCTTGGTCTTGCAAATACCCCCTGCACAGTTTTGATGAGTGTTTTGGATCGTTATCCTGCTGCATAATGAAATTAGAACCAATTAAAGGAAGACCAGAAAGAATTGCATGGTCTTTCAAAATGCCTTTATAGCCTTCTTTATTAAGTATTCCTGTGATTTGTACAAGATCCCCTTGCCCAAAGCCTGAGAAACATCCCTAAACCAAAATAGACCCTCCTCCATGCTTTACTGTTGGAATTATGCACTGAGGAATGAACTTTTCCGAAGGCGTGCGACGAACCATAATCCTACGATTAGTTCCAAACACCTGAAACTTTGATTCGTCTGCCTAAAGTACCTTTCTCCAATCCTCCACAGTAAAATCCTTGTAAGCAACTGCCCAAAGCTACTTTTCCTTTTTATTGGCTGGTCTTAGAAGTGGTTTTAGCGTACCGACACGACCCAATAAATTGGTTTCCCTGAGTCTTCTTTTCACGGACTATTTCAAGGCGTTGTCGGTCTCAGCTCGATTCTCGGGACCAGTGAGTCTTCTATTCCTCTTGCTTTTGAAAATAATAAATTGATCTTCTAGAGCAGACGTTATTCTAGGCCTTCCAGAACGAAGTTTGTCGTGATGAGAGTGTTTCTCTTATAGAGAGCGATTGTTTTATGCACGCCAGTTTTCGAATCTTTCAGTTTTTGGTGCTCAGATTTTTTCTCTTTGTTTAGAGTGTAGATCACACTAGGCAATTCAACGGAAAAGTCCTTCTTTTTAACAATTCTTTAAAAAAAAAAAAAAATAAAAAAAAAAAAAACGATAATTACCTGTACAGTGAACTTATTACAACTTCCGCGGAATTACTAGACTGTAAATAAAACTCCAGACACAACAAATACATTTTTATTCTTATTTACTTTTAGCATGTTAGTAGTCTCAGTGATAATAAGATTAAATCAAATTATGTTCTTGCTATTTACGATAGCCCAAACCTTTCTTACACCTAATTAGCAAATTTGTTTATAAATACAAATAATAATAAGATACCTAATTAGGTAAAGTTGAGGTTTTGCATGATTAATGTAGATTAATTGATGTAAACCATAGGTGGTCTCAAACTTTTGACCGGCAGTGTATATACATGTAGCAATTAGCATTCAATGTAGACGACACCCATTGATTGAAAGGCCGATTACTAGATAGCTCAATCAGACAGGGCTAGACTACCAATCTGCATAATCCAGTACTAGTGAATGGGATTTATGACGGCTAGGCCGGCCTCACTCTTTATGAATGGGTCATTGATCAAGCTACAGCTGTGTCAGGTGAATCAATGGAGGCCGTCACTCATTCTGCTAGATAACACTAGTTATCCTATACCTTCATTTTATAAATCTGGTGACACGCAGCAGCCATCAATCATTCTACTCTAAATATAGAAGTAGAAAAGCCCAATATAAATCAGCCTCCGAATTTAAGCTGCACGTGAAATGTTAAGTGACATATCAGCATTCAGTGATAACAACCAGTGGGTGCTTAATACAAACGGAAAAATCCGCCTCGCAGGGGCTGCGAGAACTATGCAGATTTCCCACGGGAAGGTGTACAACAGATAAATCTACAAACCGGTTACACCAGCGTGAAAGTTAAGGGAATAAACATAAAAGGTAGTAAGAAATCATTCAGTCAATTAACAAGTTAATGACATTTACAAGGGAAAGCGACTGAATTGTGAACAAGCAGGGCAGCCAACTTCGCAGCGCTGAATAGATAGAATTATTCTAGACCGGAACGATGAACAATTAACGAAATATATCTGAATATAACATATTAGTTTTATTGAAAACTATTTACTCTAGCTAGTGGAGTAATTTGAAATGAATCAGAATAATTTCTATCTCAATCACTCAGATTTTATTAATCCAAGAACAAAAGAAGGGGGAGAGGTGAACAGAACGTCTTTGTTTGTATGTCGTATAATAAAGCTTTGTTAAAAACAATATTTAGTATATAACCTTGCAATTAAGTGGTTTATGATATAACAGCTTATTATTAATGTCACTAGTAAGAGTGAAAATATGTATACAACAATAATTATAGTACATTTAATTTGTAATAAGATTGTTTCTATACAATTATTCGATCCGACGTATGGTAAGAGAGATATTCTGAATTTTGGAAATTCCTCCCTTCTAACCCCCCCCCCCCCCTCGTCCGATTTAAGTCGTTAACGAAGTTGATCTTACTTTTTACATAAAACGACTAAATATCGAGTTTGGTAACGAGTAAATAATAATTGAGACCGCTAGAGCAGTAACAGACAAATATATCTTTATATATATATATATTTTCTGTACGTGTGTATGTCACTGCACTCCTCCTAAACGGCTGGACCGATTTGAATGAATTTTATTGTACGCATTTGGGTGACGCCCTGGACCTCACAAATCAGCCCGGCAGATGGAACAGGAGTGGGGGTTGTAAGGGAGGCCTAAAATTAAAAATAGCGATATTTTGTTTCCTATTGGTTTTTCGGCAAATATGCACAGGATAAAAGTTGTTTATTTTGTTATTTAGAGTAACTTTTGTTATATTCACTTTTGTCGTATAACAAAGTATAAACGAGATATACACTAAAAAATTAAAGTGGGAGCCAACAATTTTATCGGGCACTAACGATTGAACCGAACTTAACAAAACTCTATATCTAAATTAGCATTAATTTTTCCATGATTATAAGCTATATTATATATTTTAGGTTCGAACGGGAGGGGGGTTTATAAGGGAGGCCTGGATAAAAAATTCGCGATATTTCATTTTATATTAGTTTTTAGACATACGTGCATATAACAAAAACTGTTTACTCTTTTATTTAGAGTAACTTTTGACGTCTGTCATGTCCGCTAGTATATATATATATATATATATATTACTGTAAAACCCCGGAGTGTGGTAAATGTCAGGATTTACCGGTAAATCCTAGGATTTACCAAGAGCACTGGTTAAAGTCCGAAATCTAGATGAAATTCGAGCTTTTACCGCTTGGCAGTTGGTCACTCCCCTGATATACCGTCTAGCTTGGTAAATGGCCGAAAAACAATATATAAATGTGAGATTTCGTACTTTTACCAATGCTGTTTGGTAAATGTGCGGATTTCCCAAGGCTCATTGGTAAATGTCCAGTAAAGAGAAGTGGGAACTGGGATACTCCCCCCCCCCTCTCCTCTACCTTGGCCAGAACGTGAGGATCAAAATTCCTGATGTCAACCGATCTAAAATCGACCCCAAAAGCATGATTGCAGTGATTGTCAAAAAAGAAGATGGTTTCTACCAACTCGAAATTTCTTCAGGAAAATTGAATACATTATATTCGCGGAATCAGTTTACAATTTGCACCGAGAATTTTATGTCTCCTGATGAAGCGCCCGACGAAGAGATAAGCCTTCGCACCGCAGTTCGTCAAAAGTCATTGGTTGGTGGCCAGGGTTTCAAAAAATGCAACTGCTTACAAAAATGTATAAATAAGAAATGTTTGTGCAAGTTAGCTAATATGAAGAGCAAAGTGCCACAATTCTCTCCCATGCTGTAACAAATAATAATAAAACATTCTAAAATTTTCCTTTCAAATAACCTTTATTCCAACTTTTACCGGCAGACGCTGGGAAATGTTAGGATTTGCCAAAATCTGTTGGTAAAAGCCCGAAAGGCGCTTCCTGATTGAGATAATTCTAGCTTTTACCGAGTCTTTTGGGAAATCCTAAGATTTACTGGCTAAAGTCCGATTTGAAAGATAAAATCCGACATTTACCAACGCTTCTGGTAAATCCTAGTATTTACCACACTCCGGGGTTTTACAGTAACACACACACACACACACACACACACACACACACACATATATATATATATTATTATTATTTTTTTTTTTTTTTGAACGGACCTCATTTTCGTCATCTGTGTAGGATCGATGGACATTTGAAGAAATTTTTCAAAAATCGCGTCATGAGTACGACCTCAATAGCTGCTTAAACTGACATACTTGTTTAATGAAAAATTAATTAGAATAAATTAGTAGAGCTGTATTCCTCAATGGTGTAATTACTGTTGGTACCTACCTCCAGGGATGAACCTAGCTGCAGGATGATAACCTCCCTGATGCTGCTGGAAATACATTGCTAGCCCAGGTATATCCCAGTCCCTGTAGATAGGATAGTCTCTCTGCCGCATTCTCTGTCAGGAGCCAAGCAGCGGGGAATAGTGATTTAGGAAAGTATTCGCGTACTATCAAATCAAAAACTGTAAACTAGAAACCGAAGGTGAGAACCGAACACGGAAGGACGAATCAAAACAGTGACTACACGAATATATCATATGTACTGGAGGTTATTCATGAGATGATTAGCCACAATATTAAGAAGGCACTGGTGCATAGCTATACCTCTTTGTTTACAAACATTGGTTTATTCTACTTCAGTTTTGGAATTCTGCAAATATATTTTTTTTAAAAACAAAACATTTATATTATTCTAAGTGCTATTTATTTTAAAATAGATTCTAATTGCCATTTTTAAGTATTTATTTAAGAATGGATTACAATTACCGCTTTGAATTATTTATTTTAGATTCGATTCTAAGTGCATTAGTCCAGTTAAATTGTGAACATTTATTAAACAATAAAAGTCTACCGGGCAGGACCTGCGTGTACAAAGCAGATTTCCCACGTGTTGGTTAAACACATGACTAATCTCATCTCACCATATTTCTCCATTTCTAAATAAAAAGTCCCATGAGTCGAAGTGGGGGTTTAGGGAAGGCAGGAAACAAGAAAATACGAATGCCTCTCTTAAATAACTTAGGAATAAATGTATAGAGCAACAACAGTAGAACATCAATAGCAAAACATGATTCGTTATATAAAATGTTTCGACCCAAAACATAATAAAGGAGATATTTTGAAATTTCGAATACTACAAACATAGTAAAATTATTCAAACAAAGGGCTAGAACCGCCATTTATATGATATTGTCATAACTTTCGGTAACGACGGTCTCCAACGACACTATATGACACTAATATTACACTGCAATCACTAAATAACCAACAATTCAATTCACGAACTTCTCATAGAACAAATTCGACACACATTAAATTTAATCTGCCAACAAAAATTTGACATCAATTTTGTATGGATTCGTGGGCATTCTGGAATTTTGGGAAATGAGTTGCTGATAAAGCAGCAAAGTCAGCTTCTAAATCTTCCCAAATTACAGAATGTTACACAAAAATGCCGAAGCTAGACAGTCTAGCTCCAAGAGCTGTCAGGTCATCATCCAGGCCGTTCGGGCACTGATGATGCACTGCATTGAAAAAGCTCTGTCATTTTAATAAATTGTTACAGTGGAAGCGTAGCTAATTTTTAAATCTACCTACATAACACAAAATTGATCTGACCGAATTTAAGTGGAAAATCAGACAAACCATATAGTTGTATTTATATTTGACAGGATCTTATTTTATTATATGGTCTCAGTGAAGCCTTTCGCGCAAGGAAATACGTTGTTCAATGTTTTTAATAGGAACTTAAAACAAATAATTTTTCTTTATAATAAACTTTAATTACAACTGGAAATTGCCTGAGGCAGTCCAACCAATTGTGGTTTTTATTGTTTAACCGTTCACCGTTTAAATTGGCTAATGAAACATCTATCTAACCGTTCAAAAATGACTCATACAATCACCGCTACGAAGGACTTAATAACTTCAGAGCAAGAGATTTATAACTCACTCAGGGAGGTAGAAGTAATGCTTTCATTAAATGTAAACAGTTTTATAGTTTGCAATTATGATGAGAAGAGCATAAACGTTGTGTGTGTACGTGCTCTGGCGTATGTGTGCTTCACAAAAGGCGTTATACAATGAAGCTCGGTACGTGCATTACTATTACCCAATTTAGACATCAAGCTATAGAAATAGTCACAGATGAACAGGGCCTGAAATCAAAAATTGGGATATTTCGTTTCCTAAAGGTTGTTCGTCAAATGTATCCATGACAAAACCAAACTCAATATCAGAACGTTTTATGAAAACATAAAGGCCAAGTGCGTTAGCGGCTGAAATCGGCCCGGGGTAGAAAATGTTTATTTGATCTCTACCATTCTGGATATTTAAGAGTTTCAGTAAACACTAGAGATCATATTTCTCTATAATAGTAGGGCTTTAGGGGGGATTCCAAATATCTCCGTTATTGTCTGTAGGGTCGTTTCCGAAAAATGTTATGGAACCAATATTGTTAAACTATAGAAGATTTACAATTGTTCTATGCATCATTTCTTAGCTTAACTAATAAGCGAATTATTCGTACTTTAATGTATTTTGTCTTCAGTGCCTCCCACCCTCTACTATTTACTATTTATCGGGTTTTAGCCGATTTCCCTTGAGGAAAATCAACTATTGAAGTCGTACTCGATTTTCGAAAAATATTCTCAAACGTCCATTGATCCTACCTAGGAGAGACTCAAAGTTTTATATTTATAGATTTATATATTTGTATGTTAACGCTATTTGTCTGTCTAGCGGTCGTAATTTTTGATTGATCATTACCAAACTCGATATGTAATCTTTTTATTCAATAGAAAGACCTAGTTCGTTAATGGCAAGGTGTCCGTTATTATGCGTCGGATCGAAAAATTGTATCGATCCAATCTTATTGAAAATGTAATGTTCTATAAATGTTGTTATGTTTTTTCATTATCATTAGTATTAACCGAGATATTTGCATTTGTTAGTTTTCGGCCCTCAGTAAAGCTTTTAAAGCCTGAATACCAAATATTCTTCCCATTGGAATTTTTACATCTTGAGAAAAATTCAGTTACGTGACGCACGTGGGAAATCTGCTTTGTTTACGCAGCCCTTGCATAACGTACTTTTTACATATAAATAGAGAATATGTACTCTGATGATATCACAAGCGTGTTATACCACATCATGGGAAATCTGCTTAGTTTACGCAGCCCCCGCGTTACGATTTTTTTTATTTGGCGTTCTTTTGTAATAGCATGCATTATGATAGATAAATGAGTTGTACAATCTAACATCTGCCATATTGTCTGTGAAGTTGCGCCTGGGAAACATACGTGGTTTATAGAACAATGAAAGGGTATACGGGTCCGGCGCTTTGACGGCCAAAACCAGAGAAAGAAAAAAACACAAACAAAGAAGCTGTTTCTCAGCTCGGACCATGACAAACATTTTAAGCACTAGAGTCGCATGAGGCCATGTGTTCCCTAAGCAGTCTACAAGTCATGAGCCTATGCGTTCCTTAACCTCTCTGAGTCACCAGCCAGCACTGTTCTCAGCTGAGACGGATCCCTAACCACTTAGACATTTAAAGTACCCTAATGATGTCAGCCTCATACGGAGAAATGTCCATCGATCCTATCTTTAGGAGATTTCCTTCAAAAATTTCATATATGATCAGGTCCGAATATCATTTGACTTGTAGTTATAATAGTTTTATAAAATGGAAGCTGTTTTAGATCTCCCTTAAGGGAAATCAGCTATTGAGGTAGTACTCATGCCCATCTATTCCATAAAGGAGATGACGAAAATGAAGTCCATTCAAAACTATATATATACTTTTTTAAAGCGTTTTATGTAAAAATAAAGGTCAAGTTCATGAACGGTTGAAATTGGAAAGGGGGAATTTTTCTGTCCGCAAACTTCCTGTATATTTTGATTAATTTTGAAAATGTTTTGTTTCATAATGACGTTTGATGTTATAATCTTTGAGAACGGCTATTCTTTCATTGCAAATCAAACATAGCGCCTTGTTACTGGACTCAATTAGGAAATACTGAATGTTCCACTGATCTTTGAATTTTCTGCATTCACTATCAATTTTTCGCTTCTTTTCAATACTACTAAATCACACACAAAAGCAACAATTCAAATAAAAAATATGGTTTTGGCCCTCGGAACTTACTGGAGTAATCAGTATGGCCCTAAGGCTGGAAAGTTTGGAGACCCCTGGTTTAGAGGATAGACTTCAATCTTCTTGCAAATGTAATGTTTTATAAATGTTGTTGTGTACATGTTTTCTCTATATCGAATAATGAACCACGTTCCGAGTATAAATATAGTTTTCATTGAATTTTATTTTAGCAGATTTCCCATAAGGGAAATCAGCTATTGAGGTTGTACTCATGACGGAATTTTCGAATTTTTTCTTCAAATGTCCATCGATCCTACCTAGTAGATGACGAAAATGAGGTCCGTTCAAAACTGTATATATATATAGATATATATATATATATATATATATATAGTATCTATATATTTGTCTGTTACCGCTCTAGCGGTCGCAATTTTTGTTTGATCGTTACCAAACTCGATATTTTGTCATGTTATGTAAAAAAAAAGACTAAGTTCGTTAATGGCTGAAATCGGACCACAGAGAGGGGAGGATTTTCGAAAATTCGAAATATCTCCGTTACTATTCGTCGGATCGAAAAATTGTACAGAATTAATCTTATTGCACATTAAATTTACTATAAATATTGTCATATACATTTATTCTCTATCTTGAATATTAACCGAGATATTTGCATTTTTATTAAATCTGGACGAGTGACTCCCGCTAAAAGCTAGTTCGGCCTCTTCCGTAACTGCTCAGCTCTCGTGAAATTTCTCTATTGTAAAACTTCACGTGGGAAATCTGCTTAGTTTACGCAGCCCCTGCGTGACAGGTTTTGTAAAATACATGCAAATTTCCCATGTGATGACGTCTTTAATTAAGACTTTTCGTCTTCTAAAATGTTTATTTTGTCTGTATCATAGTCTCGATATTTAACCGTTTCAGTCAACACTATAGATCACAATAGTTATAGGTGAAAATCGGAACTGGAATACTAGGGGTTTAGGGGGGGGGGGCATTCGAAAATTCAAAATATCTCCGTTATTAGGAGTCGGATCGTGAAATGTTATGGAACAATTCTTGTTAAACTATTGGTGTTCTACAATTGTTGTTCCATGCATTATTTCGCAACTCGAGTATTATTCGCTTTCAGTACCCACTCTCCTTCTACTCAGCGGTTATTTACATATTAATAGAAAATATGTGTTCTGATGACATCACAAGTGTGTTATACTGGCACATGGGAAATCTGCTTAGTTTACGCAGCCCCTGCGTGACGGATTTTTTATGAGTGGAGGTGGTTGCTCTTATTCTACCGTTGATAATTTTGTGTAGTTTTGTGCAGAAAGATACTGTCAGATCAGCAGTGTGTCCAGCACGTGAAAAATTAGCTTAGTTAACACAGCCGTAACGGACTTTCTTTAAGTATCATCATCAAGGAGAGTTTTGAATGTCATAGCTTTTAGTTTTTAGAAACCTTAATTTACCGTAGTTTTGTATTTAATCAGTACACTTGTATAACTGTAGGTAACTAGCTTCTCCTGAGGTGTGGCAATGTCCTTTGTCAGATTAAGTTCGGATCCCTTGAGAAATACATTATTGGAGTCTCAAAGTTTAGATTGTACTGCTAGACGAGATTGCCAAGTAGTTCGGAGATAGAGATATTTAAGATTGATAAGCTTAGGGAGTTGTTTATTAAGGAAGTCGCACATTGTAAAAGATTTGGAGGCAAAGTTCTCAGAGCCTGGAATTTCTTATTAGGATGCTCGTAGATGCAATATGAACCAGCTACATATCGACTCATCAAGTTATAATACAACTAGTATCTGAGGATTACAATAAAATACATTTATCCAACGTATAAAGTAGAACTAGAAAATAATTGCACAAGTATACCGTTAAAAAATCTGATACGCCTATTTTGTTTGTTTGTTACATTCTACTACATGTACTATTAAGTTATTAAGCTGAGGTGGAACAATATTTCCAGGAATTTCGAAAGATTTCCTCAAATGTCCACCGACCCTACCCAGGAGATGACGAAAATAAAGACCCTTGAAAAGAATGTATATTACTATTTACGCTCTAGAGGTCGAAATTTTGGTTTGATCGTTGTCAAACTCGTTAATTAAACGTTTTATTTAAAATAAAGATTCAGTTCGTTAATCGCTGAAATCTGACCAGTGGATAGGGGAATAGAATAGGAATTATAGAATAGGTGAATTCCGAAATATTATATGTTTGATGTAATAATTGCAAAATTAATTTCCTATATGTGTTCTTCTAAACATATGTTCTGTGTCGCGAATATTGACCGAGACATTTGCATTTTTCAGTTTTCGACTTCGAGTAAATCCCCTCTCCTACTCATGTCATATGTTCTATCATGAACAACTTCATTCCAGGGTTAAATACCGTCATGGCTACCACTGAAGTTTTACTTTGTCAGATCAATGAAATACGTTTTGTGATGGGGCCATCAATGAGTTTTCGTTTTTTACTGGAACATGATTGTTTTTTTCTATAACATACTCAATATTTAACCGTTTCAGTCAAGACTAAATTCATTTATTGGCTAAATTATCGGCTAAAATCGGACCTAGAATAGTGGGGGTTAGGGAGAATTCGAAAATTCAAATTATTTTTCTTTGTTATGTGTCGAAAAGTTCTAGAACAAATATTGTTATACTATTGATGTTCTACAATTGTTAATCTTTTGTATTTTTTTGTAATGTAAGTATTAATCGAGCTATTCCTACTTTCTTGTTTTCTGCACTCCATAACCCCCCCCCCACCCTTCTACTTATTAGTTTTTTACATATAAATAGATAATAAAGTGTTTTATGAGCACGTGGTAAATCTGCCAATTTTACGCAGGCCCTGCGTGACGAACCTCCATTTAATTGTCTCTCGGACGACATGTCGCAATCGCTTGTGACAAAAAACAAATAGGATGAAAACAATTTCTTCGAGAGGACAGAAAAGAGTTTTACGAGTTGGAGACCTCACACGTCGAGGGCAGTGTCGGCACGTTGGCTCTTGATGTTAGCCTCATATTGCACAAGACATCTGGGAATCAACATTTAAGGAAATATTCTCATGACGTCATTGTTGTTCCTGTTTGAATTGTGGTTATTCCAACTTAATGGAAAGAATATATAGCTAATGCTCCACATTATTCGATAGTCTTTGATCCCGTGTCCTGCTAGAGAGGTAGCTTTCAGAATAAGTCCACCACGCAGACTAAAAGTAAGCAGATTTCCCAAGGGTATGACACACTACTGATCTGTTCTCACGATATAATTACAATTTCGAAGTAATCGTGGGAGGGGGGGTGGTGTATTGAAGGCTGTGAACAAGAAAGTACGAATTACTCGCTTATTACTTGAATTACGAAAAAATGCATAGAACAACCATTTTTATTTATTTAGGCATAAATACATGGGCGTTGCCAGAGGTCTGGCCATTTTATGTTAGTATCGTTAGGTATTCTACTTCAATAATTTACAATACGACAATTTCTTATACTCTTGTAATATAAGTAATATATAACAATACATACCCAACATATAATTGTTTAAAATCAACAAAAAACAGACAACAATTAATGGTTACTAAACTGACAATGATATACTCTTAATAAAGTTAGTATTTAGCATAAATTCCAATGACAGTTCGTCCCTGTTTTTAACTATATATGATTGTAAATATTGTTTTCAGTGATATACAAATACATGCTTCAAGCTATTATAAATGTATTTTTTACACCACTATTTTCGTCTGATTTTATGATATGGGCTTTACCTGTATGGGCTACTTTAATCTACTCGCTATTAGAGACTCTCAGTTAGCTTATGGTTCTTATCTTTTCTATGCTGACGTTAAATTGAATTCGCTGGTTCCGGATGTGAAAAGTTACAAAATAGTCTATAAAAGGGATTTTGGGTTAAGTGCCCGGTCAATATCTCTGCAAACTAAATTATTTCTGGCTTTACTATTATATTATTTTTATTAGCAAGTAGTGTTTCAGGGTTAGATAGATTGACAAAATAATCCTGTACAAAATTTGAAGCAGCAGTCATTTTAATTTGAGTAACCCAGTTAAATTCCAAAACAACCAATTTTGCAAAGCATCTGCGCGGCAACCGATGTTCTGGGAGAGATAATATTTTCAAACAAAATTATTTAAAAAAAGCAAGCTATCGGGTAGCGACCTATATAAACAGGAGTACATCTTGGCCAGAAATATAAGTATTAGAACAACATTTGTAAAGCATCAATAATGTATCAAGATTGGTTCAATGACAGTTTACGATCCGACTCATTATTATAAAAGAGATACTAGTAAATTTTGGAATTCTCCCTCTTAACCCCCCCCCTCCCTATTCCAGTTCCGATTTCAGCCATTAAGTAATAGGACCTTCAGTGTTGAATGAAAAAGTTAAATGTATGTATGTTCGTTAAAAAATAACTCTATAATTCTAAGAATAAATAGCATAAAATTCATGAATTTAAACAATTGTATAAAATAAATTAGATTCATTGACAATCTTAATACAATGATAAATACAGACAATATTTTCTTTTAGCAGATTTCCCTCGAGGGAAATCAGCTATTGAGGTCATACTCATGAAGCGATTTTCAAAATTTTTCTTCAAATGTCCATCGATCGTACACAGGAGATGACGAAAATGAGGCCTGTTCAAAACTATATATATATAGTATGTGTCTATGACCGTTCTAGCGGTCGCAATTTTTAAGTCATCGTTACCAAACTTGATATATAATCGTTTTTTACAAAAAGAAAGATTAGCTTCGTTAACGGTTGAAATCGGGGGTGTGGGGGGGGGGGTTCAGAGGGGGAGAATTTTGAAAATTCTAAATATCTCCGTTATAATGCGTCGGATCGAAATATTGTATAGAACCATTCTTATTGAAAATTTAATGTTCTATAAATGTTGTTATGCACATTTTTTCACTATCTTCATTATTAACTGAGATATTTGCATTTTTTAATTTTCGGACTTTAGTAAAGCCCCACTCCTACTCATTTCATATTAACAATATTCCATTATGTTATGAAGCACTTTATTTGAAGCATAGATACCAAATATTGTTCTCATTGAACTTTTAATTTTTGAGATAAATGAAAAACGTGACGCACGTGGGAAATCCACTTAATGCAGCCCCTGCGTGACGGACATTTTTACTCTTAAACATGTATTATTTTATTTTATTAACAAACTTGACCTTTAATTGTAATCGCTTATATATCGAGTTTGTTGATGATCAAATAAAACTTGCCGTTGGTAATATATATATTCCAATGTTTATTATAAATAAAGTTTTGTAAATTATTAATGAGTGTTACTTTATGTGCGGCCTGCCAAAAAATTTTAAAATTCAAATTAGCCCGTTGATTAAAAAGGTTGCTCACCCCTGTTCTATCAACTTGCAGCAAGGGCCCTGTTCTGTTGTCGGCGAACCTGAATAGTTTTTGGCGAATGCGATCGATAACTCTAGCCATGGAGGGCTAATCTACCGTGGCACCGGACTATATCCATATGAATGACTATAGGCCGCAGATCGGGGCAGATGCAGAGAGAGAGGATGGGGGAAGGTTACAGTGGTGCTAGCGACGGCGAAGAGGTGGGGGATGACAACCACTCAGTAGCTGGCCTGCCTCGCCATGGATACAACCTAGCACCTAGCACCTTAGCACAGGATGTCGGTACTATGGACACCTCTAAGGTACCCACTCAAATATCATATATGTATCTGTCATCAAAATACACAAGGCCCATACACTCTTCAAAATCCGATATACACATAAAACCACCTGTATAAAAATTCACAGCCCGCACAATACAAAAAAAAAAAAATATTAAGAAATCCTAACAGCTCCATAATGCACCTTGCAATCATTCTAATAATAGAGACACGTTCGACTGCAAGGCCGCTAGATGCCCGTTCAATACTCTGCAAACCTCAAACTGCAACTATACTCTGCAGACAATACTTGGTGCATCACGCAACATTCCACTATAACTCTTGAACCTCTCACGATCATATCATATCGATATTTCAGATCATCTCTCAACATAGCATCTGCCAAATGCTAAATTCTTTTTTTGATGATTTGCAATTTTAGCGACTTTCAATTTTGCTCCTCGTTATAAAAATAAAATAGTTGGTAAAGCCACTTTATTATAAATCATACGATAAAAATATCGACAGTCATAGTTCAAATAAAAATCTTTCCAGTGCCACATAAGCCATAATAAGATAAATAAATTGGTTTTATTTTGTTATAATTATTATTTCCACATTTTTTTTTCTACTATAGCTAATTGGGACTGAGGATTTTATTTAATGAGTTCGTCACCAAATAAATTCCTATTAACCAGGAGGGAATCTAAGTCTTTTATTTTTTTAAACACTTAATATTTTAATCGATTTTATTTAATCTAACTTTTTTTTTTATATTGTTTCCTTTTTAAACGGAATAACGGATTTTTTAGAATTTATATTTTTTCTATAATGTAATTAATATTTCCTTTAATAATTTGCCGGGCATCCTCTAGAAGGTTGCATTTTTAGGAAAATCCTTTTTTTTTTCCTTTTGTAAAAGTCTCGTGCTATTAGTTAACTTCTCTCTAAATAACAATTTGTATATTTTCATTCGTAATTGCTCATAAGTTTTTGTTGCTGCTTTTTATCTCTATTGTGCGTAATTGTTTTTTATAAATCATTCTATTTGTCAGGAGTAATTTGTGTCCTTGTTTAAATATTTAAATGTTACAGACTTGAATTTTCAGATATTCCTTTTCGCCCACTTTATTTTTTGTTTACTCATTTCATTTTGAACACCAGTGCTATATTAGGAACCGAAAAATCCAGTGTTCTTTTAATGTTTATTCCCTGTGCAGTTAAACTTGATTAAAAATGTGTCTTTTTGAAATGTTTATTGCTGTGGCAATTTGAATTTAGTTCATATTGAATATTAATAATTATTACTGTTATCAACCGATTCAACAATGTAATAGTGATATATTGTCAGGCTATTTGACAGGACAATAAAATTACTGTTTTAATTGAATTTTCCCCAATATTCACAATATTGTGTACACACTCAAAACGTATGGACTTTCAACAAACATTAAATCCCAGTCTCTTTTTTCTAATGAATAATCTTGAAAAAAGTAATAGGGATAATTGATTATTACAGAACTTAATTAAAAGTTTTACTCTATAACTCTAATATATTATTCAGTGTTCCCTACGAGGGAATCAACTCATTCCCAATATTTAAAAATAAAAATTATTATGCTTGAAGCTACTCATATAACCAATTTCAACCACCTCATAATGGTCCACTTCATTTCAACCTGGTTGTTACTTCCAAAAGTTTGTTGCGTAGTCCTTCAGTCCTTTAAAAGTTGGAACTCCAGCAGCTACAGGAATCCTGTTTCTTCCACACACTTCTAAACAATACAATCATATTTTCTAACTTCTTCAAACCCAATCACCTCACCAATCATATGCTCCAATATAATTCCAAAAATACACAATCCAAGTTAACTTTACTAAAAAGTCCTTCAGTTTTAGATTCTAAAATAACCGATCAATGATGCAAAGAATATACGTAATGTTCACCACTAGCACAAATAATACTCTTTTTATGCAAAACACTATAATGCATTTTACGTGAAGTCCTAAATTGTGATGGTAAAACTTCAGAGCTAAAAACTTGCGAATTGAGACACCAAATGACGTTTTTACTGTTTACATTTTTTTTCCATTGGAAACAAACAAGAAGAGGAAGTATTTTATTGGCCCGTTTCAATGCAAATAACTACAAATGTCCTAATAAAATATGGCTGGCAAGTTTGTAGGTATCTGTCAACGCTGACAGCTCAATGACATCTAGAAATTTATGAGACAAACAGGTGGCAGTTATCATCAGGCTTCTCTTTATCAGTAGCTCTTATCCCTAGATAAAAAAAAAAAGTGTTGCTACCAAGTAAATTAAACATTCTGGCAATTATTGTGACCCACATTTTATTACATAATCAATATTTTACATTATTAAATAAGAATAAGATAACAGATAACAAAATTATCATTAAATAGATATTTTAAAGTTGTACTTTTCAAATTGAATCGACCAGTTTCATATTCCACTGCTTCCAAAATTTATCACCGAGTTATGAAAATTTTGGTTCACATTTTGGAAAATGGGATAAAAAGAATAGTCTATAAATAATATTAGACCACGCGTATCACAATAATGCTGAAATAACTTCAGTATAGCCTGCCAAGCATGGCTTCTTGATGAGACAATATGTATATATGGCATCGCCCTTGCCATTTATCACCTAGTTGGATGTTCTTCTAAATTCATTTTAAAATTTCCTTTCTCCAAACATACTAAAATCATTGAGAGCAATTTCTGGAAAAAAGTATTGATATCAAATTAAAAACAAGGTATTGGGAAATATGAGTAGTTTTAAATGTAATTGTTTATTTATTTATTTTACCTTGCGCTTTGGCTATATTGCTCATTACTGGTTAAAAAAATTCCGTCACGCAGGGGCTGCGTAAACCAAGCAGATTTCCCGCGTGCCGGCATAACACATTTGAGATCTCCTCTCGCCACATATTCCTTATTTATATGCAGAACTACCGATGAGTAGAAGGCGAGGGAGGGGAAGGGGGTTACTAAAGGCTGAAATAAAGAAAGCGTGAATTCCTCGCTAAATACTTGAGTTACGAAAAAAATCATAGAACAGGAATTGTAGATCATGAATAGTTTAAAATGATTGGTTCGATAAGATTTTACAATCTCACTCGTAATAACGGAAGTATTTTAAATTTTCGAATTCCCTCCCCAGCTATTCCATATCCGATTTCTGCCAATAACAAATATGATATTTGGTGTGTACTGAAACTCTTAAATGTCGATTACGGTGTACAGCAAATAAACGTTTCTTATCAAGAACTTAAAATCTTCATTGATAACATGATTACAAAACGAATTTGCATGTATCTCACATTATAACAAGTCTCTTGAAAACAATTTATAGTATTCAAGATTAGAATAATGTAGTCCATGATATAACGGTGTACTGCTATTCTGACATGAGTTGGAGAGGGGGTTTACTAAAAGCTTAGAAATCCAAATATCGGAGTATTGAAGATAGAGAATAAATTTGTATAAAAATATCTACAGTACATTTAATTTGAAATAAAATTGGTTCTATATTCTAATTCACCCCTCTAAACCCCCTCCCTCCCAAAGGGCCGATTTTTGCCATTAACATGACCTTTAGTTTTGCATGAAAAGCATATATATGGGGTTTGGTAACAATCAAAGAAAAGTCCGTCACGCAGGGGCTGCGTAAACTAAGCAGATTTCCTATGTGAAGTTTAGCAATAGAGAAATCTGCATATTGGTAACACAACACCACCATAAGTAAATACAAACGGTAATGAGAAATCTTTCAGTTAATTTTAATAAACTCCCAACTGAAACGGCTTCTGAATTGTAAGAATAATTTATATTTTAATAACTCAAATTTTAGTAGTCCAAGAACTAAAGAAGGGGGGAGGATGAACAGAATAGGTTAGGTTAGAAGCGTCCGCCAGAACCGAGACTTCCGAAAACGGCAGAACTAACCCGAACAATGCCCGACCACACACTTCATAAAAGATATTTATCTTGGTTAATATTCAAGATAGAGAATAAGTGTATATAACAATATTTAGAGTAAATTTAATTTACAATAAGATTGGTTCTATACATTAATTTAATTAATTGGTTCTATAAATTTTTCGATCCGATGCATAATAACGGAGATATTTCGAATTTTCGAATATCCCCCCTCTAAACCCCCCCTCCCTCTGGTACGATTTCAGCCATTAACGAACTTGATCTGTCGTTTTACATAAAACGGTTAAATATCGAGTTTCGTAACGATCAAACAAAAATTGCGACCGCTAGAGCGTTAACAGACAAATATATATATATATATATATATATATATATATATATATATATATATATATATATATATATAATTTTGAACGGACCTTATTTTCGTCATCTCCTGGGTAGGATTGATGGACATATGAAGAAATTTATCGAAACTCACGTCATGAGTACGACCTCAATAGCTGATTTCCCTTAAGAGAAATCTGCTAAAAATGGCAACCGCCAGAGTGGTAACAGACAAAAAAATATATATATACATTAAATTTTTGAACTGACATCATTTTCGACATCTATGTTGGATCGACGGGCTTTAAAAGATAATTTTCGAAAGTCGCTTCGTGAGTACAATCTCAACAGATAATTTCCAGTAAAGGAAAATTTCTAACTGCTTAGGTACACCATTTTTGTTTACTAGGCAGTCAAAATTATAAATATAGGATTTAAAAAAAAATATAGTAATATTGACAGAGATATCGGTTTAGAAAGGAAGCATTAGTTACAATGGAAGTATACCCACAGGTTGGACGGAATAGTTCAACAAATGATTCTAAGAGGGAAATGAAAAACTATAATAGTGTTGATTTATTAATCAATAAAGAAAAATCAAATATCAGTGAAACTTACTCTAGGTTTTACAAGGCCATTGGACACTTTATTTTACTTGAGTACCTATCTAAAAAAGTAGCTACGCAGTGGATAGCTTGCCAAGGCAGAACCGCTGTTTATAATTTCCGATATAAACAATTTCTTCTTATCGCTGTGTCAATCTCAGCACTTCCTTATCACAAGTGTCAGCATGTTGATCTTGCCTCATCATATCAACATATATAAAAATAGCACTGACAGATGAAAAAAAGAAGCTGAATAATATTATAAATGTAGGCATATTTTTAAATTTTCGGATTCCAACCTCTTAGGCCCCCCAACCTGGTCGAATTTTAGGCACTAGTGACAATGAACTTTATTGTTGAATTAAAAGTTTAAATATCGATTATGGTATAGATCAAATAATCTTAATTTATGTTGGCATCACATCGTACTTGCATGTCTCATAATCAAGGTCAATTTGAAATAAAATTTGCATGTTAAGCTTGGTATAAGACGGTTCATGATATATTGGTTTACTGTTAACATGGAATAATTGAAGCATCAACGATAGAACCAAACTAGAATGAGGCGGGGGGGGGGATTAAACATTCAGAGAACATTATGATTCGGATAAAAAAATTGTATAAAGCCAATCTTGGTGCAATTTAAATTTCCTTAAATGTTGTTTTTTTACACTTCTTTTTGTATATTATCCCAGATATTTCCATATTTTATTTTTCAGCTTTCAATACATCTCCTATATGAGACACATGTTTTGTAATTACGTCATTGATTTAAAATTTATGTTCTCGAAAATGATTACTTGGTTCATACCATGCTCGACATTAAACTTTTTCATACTAAACTAAAGATCATGTTCGTTAATGGCTTAAATCGGACTAGGAACAGAGAGGGTTTAGAGGAGGTGAGGGATTCCAAAATTATTCCTTGGTAAAAGATGAAATATTGACACTCCCCATTTCTTAGGCTTACATTTTTGTTTATAAACTAAAATACATGTCATGTACTTGTAAATCATAGAATTATCCAAGCGTCACCTTTAGCTGAGTTCTAATAAAGGTTTTCAACAAATAAATGAAAAAAATAGCTCCATTAAACTATGGCCTGGAACAAATGGATCAGCTGAGTGATTACATCAAAGAGATAGATTGCGACCACGGAGCAACGGCACCTTATAAATATTATGAAACGATTAATTGCTGTAGTCATCTTTGTAACCGATCCTCTTCAAATGCAATCAGCCCTAGATGTAATAGACGCTGATAAAAAACAAACAGAATGTTTTTAAGCTCACTTTTAGCAGATTTTCCTTAAGGAAAATCTAAAGGTAATACTCATAACTCGGTTTCGTAAACATTTCTTCAAATGCCTATAGATCTACTCAGTAGATAACCAAAATGAGGTCCGCAATTTTTCTTTTATTACCATATATGCATATTTTCGCTTGCTATTATAAATCTTCGAGATCTTTAGCCGCCCCGAGCGAGGCATTCGTGATAAGAGTTTTACGTAGAAAGTGAACAACTCGTGCAGGTCATAAAACCCCCGCCAACTAAGGAGTACCTGGAGGATTGTGAAGTAATAATCCATAGTTATACCGAGGAGCTGTCAAACAATATACTCCTAGGACTCCTCCAGGACAAACGCCGGGATAATGTATATGTCTGTTAACGCTCCAGCGGTAACAACAATCTTCGTTGGATCATTACAATGGTATTTAAACGTTTTATGTTACTAAAGATCAAGTTCGTTAATGGATGTAACCAGTGAAAGGGGGGGGGGGTTAGAGGGGCTAATTTCGAAAATTCAGTATATATCCGTTATTATACGTTGGAAAGGGAAATTAAATACAACTTATGTTTCAAAAATGTGAAATCAATTTTTCACTATGCTGATTATTAACCTAGGTATTTACCTTTCGTAAAACACTAATCCTACTAGCGTAGCATTAACAATAAGCTGTTATATCCTAAAACACTTTATTCGTAACTTAAATACAAAATATTTTTTATATTCAACATTCAATATACATCAATTTAGATTTTGTATTCTTGATTGGAAAATGTGTATTTTATTTATACGAGACTCAATATTTAACAGTTCCATTTAACACTAAAGTTCATAGTCATTTATGGCTGAAACCAAGAATAGGGGGAGTTCAGGGGGAGGGGGATTTGAAAATTCAGAATTATGAGTTGGATCGATAAAGTTTAGAGAACCAATCATGTTTTACTATTGATAGTCTGCAATTTTTTTTCCTGCAGATTTTGGCCTAGCTAAGATATTAAACAAGTTATTCTTATTTTCGGCCTTCAGTAACCCTTCACTTCTACTCATGAGATTTTCACTTAGAGCTAAAAATGATACGGAGAGAAGTGATCAATTGTGTGTCATACCAACACGGGAAATCTGCTTAGTTTAAGCAGCTCCTGCGTGACGGACTTTTTACAAGGCTATTGAAACAGGGATGAGCTATCCTACAGGTGGTCAAACACTTTATGTAACTTTGTTATAGAGGTGACCTTTCAATATGAGTTTGAAAATATAATTTGCTGGGCAGTACCTATTGTATAGATTCCCAATATAATAACTTATCTTCTATGCGTCTATTTTCATACCCTTTCACGCACTTGGCGATTTGTATGGTATTTTACCACCATTCTTCATGGCACAGCCATTGAACAGACATTTTCGTCAATTTTGATTCGTAATTGGTCGTCTAACGGTATTTCGTCACCAGAGGGAAATTGCTTGAAAACACGTTCCTATTCCAAGATAATCAGTAGCTTTTTTTTTTTACTTTTTATCTCCGTCCGTGAAGGGAGACCCAAAGAAATACTGAGTTCATTTGAAATTCATGAGAGTCGAGTTCAAAGCAAGACCATTTCAGGCTATTTTCAGGAATATATTTTTAGACGAATATTCAAATATGTGTTTGCTAAAACATTCATAGCTGTGACTCGTCATTCTATGCCTCTTTGGGGGACTCTGGGTCCCTGCTTCGGGTGGGACGTCATTTTTACATCCTAGTACGAAGTAATCATGAAAAACTTCCATTTTATAATTTCGACGGAATTTTCCGTTTTTTATACTCTGTGAATACTTCTAGACTCTTCCGTGACACAATTGTACATAACTCGCATAACACAAAAATGCTTCGCCTTAGAAAGTTCTAATTTCGTCAGGACTGGTGTAATATCCAATAGTGTATCATATCCTAAGGTTGGAACCGACGAAGGGAGTTTAGAGAGGACGATAATAGAACGTTACAAATGTTTCTTTAATCGTTTCCAAACTCGATATTTAATAGTTTCATGTGAAAATAAAGATTAAGTTCGTTAATGTCTGAAATCCGACTAGTGGGAGGGGGGGGGGGGGTTAGATGGCAGGAATTTCGAAAATTCTTAATATCTCCATGATTATTCGTATGGTCGAAAAATTATATAGAACCAATCTTATTTTAAATGTAATGTTCTATAAATGTACGTATTTCCACTAACCGGTATATTTGCATTTTATGGCTTTCGGCCTTCAGTAAATCCCCCCCCACTCCTACTCACGTAATATTAACAATAAGCTGTTATATTATGAAACATTATTTGCAGCAAACATACCAAATATTGTTCTCATTGAACTTTTACTTTTTGAGACAAATGCAAATACTTGGTATACGTGGGCAATCTGCTTAGTTTACGCAGGCCCTGCGTGACGGGCTTTTATTTTAGTCTTATGCATTGAAACGGAAATATCGTGTGTCACTTTCAAAATAAATAGTTATAAATAAAGTACAGTAAAAGAAGGAAGTCTTGTGGTGATCACATTAACTCTTTACTAGTAGTTTTGTGAAGCAGTGTTCGTCCTTGTAGTGCTTCCCATAAATATTCTTTACCTATTGTTTTGGAATTCGTGCGGGTCAACCTCGCTACAGAGTAATTGCTATTCTTATTATGAAATAATCATTGTTATAATGAAAGAATCTGACGGCTGATGCAGAAGATAGTAATCCACCAGAGAATATTGAAAATAAAGGGTTTTATTTACTAGGAAAGCCAAGTTATTAATAATAAAAGCTGCGCATTCCCCAAAGAAGATAGAAATTTGTAGAGGATCAATAGTTTTACAAGGGTTCTGTAACCTTTTATTTTCGATACAACTCATAATAGCAGAGATATTTTGAATTTTCCTACCTGTAACCCCCTCTTCCTATCTCTGGTCCAAATATTCGTGTTAAATGTATACCTTAAATACCGAATAAGGTATAGATCAAATTAACATTTTTCAGTGAAGACTGTTAAATCTAACTTGATGACGTCATCAAGCTACCAAGTTAGCTGTATCTCAAGTGATAAGTGTCCATTGAAAACAATATTCAGTATTTCAGCTTGGCATGAGACATTTCATGATATATTGGTTTACTTATTACTAAAAGTGGGGTTTACTCAAGCCTGACAATGAAAACATGCAAATATCTCTGTTAATATTCAAGATAAAGAAAAATGTATCTAAAATGATTTGTCGAACATTCGAGCAGCAATAAGATCTGTTCTACACAATTTTTCGAACTGACGTTTAATAAAGGAGGTATTTCGAAATTTCCTCCCGCCCCTTCCTTCAGTTCAATTTTCAGGTGTTAACGAACTTTCATGATTCGTTTATATATCGAGTTGGATAACGATCAAGCAAACATTGAGACCGCTAGACCGGCATGTATATAATTTTGTACGGGCCTCATTTTCGTCATTCCTTAAGTCGATTGACATTAGGCGACATTACACGAAAATCGCTTCATGAGTTGAACCCTTCTTAAGGGAAACTAAGTCATATTGTCATTGTATTATAAAATAAATGTCAAAGGATGACAAAAGTAATTAGCCCATGCTGCCGTCTATTGACCTATTAACTGTAGATATTATTTTCTCCTATCCGCCCATTAAAATCTCCTAATAGTTCCAATAATAGGCCTTTGTTTTCTTTATCAGAGATATAGCGGAACATAGGCATAATGAATCTTAATTAGTCATTCTCCACTAATAGCATATGCTAATAAACAGTAATTTTTAAACTATTCCTTATATATATATACACGAGTATATACGTATATATATACTTATATATTGTACATTTATATTGCAAAATAAATGTATAGTTTTAAACTAGAGCTACAAAAAATGGCGTTTAATGTTAATTCCAATAGAAAGTATGTCTTCATTAAATACTACAAGATAATACATACGCAACATTCAAGGTTTACTGTTTCAGTAATGTGTTATCATCAGAAATGTAAATTGGTTTAGATGTTATAAACTATTTACATTATGTCATAAATTATTTAAGTGTCGGGGGAAGTGAACACAGTTATGTCTGCTATTTATTAACATTGCTCCATGTTGCAACATGAACGTTATGTGAAACATTTTGCAAATGTTGTATTTTATGTGCAAATATGATGAGGAAGTTTCTTCTTCAGACGTACAATAGATAATTTTTAATAATGGTTATTAAATGCTTAGAATGGCTAAAAGTTTACATAGGGCCGCTATTGGAAAAAGATATTTTTAATCTTACATAGATTCTAAAAGATGACGTCATCCATGCTTGTGATGGCTATGCCCATATTCTTTAATCAACGAATTGGTACAAATATCAGTATTCTGTATCTGATGATTTCCTAAGCAAAGCTGGGTGCTTTTGCTAAGGCATATATATCACATTTTCTATATGAAAATATCTTTTGAATAAAGTTTGATATGTCTTCACCTGAAACTTGTACATAGTGGATCAAATACTGACCTTTAGCATAAGCATTCCCATAGACGAGTAACTTGTATGATAAAAGTAGTAAACAAACAATATAAAATCATGCAGATATATATCTAGTAAACTGATCCGTGTTTTCATATAGTTACATCAAAATATACATCTGTAAGTAACTAGTTATTTTAATTAGATGACATATTCCCACGGCAAAATGCATTTATTTGGTTTGTTTTGTCAGATTTATCCAAAGATATATTAACTACTACAGTTTGAGGTGAAGAAAATCCAAAATTGCTAGTGAATTAAGATTTTATTGCCTACTCGAAAACGTTTATTCGGTCTATCCATTAATTTATGAAATTTGGCAAGTAATTCATATCATCTCCATTATGATAAGTCGGATCGAAAAATGGTATAGGACAAATCTTGTTAAAATATTGATGCTCTGTAATTGTTGCTCTGCTTTTTGTTTTCATAGCTCAAATAGTAAACGAGTTATTCGTACTTTCATCTTTTCAATCAACGGTAAACCCCCATTTTTACTAGTACTAGTTAAACATATGGTGAGGTAAGATCAGTAGTATGTCTTAGCAGCATGTGGAAAACATTGTTTACACAGACCCAGGATGAAATGATAAAAATGCAACAATCTCGGTTAATATTCAAGATAGAGAATAAACCATATTTATAGTAAATTAAATTTGCAATATGACTGGTTCTATACAATTTTTCGATCCGACGCATAATAACGTAGATATTTCTAATTTTCAAATATCCCCAATCTAAACCCCCCCCCCCCCTGCATCTGGTCCGATTTCAGCCATTAACGAACTTGATCTGTCTTATTACATAAAACGGTTAAACATCGAGTTTAGTAACAATCAATCGAAAATTGCGACCGCTAGAGCGTTAACAGACAAATATATATAAACATCCCTCTTGAATAGGTTTAGAGATACCTTACTACTACAGGTGTTATTGGACAGGTTTATCTACTGGAAAACGTCACGTGGAAAATCTGCTTAGTTTACGCAGCTCCTGCGTGACGGACTTTTTTTTTGTTAGAAGTTACTTTTCTGATATTTACTTTTGTCTTATAACAAAGTATAAACGAGATATACACTAAAACTTTAGCGGGAGCCATCTATTTTATTGGGCACTAACGATTAAACCGAACTTAACATAACTCGGTATGTCAATTAGCATTAATTCTTCCATGCTTTTATATATATAAATATATTGAGCTATTGAGGTCGTACTCATGATGCGAGTTTCGAAAAATTTCTTCAAATGTCCATCGATCCTACCCAGGAGATGACGAAAATGAGGTCCGTTCAAAATTATATGGTGACGACTAGAGCACCACGGACAAATGTGTGTGTGTGTGTGTGTGTGTGTGTGTGTGTGTGTGTGTCTATATATATATATATATATATATATAAAATTGTAACCTCTGTCTGTACATTGATTTTTTTCGCGAAATTTCACGATAACTTTTCGTTTCACATGTCATAGACACCATAACTGCATTTTGTTTCTTTCGTGTCTGTTTGTTTGTTTGTTACCTTTTCACGCATAAACGGCTAAACCGAATTTTATGAAACTTGGAATGTGTAATACTACTAACCCAACTTAGACTTTAGGCTATATTAATATCCTCTGAGACGAACAAGAGTGGGGGTTATAAGGGAAGCCTGAAATTAAAAATGGCGATATTTCATTTCCTATTGGTTTTTCGACAAATATAAACATCACAAAAGTTGTTTATTTTGTTATTTAGAGTAACTTTTGTTATATACACTTTTTTTCGTATACCAAATTATAAACGAGATATACGCTAAAACCTATAGCTGAAGTGAACAATTTTATTTGGGACAAAAGACCCAACCGAAAAAAATAAAACTACACCAACATGTCAAGGGACGGGCAGGAGTGGGGGTTGTAAGGGAGGCCTGAAGTTAAAAATAGCGGTATTTCGTTTTTATTCGTTTTTCGGTCAATATGAACATAACAAAAGTTGGTTATTTTGTTATTTAGAGTAACTTTTGTCATTTACACTTTTGCCGTATACGAAAGTATAAATGAGTTAAACGCTAAAAACTATAACGGGAATCAACAATTTTAATTTTTACCAAAGGCTCAACCGAACTAAACAAAACTCGGTATGTGTATTAGCACTAAAGCCTCCATGATAATGAGCTGTACCAACATTTCTAGGGACGGGCAGGAGTGGGGGTTGTAAGGGACACCTGAAATAAAAATTCGCGATATTTGATTGTCTATTTGTTTTTCGACAAACATGCACATATCAAAAGTTGTTTACTTTGTTATTTAGATTAACTTTTGTTTTATACATTTCTCCAGGAAGAATGTGTGGCGCAAGTAATTTGCGTTGAAATATTGATAAGCTCTACAGTTCATTCCTATTTGAACTATGAGGTACCTCACCTGGAAAAATTAATTCAAATCTATTTTAATATTTTGTCCTTAATAACTGAAATCTATGCATAATGCACAGGAGACGGGAAATATGACAATTTGGAGGACAGTGAAGAAATACATAAAAATTAATTTTATTATTAACAAATGCCAACAACGGGTATTAACCCTAAATACTGGGACGGGTAAATGTCAAAATATTGTGCAAAGTAAAGCCTTGCCAAAAAAATACCATCACCATTCAGCCTCAAATCAATTCCCGGGCGAAGCCGGGTATCTGAGCTAGTATATATATATATATATATATATATATATATATATATATATATATATATATATATATATATATATATATTTGTCTGTTAACGCTCTATCTATTTTTGTTTGATCTTTATCAAACTCGGAATTTAATCGTTTTATGTAAAAAGGAAGATCATGTTCGTTAATGGCTGAAATCGGACCAGTGGGAGGGGGGTTTAGAGAGGGATTTTTGAAAAATCGAAATATCTCCGTTATTATGCGTCGGATCGAACAATTGTATAGAATCAATCTTATTGCAAATTAAATGTACTATAAATATTGTTCTATACATTTATTCTGTATCTTGAATATTAACCAAGATATTTGCATTTGTATTCTTCGTTTGGTCGCCAGTAGGCTGTTCGGACTTTCCGCCGAGAGCTCTGGCGGCCGTTTCCATAACTATTCGTCCCTCGTGAATAGGTTTGGAGGTTAGGTTAACTGTTTTTTGGGGCTAGAAACTACTGGGTTATTACGCCCTAAATAATGTTTTAGGTTTAGAGGTTTCTTACTACTACAGTTGTTATTAAGCAGATTTCTCTATTTAAAACTTCACGTGGGAAATCTGCTTAGTTTACGCAGCCCCTGCTTGACGGACTTTTTTTATTTTATTTATCTTACTTGTTTTATTTTTATTACTTTTTATTTTTATTATATTTTGTCGCAAACGTATTGGTTTTAATTTAACTCAACTTTTATTTCATTAACTACTTTAATGTCAAGTGATAGATAATTTAGCTGTGTAGTCAGCAACTGACCATCGGTGTGCAGCCACACTTAATTCTTTTATAAAGTGTTATTGTTCTAATTATTAGCCAAGGCAATTGAGTTCGTTAACATTTAGTGCCAGGCGAGAATCGAACCCGCGTTCAAATAAATAAATCAGTGCTTAACATTGATGTTTCAATGAGTACTGTTCATGATAACATCTATACTGTTAAGGGTTGTCAATCTAAATTAATATTAATGCAGAACTGACTTCATCCGCAGGCTGTATCCGTTATGCGTTTAACTCTATTTGCACTTAGTAGTTTCACTGCACATTTACTGCAACGGAACAGTTATGTCGGAATCAGATTAAGATGGCAAGTCCGTTTGTAACTACAAATTTATGTGACTTCATGTTTGATTCATTTCCTTTCTCCAATTTAGCCGGCTCCAACTTGGTTCATTACAGTACCTCTAAGTAACAGATTGAGTTTTTAACTGCCGTTCTCCAGATGAACAGGACTATGGGGCGAGGGCCTGCAAGTCGTTTTAATGAAAATGTTTGTTCTATTTATTCTTGCTTGTCAGAGTCTTTTGAAGGCATGATTGACTATTATATATGAGGTAAGCCTCAACCATTATAGTAAAAGTCCGTCACGCAGGTGCTGCGTAAACTAAGCAGATTTCCCAAGCGGAGTTTTACAATGGATAAACTACATACTGGTAACACCACCGTGAATGTTAAGCAAATAAATACAAAAGGTAATGATAAATCTTTCAGTGAATTTACATTTTAATAACCTCTACATCGGAAATCGTCAGAATTGTAAACATACAGGTCAGCCAACCTCTCAGAATGTACAGATAGACATATTCTTTACCGGAAAGAAAAACAATTACTGATATATATCTGAATATAACATATTAACCTTACTGCAAACTATTTATTATATCTAATAAATTTTAGTAGGCCAAGAACTATAGAAGGCCCCCTCCCCTTCAACATGTATATACTTGCATGTATCTCGTGTAATAAAGATCTCTTGAAAACAATATTAAATAATTAAGCTTTGAATAATGTGGTTTCTTATATAAAAGAGTATTGTTTATGAGTAGGAGTGGAGGTTTAAAGAACTCTGAAAACTAAAAAATGCAAATATCTCGGTTAATATTCAAGATAGAGAATAAATGTATATAATAATATTTATAGTACATTTAATTTGCAATAAGATTGTTTCTATACAATGTTTCAATTCGACGTATAATAACGGAGATATTTCTAATTTTCTAGTTTCTCCCTCCCAGTGTTACGATGTCAGCCATTAATGAACTTGACCTTCCTTTTTGTATAAAAATATTAAATATCAATTTTGGTAACGATCAAACAAAAATTGCGTCCGCCAGTGTATTAACAGACAATATATATATATATATATATATATATATATATATATATATATATATATATATTATACACACATATAAAACTTTATATATTTTATATATATGCATTTTAATGTCCAACGATATTTCTTCAGTTCCTATTACACTTACATTAAATAACATCCTAAAATCCCACCTGACTTGAAAAGGTTGGTAACCTGTAGATAACCCGTCCCGTTTAGACTATGTTGCAAAAAGTGGACGTTAATAATATATATATATATATATATATATATATATATATATATATATATATATATGTGTGTGTGTGTGTGTGTGTGTATCATGGGTAGGATCGATGGAAATTTGAGTAAATTTTTCAAAAGTCGCGTCATGAGGCGGACCTGAATAGCTGATTTCCCTTAAGGGATGCCACAAGAGGGTGAAACCTGTAGGGCGAAGTAAAATATTAATTGGTGGTTAATTTAGACCATCAAGTTCAAAACACATACTACTATAGTAATTTGCCTAAGCAGTTTTCATTCATTAATTTCTCCTATATATATATATATATATATATATATATATATATATATATAACGTTTTTCATAACTGCCTTATTTTAATCCTTTCATTTTTTTTTACTGCTGTGCACTAAAGTCATTAGAAAATGACTAATTACTGAACACTGTTATTTAAATGAATTGTCCTACAACATTTTCTGCCCATTGTCGGTTTTAAGTTATTGTGTCTCGACGAGTTATTGCAGTGTTAACATAACTGGGAAATTCAGCGTCTCCTTGACGGCACGCTAGACTGGCGGAGCAGAGCATTAACACCGCCCATCTGCATTTATATACGTGTGCAGAGCTCTTCGCTCCAACTGTGGCTTTTCATCAATTTCAGCAGAAATCGCTCGTTCAAGGGAAATCTCATGGGGATTTCATATAACATGAATTTCTTCATGGAAGAGATTATAAATTCCCTTCTTATGCCGAAAAAGCCCGTCCCCCAGGGGCTGTGCAAAATAAGCAGATTTCTCTCATGGTGTGGCATGCTACTGGTCTCACTTCGCCACATATCTCAATTTCTAATCAAAAAGAGTCCCTCACGCAGGGGCTCCCTTAACTAAGCAGATTTCCCGTGTACGCTACGTATTTGCATTTATCTCAAAACTTAAAAAATCAATGAGAACAATATGTGGTATTTAAGCTTCAAATAAAGTGCTTCATAGCCTAATAGAGTATTGTTAGTATGAGATGAGTAGGAGTGGGGCTTTACTGAAGACCGAAAACTAAAAAATGCAAATATCTCACTTAATATTCATGATAGTGAAAAAATGTAATTAACAACATTTAAAGAACATTACATTTGCAATAAGATTAGTTCTATACAATTTTTCGATCCTACACATAATAACGGAGATATTAAGAATTTTCGAAATTCTCCCCCTCTAAACCCCCCCCCCTTGGTACGATGTCAACCGGTACCGAACTTGAGATTAATTTTGTATAAAACGATTATATATCAAGTTTGGTAACGTTAAGACTAAAATTGCGACCGCTAGAGCGGTAAAAGACGAATATATATACAGTTTTGAATGGACCTCATTTTCGTCATCCCCTGGGTAGGATCGACGGACAATAGAAGAATAATTTCGAAAATCGCGTCATGAGTACGACCTCAATAGCTGATTTCCCTTAAGGGAAATCTGCTAAAATTGGATGAGTAGAAGAGGGCGCTCACTTATGACTGAAGACAAGGAAGAAGGAACAACAACAATTGTAGAGCATCTATGGTTTAATAAGATCGATTCTATATCATTTTTCGATTCAACTCATAACGGAGATATAATATTTTGGATGTTTGGATTCTCCTCCCTCTAAATCTCCCCCCTCCCCCCTCTATTCCTGGCACGATTAACGAATATGATCTTCAGTCATTACTGAAACGGCTAAATATCGGTATAGATCAAATAAACATTTTCGAGTTGACCAAAAAATTAATTACATTCATGTTATTACCATCCCACGTTTTCCGATGTATCTGGATTAGATAGAACATTTTATGATCCGACTCATTATAACAGAGATGAAGATCGCTACTGTTCCAGGACCGATTTCAGCCAATAGAAAATATTATCTTTAGTGTTGACTGAAACGGTTAAATATCGAGTATGTTAGAGATCAAATAAACTTTTTCCAGTTATGAAAAAATAAGTATTTATCGATCGTCAACTAAAGATCTGTTGAAAACAATATTTAGTATTTCAGATTGGAATAAGAAGTTCCTTTTGTTTATTTATTGCGTTCATTTTCGCTTTTGTTGAGAATACCAAAAGTACAGGTTTACTGAAGCCAGAAAACTGAAAAACTATCTCGGTTAACAAAGAAGGTAGAGAAAAATATATATAACAATATTTAAATTTGCTATAAGTTTGCCTCTATTCAATTTTTTGATCTGCATTATAATAACCCCGATTTCGTATGATCCGATAATGAGCGATCATGAACTATCAACTAACTTGATCATGTTTTACTTAAAACATTTAAATATCGAGTTTAGTAGCGATCAAACAAAAATATATATTTTTTGGTTGATATAGTTGACATTGTGTGTGTGTGTGTGTGTGTGTGTGTGTGTGTATATATATATATATATATATATATATATATATATATATTATAGATATGTGTGTATGTCATGAGTACAACCTCTATAGCTAATTTCCCATAGTGGAAATCTAATAAAAAAAGAACAGCACTGAAGATGGTATTTCAAGGGTCCGAAAGGACAATAAATTCTTTGCCGTGGGCTTGGCCATATAATTCTGTCTATTGGTTGGTTTCATTGTTCTTGTATTTTCCTCTTTTCTTGATAAGAAGTATGTCCATCAATAAACTGTGTCTACAAACGAACACAACAATGGTCATGCGTAAAAGAATAAAACTTGGAAGAAAGTCTATAATAGTGGTTTCTATAAATGAGCGCCGGTAATGGAGGGAGACATGAGATTTACGACATGAGTCGGTTCGTTTGATGACATAACTTGTAACATAAATCATGGCAGCTGTCATACCTTGATGACCTTACATTATTTACATTCAGGGCTAGACGGGACTCACTTGTTGTGTCCGTGCGTGTACATATATATATACTAGCTCAGATACCCGGCTTCGCCCAGGAATTTATTTGAGGCTGAATGGTTATGGTATTTTTTTGACAAAACTTTACTTTGCACAATATTTTGACATTTACTCGTCCCAGTGTTTAGGGTTAATATCCGTTGTTGGCATTTGTTAATAATAAAATTAATTTTTTATGTAAGTCTTGACTGTCCTCCAAATTGTCATATTTCATATTTTGTTATATTGCCATATTTCCCGTCTCCTGTGCATAATGCATAGATTTCAGTTACTAAGGAAAAATATTAACATAGATTTGAATTAATTTTTCAAGGTGAGGTACCTCATAGTTCAAATTAGAATGAATTGTTGAGCATATCAATATTTCTACGCAAATTACTTGCTCCACACATTGTTCCTGGAGAAATGTATAAAACAAAAGTTAATCTAAATAACAAAGTAAACAACTTTTGTTATTTGCTTGTTTGTCAAAAAACAAATAGACAATGAAATATCACGAATTTTTATTTCAGGCCTCCCTTATAACCCCCACTCCCGTTCTAACCTAAAAATTTTAATATAGCTTATTATCATGACGGAGTTCGAGCTAATTCACATACGGAGTTTTGTTTAGTTCCGAACTATTGCTAGATCCCAATAAAACTGTCGGCTCCCGCTTTATTTTTTAGTGTATATCTCGTTTATAATTCGTTATAAGAAAAAAGTATATATAACAAATGTTACTCTAAATTACAAAATAAACAACTTTTGTTCTGTTCATATTTGCCGAAAACCTAATAGGAAACGAAATATCGCTATTTTTAATTTCTGGCTTCCTCATAACCCCCACTCCTGCCCGTCCCTAGAAATGTTGGTATGGCTTGTTATAATGAAAGCGTTAGTGCTAATACATATACCGAGTTTTATTTATTTCGGTTGGGTCTTTTGTCCCAAATAAAATTGTTCACTTCCGCTATAGGTTTCAGCGTATATCTCGTTTATAATTCAGTATACGAAAAAAGTGTATATAACAAAAGTTACTTTAAATTACAAAATAAACAACTTTTTTTCTGTTCATATTTGCCGAAAACCTAATAGGAAACGAAATATCGCTATTTTTAATTTCTGGCTTCCTCATAACCCCCATTCCTGTCCGTCCCTAGAAATGTCGGTATGACTTATTTATTATAATGAAGGCGTTAGTGCTAATACATATACCGAGTTTTATTTATTTCGGTTGGGTCTTTTGTGCCAAATAAAATTGTTCACATCCGCTATAGGTTTCAGCGTATATCTCGTTTATAATTCAGTATACAAAAAAAGTGTATATAACAAAAGTTACTTTAAATTACAAAATAAACAACTTTTGTTATGGGCATATTTGCTGAAAAACCATTAGGAAACGAAATATCGCTAATTTTAATTTCAGGCCTCCCTTATAACCCCCACTCCTGTTCGTCGTAGTAATATACTTACCAAGTTTCATAAAATTCGGTTCAGCCGTTTATGCGTGAAAAGGTAACAAACAAACAAACAAATAAATAAACAAACAAACAAACAAACAAATAAACAAACAGACACGAAAGAAACAAAATGCAGTTATGGTGTCTATGACATGTGAAACGAATAGTTACCGAGAAATTTTGCGAAAAAAATCAATGTACAGACAGAGGTTACAATTTTATATATATAGATATATATCTGTTACCGCTTTAACTCTCGCAAATTTTGTTAACCGTTTCCATAATCAATTTAAAAACGTTTCTCTGGAAAAATAAAGATGGAGTTCGTGAAAATCTGACCAGAAGGAGGGGTAGCTTTAGAAGAACTTATTGACATTTTTGGGGGTTTATCCTACCGTCAACCCCCAATTTTACTCACAATATATAAACTATTATATCATGAATCATTTTATTCGAAGCATATAAAGAATAAAGCTTTCAAATATTTTCAGTATATGGTCATCATTTAACATTTTACGTTCTAAACAACACAATTTTTATTTCTTATTAATATCTCGGTTAAGACGAGTTGGGTTGATGATGTTTATATACCCAATGTCGGTGGAATTTCAATTGCCTAAAATGTTTGCTGTATATTTTTTTTTTTCTTATCTGGAATATTAAGCGATTTATATCTGTATTTACTTTTTCAGACACAGTTTAAATTCTGTTCACCTAGGCTTCATACTAAAGGAAAAATATGGAATAGATAGATTAGATGACCATTGTATAAAATCAGTACGAATGAAATCTGACGGTCTTTTCCCCCAAAACTAACAAACGAACCTAGGAGGGCAAACCGCTAGGCGAAGTTCTGCCATATTAGGATAGGATGACATTTGTATCGGTATTGGAGAACGGTGTGTGTGGTCGATATGCAGATGGGGACGTGCCTAGCATCAGGAGGCAGCTTAGTCCGTCTATTCACAGTGGCATAGCAGCATGTCCTCGAGATTAGCAGATATTAGCGGCAAATCACTGCAGCCAACATCTCTACCAAAATCCTACCAAAGTGGCATAGCAGCATGTCGTCGAGGTTAGCAGATACTAGCGGCATCTTTCGGCAACCAACATCTCTTCCAAAAACCATCTGGATGGGATAGCAGCATGTAGTGGAGATTAGCAGATATTAGTGGCAACTCTCTGCAGCCATCACCTCTACCAAAATCCTACCAAAGTAGCCTAGCAGCATGTCGTCGAGGTTAGCAGATATTAGCGGCATCTGTCGGCAACCAACATCTCTTCCAAAATCCATCTGGATGGGATAGCAGCATGTAGTGGAGATTAGCAGATATTAGTGGCAACTCTCTGCAGCCAACATCTCTACCAAAATCCTACCAAAGTGGCATAGCAGCATGTCGTCGAGGTTAGCAGATACTAGCGGCATCTTTCGGCAACCAACATCTCTTCCAAAAACCATCTGGATGGGATAGCAGCATGTAGTGGAGATTAGCAGATATTAGTGGCAACTCTCTGCAGCCATCACCTCTACCAAAATCCTACCAAGGTGGTATAGCAGCATGTCGTCGAGGTTAGCAGATATTACCAGCGACTCTCAGCAGCCATCATCTCTACCAAAATCCTACCAAGGTGGTATAGCAGCATGTCGTCGAGATTACCAAATATTAGCGGCAACTCTCAGCAGCTAACATCTCTACCAGAATCCATTCAGGGTTGCATAGCAGCAATCCTCGAGATTAGCAGGTATTAACAGCAACCATCATCTTTGCCAAAATCCATCCCGTGGGGGGTAGCAGAATGTCGTCGAGATTGGCAGATATTGGCGGCACCTCTCTGCAGCCATCATCTTTATAAAGATTCATCCAGGATGGCATAGCAACATGTCCTCGAGATTAGCAGGTATTAGCAGCAACCATTATCTTTACCGAAATCCATCCAGGGTGGGGTAGCAGAATGTCGTCGGATTGGCAGATATGGTATTGGCGGCACCTCTCTGCAGCCATCATCTCTATCAAGATCCATCCAGGATGGCATAGCAGCTTGCCCTCGAGATTAGCAGGTATTAACAGCAACTATTATCTTTACCGAAATCCATCCAGGGTGGGATAGCAGAATATCGTCGAGATTACCAGATATTAGTGGCAACTCTTTGTAGCCATCATCTCTAGGAAAATCCATCCAGGGAGGCATAGCAGCATGTCCTTGAGATTAGCAGTTATTAACAGCTACCCAAAATAGCTACCATTCCTGCCAAAATCCATTGATGGTTGCATAGCAGCATGCCCTTGAGATTAACCGACATGAGCAGCAACTCTCAGCCACCTAGTAGAGCAGCTATCAGTAGAAAGTTCCATTATGGGTTTTTGAATTGATTCATATGAAATCACTGGTAAATCAAACAAGGGAAAGCTTCTTTTTAGCACATTTCCCTTAAGGGGATTTGCTATTCAGGTTGTACTGATGATGAGATTTTCGTAAAACTTCTGCAAATGCCACTGGCCCTACACTGGAGATGAAGAAAATGAATCAGTTCAAAACCATACACACATACACATATATATACACGTATACCGTATCTGTCTAGCGGTCATAATTTAGATTGATCTTTACTAAACTTGAAATTTAATGTAAAACTAAAGATCAAGTTTGTTAACAGCTGAAGAGGGAAGGGTTAGAAACCTGAAATATCTTGGTTTTATCTGTCAGATCGAATGTTATTTAGAACCAATCGTATTGTAAATCTTATAAATGTTTTCATATACATTTCTTTCTCCACCTTGATTATTATCAGAGATATTTGCGTAAATTGTCTGCCTTTAGTAAACCCGAATCCTACTCATGCCATGTTAACAATGAGCCATTTTAATGTGTGAGATATGTACAAATATTTTTCGGGTGACCTCTTCATTAATGATTTTAAGTTCTAAACTATATGATTTTTATTTGATCATTGTTAATGATCCTTTAAGTTGCTGTCATTCGCTATGTATCATTATTTGCTGCTACTTCTCGGTGACTCAGTACATTCACTTACTGTATTTATGAATGAGACAGCGGAAACTGCTATGAATGAAGTCTAAAGCCGTGACCATCTCCCCTTGGATGCATTTCATAATGCTCCATAAGCCGTGAAACACTTTCTAATTCCACCAATCACGAAGTGCCTATTTCTATAGCTAGACTTTCTGAATATGTCTTCGTAACTACTTCATAAGAATCTTCCAAGTCAATGTAATCAATTTTGTGATTCAGGGGGTAATTATTCTAACTAATTCTCTAATTTTTAAACCATTTATTACTAAATCTCACGAATACACAATCCATCAATGGAATTCATCATTTAGTGCTTTTACTTTCACAAAAATTAGCAATTGAGGTTGTAGTGATAACGCAATTATGTGCACTCTACCTGACTTCGTTGTGTTCGTATTAAATTAAAAAGCCCGTCACGCAGGGACCTCGTAAACTAAGCAGATTTCCCACAAGAAGGTACTAATAACCCGCTTCATACTTGAGTTACGAAAATAAATATAGAACAACCATTGTAGAGCATTAATAGCTTAACAAGATTGGTCCTATAACATTTTGAGACACCTAACAGAGTGATTTTGAATTTTCCAAATTTTTCCCTGTAAACCCCCCTCCCTATTCCACCCTGACTTTCAGCCATTAATTAATAAGATCTTTAGTTTCTAATGAAACAGTTGTAATATCGAGAATTGCATAGTAGAATAAATATTTTCGATTATCCATGTATCTCACGCAGTAAGCATTCAATGAAAACATTATTTGGTATTTAGGCTTGGAAAAGTGTAGTGGGGGTTAACTGAGGGCTGAAAAGCAAAAACTATAATATCTCCGTTAATATTTAACGGAAAATACAAATTATCAAGATAGATAATAAATGAATATAACAATATTTTTAATACATTTTATTTGAAATAAGATTGGTTCAATACCATTTTACGATACAACGTATAATAACGGATATATTTCAAAATTCCCACCTCTAAACCTGCTCCCACTTGTTCGCATGTTTTGCATGAAACGCTTATAGATCGAGTTTGGTTTCAATCTAACAAGACTCGCGGCCGCTAGAGCGGTAACAGACATACATACACACACATATATATATATATATATATATATATATATATATATATAAAATTCTGAATGGACCCCATTTTCGTCATCTACTAGGTAGAATCGATGAACATTTTTCAAAAATCTCGTCATGGGAACAACCTCAATAGCTGATTTTCCCTAAGGAGAATCTGCTAAAACAAAATGTTTTCCTGTACTTCATTTAAGTGGTAATAAGTAAATTAAATAAATCTATATGATGCATTGTCATATGAACATCCGCCCATACATTTGACCATAGTATTGACAATACACTGGTGTCATCAACCCACTATAGCAAGCTATTGAAGAACTTATCCTTCTTCAACTCACATCTATTGAGGATTTAATTTGAATTTATTGTTTCAGGTGAGTCTAAATCTTTTGGAATACTTGGAATGGTGAAATGCGTAAGTACCATCTATTATATCGATGAATAGTAATGAGACATCGATACGTCAGCTGCGAGCAATTATGTATGCAAATAGCTGCCGCAACTTTGAAATTCAAGCACGTAGATCTAGTTATCCGTAACACAATATCAGGCTCCATGCCTTGGCTCATCCTCGATTCAACTTGTTAAGCGGTAGATATTTGTTCTAGATGAACGTAACCCGAGACTTTTCTCAATATAAATCAATGTTCTTGCAAATTCATTCCACCTATTCTATTTGTATTGAGTTTAGAAACAATCCCAAACTTATATAGTGGAGGCGCCAGAGGGAGTTGAGAATGAACAATGAGAGGACGGCATTATGTAAATAGTTCTGAACTCAGAAAATCTTGAGGATTATGATTCTGCATGTTGCCAGGAGGTTTTATGGCCCATTTATACCCCTTCCCCTTAGATAGTAAGTAAATGGACAGAACAAATGGGAACCATTTTAATTATGGCTTTAGTGACTATATCCAATTGTTTATTATGATTAAAGAAATTTGTAGCTAACCAATAGAAAAGCAAATAAAAAAGTTAAAAATAAAAACAGCAATTGTTGATCAAAAATTGTTTGATACAAAAAGCAAATTTTAACATAATCCATCCAAAAAAAGTCCGTCACGCAGGGGCTGCGTAAACTAAGCAGATTCCCCATTTGAAGTTTTACAATAGAGAAATTTCACGAGAGCCGAGCCAGTCAAGGAAACTAGCTTTTGGCGGGAAAGTAACTCTTGTCCGTTAGGCGCCCAGATTTAATAAAAATGCAAATATCTCGGTTAATATTCAAGATAGAGAAAAAATGTACATAACAATATTTATAGTAAATTTAATTTGCAATAAGATTGATTTTGTACAATTTTTCGATCCGACGTATAGTAACGGAGATATTTCGAATTTTCGAAAATCCTCCCCTCTAAACCCCCCCTCCCACTGGTCCGATTTCAGCCGTTAACGAACTTGATCTTTCTTTTTACATAAAACGACTAAATATCGAGTTTGGTAACGATTAAACAAAAATTGCGAACGCTAGAGCGGTAACAGACAAATATATATATATATATACAGTTTTGAACGGACCTCATTTTCGTCATCTACTAGGTAGGATCGATGGACATTTGAAGAAAAATTTCGAAAATTCCGTCATGAGTACAACCTCAATAGCTGATTTAGGGGAAATATGCTAAAAAAAATACAAATTATCAATATGTGTCATTATTAATACAATTGCACCACGAAATATTATTTATTTGTAAGAACTGGCCTTTGAGAGACAATTACATGTATTCTAAATTTGCAATGGTTGCTTCGTCAGTTGCCGTGACTACAATTTTCCATTCCTTTTTTTCATAGCCTAATAAGGTGTAATCAACAGGACATCATACATATATTTGTGCTGAAGCTCTTTACGAATATAAACATAGAGCATCTCATGTGCAAATTACTTTTAACATATTTAATCCGAAGCCGATATTTTAGAAATTAATTTATACCAAAGATCCCGAAGAAGTTAATTTTTGGTTTCTAATTCTGTTAACTGTTCGAAACTGAAGTATGGATTACCTAAATGCCGTAAGACTTTTTATACAAACCGCACTTATGCAACTTTTTAAACCATTTTTATAGAGTTTAACCATTTTTATTGTTGCGAATCGCAACGATTTAGAGAGTATAATGCAGCCAAAATACGGAACATTTTTCTGCCAAGGGATTGAGCTGCCAAGTAACATCCTTAAATGCATTTCTTCTGATCAGCAGTGTATAACTCACTCACCTCATATTTTATTTTATTTTCATTTATTCATTATTTCAAGTTATTTCTAAAAATGTTTGAAACAAGATTTCAAGAAGAAATGGGTTATAATGTATATTATTCTTTATATTTAGGGGTTTAATGATTATTATGTATGGTGGCTGTGTGATGACGTTACGAATTAAAATTTTATTTCATGACTTTTTTTGGAAATAGAGAATGTGTGGTATGATGAAAAAGTGTGCTACACAAGGGCTTGGGACATATTCTTCATTTACACGGATTTTTTAAGGTTCATTTATCTCCATATCGAATGCTATTTACATGTGGAGTATTGAGTTAGTCGAATGAACTATCCCATTATTGGCAATCATCGAATTGCATCTTATTTCCCCGGCAGGCAAGTGGTCCATTGATAAAACATCCCACGTAGCGTAACTATAGGCAGGCTAATGTAAATATAATCAAGGAAGCGGTTCTATTATCATGTGGGCAGAGGAACATTCTATTAGCGCCATATTCAGCTGATCCTCTTACAACAGCTGTCAACACTTCCTAATAGCAAATAACTGTCAGAGGTTCATGGCTGAAGAACGACGGGAGCCACAATAGTGGATAACATAAAGATGTTAATTGATTCAGAACTGCTGGCAGGATTAATAGTGGGTTAAAAGTCAAACGAATCTCACAGAATGTTCAACTGTGATCATTTCAAAAAGAAGCATAACCAGTTATGGAAATTGTATGCAACCACATAGACACTCAAGGCTCAAATAGGGGATATATAATTAATTAATTATGAAGTCACGAGCATTGAGCATTTATACGATTGTTAGCATATCATTAGCTAAAGTAATGTTTCAACATTTTAAGAGAAGATGGAATACTAATGTGTCATAACAGCACGTGGAAAATCTGCTTAGTTTACGCTGCCTTTGGGTGGCGGAGTTTTTAGATGTCGTCCAATAATATAAAGGTGGAACATTTCCATTGGTTCTCTTACTGAACAGGAATGACCTTTTAGCTCTTGAATACGGTGTGTCTAATATTATACACGTGTAGAGACACGTGGGAGGGAGGAGGAAGCACTGGTTAATGGTGTTTCACGCCCCACCCTGGGGCTGGCAGGGGCTCTGCATCTACGGGGTCTCTCGTATTCCACCACAGGCTTGCATTGATCAACACAGATATATCCAAAATGAAGCTGCAATTTAGGAATCTGGTGCATAATTACATCTTCTACACACACCACATCCGATTGTATAACAGTTAACAAAACCACCCTGCATCACTTGTGGAATACCAAGTCAACAAGTAGCAGCTGAGATATATGATATTCAAGCAGAGTATGGCGATATAACTCAAAGAATCCCCAGTGGGCATCGACAAGAAACAATATCACTATTACAATCTAAGTCTTCTTATATTGGGCGTGGGCTCATTTTCCTGCAGGACGTTTCCCAAGCCATACTTCTAGCTTCATCAGGGCTTTCTCTTAGACTCAAGAGTTTTGGTCCTACTCAGGTTTATTTTTCCTAATCTTTGTCCAATGCCATCGAATACCCTTCCAGATATCTGCAGGTGCTTTCTCCACCGCGCCAGGGGGACCTTTGAGGGAAATCAGTAATTGAGGTGGTACTTATATCGAGATTTTAGAGGGAGGAAATTTAAAAAATTTCAATATCTATGTTATTATAATCAGACCGAAAAATTAAATTTACTATAATGTTGTTACATACATTTATTCTCTATCTTCTATATTAACCTACATATTTGGATTGTTTTAGCTTTCAGCCTTCAGTATAACCCCACTTCTGCCCAAATGGAAATGTGTATAGTTTACGCAAACCCTGCGTGTCGAACTTTTTAGCTGAATTCGCTCAAAGGAAATCACCTATTGAAGTTCTATTCATGACGCGATTTTCAAATGTCTATCCCCCGCTCTAATATAAAAATAAGTACGTATCTATACTTTACTCAATATTTAACCGTTTCATTAACCTTAAAGTTCATAATCTTTAATGGTTGAAATCGGACCACGAATCGGGCCTTTAGAAGTGGGAGGGAATTGGAAAATTCAAAATATCTCAGTTGTTCTGAGCGGATCGAAAAATGTTATAGATCAAATCTTGTTAAACTAAATCTTATTATAATCACTTTTTCAAAAATCAATTAAACGAGTTATTTCTCCTTTCTTGTTTTCAGGCTTCAGTACTTATTATTTTGAGTATCCGCGCTTCTAATCTTACATAGAAATAAAAAATACATGGTGGGAAGAGGTCAATATGGGTCAATCTAGCTCGTGGGAAATCTGTTTAGTTTACACAGCCCCTGCGTGGCGGGTGTTTCCATTATATCCATGTATTATTCGGAGATAGTGATTGACTAACGATGGGTTCCATACTGCCTGTTAGCCAATATTTCTGCTAGAGCTTGCAGATATCCTTAAATATGGACCCAACAAGTCCGACAAGGAAAAGTGAGGCTACAAATTGAGCAGGTGGATTCCTCTCTTGAAGATCGCACACATTGCTCAGGTTCCAGCCATTATTATTACACTATCAAGGTCATACAATTACATACTTCCCTTCTCCAAGCAGCGCCCAACCGTAAAATCATTAACATAATAACGAATATTATGATCAATTTAATTTCAGATGTAATCCCAAAACTTTTTTAGAAATAACTTTAAATTATGAATAAATGAGAACTAAGTCAAATAAAACAAATTAAAAATAAGTTTGTCACGCATGGGCTGCGTAGACTAACCAGATTTCCAAAATAACCAAACTATGGCGGAAGGAAATGAAAAACCTCAAATGTTTAATATCATCCCCGTTTTTATTTCTCGACTAGTTTCGAGTCCACAATATTCCTCATCAGGAGAAAATATAGTACAAAGAGATAAATAAACTAACGGCTACATCATTATTTAGGATCTACCACTAGCCGTGCCAGTCGAGAGAATATCTTACTAAGTATAGCTGGTCAAGTCAGCTGATATAGATCGATACGTCACGAAATAAAAATGGCGATTATCCCTAATGATGTGTAGTCTAAATAGTAAAGGAGAAATTTATAATTGAAACACCATCACTATAAAGTTTTTAATAAATTAAAATATATATTAATCTCGTGTTAGAGAGGTGTTAAAGGTGGGGAATTTCGAAAATCCTTAATTTCTCCATTATTATGCGTAAGATCAAAACATTGTATAGTAACAATCTTATTGCAAATGTAATTTTCTATAAATGTTGTTATGAACATTTTGTTCACTATCTTGATTATTAACCAAGATATTTGCATTTTCTTTAGTTTTTGGCCTTCAGTAAACCCCCACTCCTAATCATGATATATTAACTATAAGCTGTTAGAAACACTTTATTTGAAGTCTAAACGCCAAATATTGTTCTAATTGAACTTTTAAGTTTTGAGATAAATGCAAATTCGTGAAGCTCGTTGGAAATCTGCTTAGTTAATGTAGGCCCTGTGTGCCGGACTATCCATAAAGAAGATGACTCCTGATGGCTAGAAAGTCTAAATTATTAGCTCGGCAACCCCAAAAGTTCATTAGGATTGATTCAAATTTGTTCAAAGAATTATGTTATTCTCTTCGGAATTACAACTGTGAACCCATATAGCATTAGAGAATTTTCATCTAAATATTGGAGTCTCGAAAGGCATGAGGAAATTGGTTAAGATTTTCTAGAATTGTTTTTTTCCAACTAATGGGGCTTTTCTTCGGAGCTCGGGTGGTCATAACACCGAGGGATAGGGGGGAGTTGTAATAAAAGAGCAATATTTAGGGAGAGATTGTCTGAGTATCTGGGTCAAAACAGTCGGGCAAAGCCCGGCTGAACAAACACACAGAGCCGTTGGAACAGAACTGGGCCCAGAGTCTGGCTAGCAGCAGATATGTTTTCCGTCCGTCGGACCATGAAGCTTCTAACATTAATTCGTAATGCCTCGTCATTCAGAGCATGTCGTCCGACAAAAAATAAAATAGTCCCTTTCGGAAATGGCCGATGATTTTAAAGCTACTCCCCGTAGTTTTTATATCGACACCCCGATGGACAAAGAAAAGCCACCATACACACACCTTCCGTTAATTTAGGAGGCGAAAGTTGAGACTTAGCCTTCCGTGTCTTATCTTTTATATTGCAAAGCACTTTTACGTAAAGTCACGGTGACAACTTTGCATTTTCACACTTCTTAGCCACAGCCAGATCTCCGTTCTGATTATTATGTTATAACAAAGTGTCCATTTTTATATGGATTTTTTTCAAAGACATAATTTGAGTCATCTAGAATCAAAACTAACTCACTCTTTGAGAGCTAACTTTCCCAAAATTTAACTTAGTTTTCGTTACAGTCATAGCCATATTTCCACATTAATTTTCAATCTCAATATTGTTTTTAATCATTAGAGATACTGCCAACTGAAAAATAGAAAACAACTCGTTTTTTTGGATAATAAATCAACCATTCACAGAATGAGAGTTTTCATCTTATAGAATTCACTATTGGATCTAACAGATTATAACTGATAGACAATTAATAATATGATTTCTTGATTCTGACTAGATTGTGAGTGTTCAATTTAGAGAATTCACTAATAGATTTATCAGATTATAACTTGTAGGTCACTAATATGATTTCTTGACTCTAACTAAATTATGATGTTTTATTTTAGAGCATTCACGAATAGATTTATCAGGCTATAACATATAAATCACTAATAATATGATTTCTTTGACTAGATTGTGAGTGTTCAATTTAGAAAATTCACAAATAGATTTATCAGATTATAACTTATAGATCATTAATGTATGATTTCTTGACTAACTAAATTATGATGTTTTATTTTACAGGATTCACTAAGAGATATAACAGATTATGACTTATGGATAACTAATAATAATATAATTTCTTGGCTGTCTTTCTTATTTCAAATGGGAATCCCCCTTGTTTTATGTCATATTCTGAATCTACTCAAAATTTAGTAAAGCAGCAGACCCTCACTTGACATTTTACTTCATAATAATAAAACATGTTTATTAAGTGTATTAAAAGGAGGTTATGGATAATTAAATTACTGTAGATTGGCTCAATATTTGGATCCGACGTATAGTATCGGGGATATTTTGAATTTTCGACAAAAACTTAGCCACTCAAGGGCAATGTAAACTAAGCAGATTTTCCACGTGCTGATATGACACTTTAGTATTTCATCTTCTCTTAAAATGTTGAAACATTACATTAGTTATGGATATGCTAACGATCGTCTAGATGCTCAATATTCGTGACTTCATAATTGAAAATAATTATATATCTTCTATTTAAACCTTGAGTGTCTATGTGCTTGCATCCAATTTCCATAACTGGTTATGCTTCTTTTAGAAATGATCACAGTTGAACATTCTGTGGGATTTGTGTGCCTTTTAGTCCACTATTAATCCTGCCAGGTGTTCCCAAATTAATTCTCATCTTTATGTCATCCGGACTACTGTCGCTCCCGTCGTCCTTCGGCCATGAACTTCTGAGAGTCATTTGCTATAAATGTGCTAACAAGAAGTGTTGACAGCTGTTGTAAGAGGATCAGCTGAATACGGCGCTAATAGAATGTTCCTCTGCCCACATGATAATAGAACCGCTTCCTTGATTATATTTACATTAGCCTGCCTATTACGTGGGATGTTTTATCAATGGATCACTTGCCTGACGGGGAAATAAGCTGCAATTCGATGATTGCGGATAATGGGATAGTTCATTAGACTAACTCAATACTCCACATATAAATAGCGTTCGATATGGAGATAAATGAACCTTAAAGAGAATGCCACGCAGTGGATACCGAAACTAAGCAGATTTCAAAGGCGTTGGGTAACGCTAAAAGGATTTACAAACGGGTGTTTACAAAAAATTCAAATATCACACACACACACACACAACTAACAAATCTCCCTTGGCTCGATCCGGATTTCAGTCAACTAACTTTATCAGCAGATTTATATAAAACCATTTAATGTGGAGTTCTGTAACGATCGAACAAAAATTGCGACTGCTAGAGTGTTAATAGACAAATGTGTGTGTGTGTGTGTGTGTAATTTTGAACGCACCTCATTATTGTTATCCCTAGGTAGGATCGAAAGACGTTTGTGGAAGTTTTCCGGAATTCGCGTCATGAGTACAACCTCAATAGTTGAGGGACTCAAGTCCGCCAAACATTTCCACGTCTCACTGACATTTTCCCTAGGTTCCTCCACAATATTCAACCAATTTTAATATTTCGCTCCGTGACATTCATCGACATATACTGGCCTTTGGAGGTCGTACTCATGACGGAATTTTCGAAATTTTTCTTCAAATGTCTATCGATCGTACCTAGTAGATTACTAAAAAGAGGTCCGTTCAAAACTATATATATATATATATATATATATATATATATATATATATATATATATATATATGTCTGTTACCTCTCTAGCAGTCGCAATTATAATTTAATTGTTACCAAACCCAATATTTATTCGTTTTATGTAAAAAGAAAGATCTAGTTCGTTGACGGCTGAAATCGGACAAGGTTGAAGGGGGGGTTTAGAGGGGTGAATTTTGAAAATTCGAAATAACCTCCGTTGATATAAGTAGGATCGAAAAAGTGTATATAATAATTCTTATTGCAAATTAAATGTACAATTAATATTGTTATATAGATTTATTATCTATCTGAATATTAACCGAGATATTTGCATTCTTCAGTTTTTAGCCTTCAGTAAACCCCCATTTATACTAGTGTTACATAAACAATTACCTGTTATGTAAAAACCACATTATTTCGAAGCCTAAATAACAAATATTGTTTTCATTGAGCCGTTACTTTGTGAGATACGTTTTTGGATTACTAAAATTTGAGTGATTGAGATAAAACTGATTTTGATTCATTACAAATTACAGCACTAGCTTTAGGAAATAGTTTTCAATAAAATTAATATGTTATATTCAGATATATTTCATTAATTGTTTGTCCTTCCGGTCTATCTATGCAGCACTACGAGGTTGGCTGGCCTGTATGTGTATAATTCAGCCGCTTTCCGTTGTAGAGATTATTAACTTGTATTGTATGTTTACTGGGCATTCCCGGTAGTGTTAGCTATATGCATATTTATCTATTGTAAACCTTCGCGTGGGAAATCTGCTTAGTTTACGCAGCCCCTGCGTGACGGACTTTTTGTCAGTACCAGTGGATCCCTTCTCCTCCCTAAAAGTACTGCTATTTTATTCTGGACATCCTGACATAGGAATCCGGAAGGCTGTTTAGGACCGCTTTAGCTAATCAATTAACCCGTTGAGTGGACCACAAAAAAGTGAAAGAATGGAAAACTCATTCTAGAAAGAGAAAAGTCATTTAGCTTGGCCTTTTCTTGGGGATATTTTTTTAAGGCTGTTGTCCGTAGTACGGGCCGTGGAGTATTGTCGCTGGGGGTAAAGGAGCTTGAAGGTGACGCCGGTGTTTTACTTTCCAAAGCTATTGGCGAGCAACTGGAGCGGAAAAGTCTGCAATGATCGCCCTCGGAGTTAGAGATACACCATCGCCGAACCATCTTCCTCGGAGGAAAACCTCTGCCACACAGGGGCTGAGGAAATTAGGCAGATTTCCCACCTTCTGAAATGACACACTACTGGTCTCATTATGAACATATAATCATTTTCGTCATCTACTAGGCAGGCTCGATGGACATTTGAAGACATTTTCCAAAAATCACTTAATCAGCACAACCTCAATAGCTGTCAATGAGCAGGTCCCCACTCCTACTCATGTCGTATAAACAATAAGCTGTTATAATATGAACCACTTTTTAGAAGCTTAAATATCAAATTTTGTTTTGATTGAAATATTATTGTGGGCGATACGTGTCATTTTCGGTGTGACGTCATCATGACGTGATGTGTTTAGGCGTGTCTTACTGGAGGTTGGAAATTAATAAATGCTAATATCTCTGATAATATTTAGGATAGAGAAAAATGTACAATATATAAGAATTGTTATAAGATATTAAATTTACAATATTATTATATCACCCTCTCATCTCAAAATTTATAACTGCCAACCGTGAATTACGCAATTTTTGTTTAATTGTTACCAACCGCTATATATAAGAGTTTCATATAAAACTTAACTAAAATCAAGTTCGTTAACGGCTGAAATGAGTCCGGAAGGGGGAGGGTTTAGAGGAGTGAATTTCAAAAAATCCAAATGTTGCCGTTACTATGATTCAGATCGAAAAATGGTATAAAATCAATTTTGTTGCACATGTAATGTTTTATAAATGTTGTTTTCCCCTTTTCTCTATCCTTATATATTACCCCCTCCCCCACATACAGACATTGCGCGTTTACAAGAAGCCAATATATCGTGAAACTTCTTCTTCCAAGCATAAATCCCAAATATTGCTTTTCAAAGAAAACCTTTATGTGAGATAGATGCAAAGAAGTCGTGTTATGACGTCACCAATTATGAGTTTGCGTTCTATAAAGAAGATATATATAATGATTAGAATGCCCAGATCTTCATCGTTTCAGCACCTTGGAAATCTGCTTACTTTACGCAGCCCCTTCGTGACGGGCTTGTTGATCTATTAATCTTTGCTTAAAGGCAAATTAACAAGATGCTTTAAATGTCTCATGATTATTTTTTAATGACCACGCCATGTTATATAAAGGTTACCACCCTTTTCTAGCCAGAGTTGGGACTAAGAATTTTATTTAATGAGTTCGTCATAAAAAAAAAATCCTATTGCCCAGACGGGAACCTAACTCGTCACTCTAGGTTTACAATGTGAGATTAAGGCCAACGCTTTAACGCACATGGCTAACCTGAGCCCTTTAGTATATTATAGAACTCGCCTGATATCAGAGCATGCGTACTAACTCCTGGAATCTAATTACACAATGTCAACAACATAAACTACCACTGTTCAATCATGGCTGATTAACACTAGATTAATCTACATATTGGCAGGGCTTGTTTGATTGAGAACAGAATCCAAATTTCTCAAGTTCTGTAACAGTGCAATTATTGTTGTGCCTATGGGCTACACTCGGAGGTTGTTCCCGTGGGAAGGAAATCGTGTAAAGGATGTCAGTCATCTGCGGTAGTTTCTTGTTACCTCTGCACGAGACTATTTAACGATAAAATCATCCGGAAGAGTTGAGAAGCTTCCCTCTGAGGTCAATAATTGTTAGACAGCCATCCCTCGGTAGCCAGTAGCCTGCATCAGCTGACTAATGATAGACTATTAGCCAGTATGAGCATCCAGACTACTACTTTAATATACCTCCAGTCTGCCCAAGAGAAATGGTGTAAGCGACAATGCAGCCAAGCAACAAAACAATCCTTAAAGCCAGTGTCCTTAATTTACCCATAAGAAAATACAACTGAGGTTATATTTATGGCTCAGTGCTCAAAATGGAATGGCGAACATGAGGTCCGTTCATATCTACCAATCTTAATATTTCAATTTTCCAAAGATATTGCTCTATATATGTTTTCTCTAACTGGAATATTGAGAGAGTTATCTTTTTCTGCTTTTGCAAACTCCCACTTCAACTCATCGATTTTTCCCTTTAAGTACTTTAGCCACTAAACATCTCATTTGAATATCAAATATTTCAATTTGATTTTGCTTCTTAGGGAAATGTACAGAATACTTGGCGAGATGTGATAATCAGCGTGACATGTTCCATCAGGTTGTATATTTGTTTAGTTTACGCAGCTCCTGGGTGACAGATTTTTTTTTTTAAATTTAAGTCGTATTTGAATAGACACTGCTGAGGTAAGTGGCTGCTGATCCCAGCAGTAACTGTAGTGAAAGAGCAAACGGTAAATGTATAACTTGGACGAAGATATTTTACAGTTGTTTAGAAGCAGCAAGTAGTTTGAAACTGTTCTTGCACAGTTCGTTCCAATCGTTCACTTCCGCTGATCGTTTAGTTCGGCCATTTACAGGATTTGCCAGCTTATCCCCACAGATAGTTACCCAACGCTTATCCCTAAACCTGCTTCAACATAAACGGGATACTTGGGGGCTAGCGATCGTAAAATTGGTTCCTATTGAGGCTAGGTTCTAGTCTGTCACGCAGGGCTGAGTAAACTAAGCAGATTTCCCGCGTGAAGGTTTACAATAGATAAATATACATTCTGGTAACCCACCGTTAATAGTAAGTGAGTTGATACAAACGGTAATAAGAAGTCTTTCAGTGAATTTACAAGTTTTAAACTCGTCAGAATTGTAAACAAACAGGCCAGCCAACCTCATAGAGCTTTTTAGATAGATAGAAATATTCTAGATCGGACAGAAAAGCAGTTACTGAAATATATCTGAATATAACATATTAATTTGAATGAAACCACTTCTAAGTGGGGTTCACTGAAAGCTGAAAAATGAAGATATCTCGTTTAATATTCAAGATAGCGTATAAATGCATATATTAATGTGTATGGCACTCGTACATTTAATTTGCAATATGATTGGTTATATACAATTTTTCGAAGCGGCGTATAATAACGGAGATATTTCGAATTTTTGAAAATCCCTCTCTGAATCCCCTCTCCCACTAGTTAGATTTCAGCCATGAATGAACTTGATTTTTTTACATAAAACGATTAAATATCGAGTTTGGTAATGATACGTATACACAGTGTCCCAAGTTCCCGTGTTACTCCCACCCCCCTTAAATCGTCATTTTTTTAGTAGATTTCCTTAAACGAAATCAGCTATTGAGGTTGTACTCATGACGCGATTTTCGAAAAATTTCTTCAAATGTCCATCGATTGTACCCAGAAGATGACGGAAATGAGGTCGTTCAAAACTATATATATATATATATATATATTTGTCTAGCGGCCCCAATTTTCCTTTCATCGTTGCCAAACTCGATATTTAAACGTTTCATGTAAAAAGAAAGATCTAGTTCTTTAATGACTGAAATGTGACCAGTGGGAAGGAGGGGGAGGGGTCCTTAGAGGGGGGAATTTTGGAAATTCAATATATCTCCGTTATTATGCGTCGGATCGAAAAATTGTTTAGAACCAATCTTATTGAAAATTGTATGTACTTTAAATATTGTTGTATACATTTATTCTGTATTTTGAATATTAACCGAGATATTTGCATTTGTATTGTGTGGTCAGTAGAAGTGGGCTATGTTCGGGACTTTCCGCCGAAAGCTAATTCGGTCGTTTCCGTAACTGTCCGTCCCTCGTGAAATGGCTTAGTGATTCGTTGCTTCTACTGTTATTAATAGGCAGATTTCTCTAATGTGAAACTTCACGTGGGAAATCTGCTTAGTTTACGCAGCCCCTGCGTGACGGACTTTTTTATAAATGACTGAGACTTGGTGTGGCATAATTGTGTGACCCCTGAAGAATCTCTTCAATCAATATTCAACCTCATAACCTTCTCCACCTCCAGTACTTCTCCAGCGGCCATAACTTTAGAATTTTCAATGAAATGCCATACTTTTTATGATATCTTCAAAATAGATTTAGATTTGTTGTCCTTGGACTAGCGAGGAAGTTTTACAATCCTTCCCCAAAGTTATGTTATTATGAATGACCTTTGTTTACACACAAACAATAGCAGGTCCCACTTGCGGTTTTTCATTACACAACTCCACTTATTCCATTGTATACATATTATTTTATTATGGTAAACATCTAATATCCAGGCATTATAAAGGATAATACACTTAAATAAAAGAGACCATCTCCCTTTAATGTTCGCTAATAGTCCCGGTCCCCATATAACAATTTACAACACCCTATTCCAAGCTTAAATACCAAATATTCTTTTAATTGAATTTCAACTGTATGAGATATGTGTAAATATTTTGGTTTGACGTGCTCACATTTTACGTCCTTAATTTAAACGTTTCTACATCACATCAACACCATACTCAATATTTATCCGTTTCATGGTAAACTCAAGATTATATTAAGCAATGGCTGAAATTACCCTTAGAGAACGGATTACTGGAAATTCAAAATATCTCTGCTACTATAAGTCGGAACGAAAATTTGTATGTAACTAATATTGTCAGAATTATAAATTTCTAATGAATTTTATTTTATACATTTTAACAGATTTCCCTTAAGGTAAATCAGCTATCGAGGTTCTACTCAAGTCTCGATTTTTGAAAATAATTTGAAAAATTGCTTTCGTTGCAGTGCATCATCGTCAGTGTCCGAAGAGCCTGGATGTTGAGCTGACGGCTCTTGGAGCTAGACTGGCCAGTCTCCAAGAGCCGTCAGCTCAACATCCAGCACGTCCGGGCACTGACGATGATGCACTGTATCGAAAGCGCTCTGCCGTTTTAATAAATTGTTATAGTGGAAGCGTATCCAATTCTTTCATCCTAGCTACATTAGAAGTCATTTCCACCTGCCAGAATACCAATTTAGAATATATATATATATATATATATATATATATATATATATATATATATACATACCTATATATATTCTGTTACCCCTCTAGAGGTCGCAATGTTTGTTTAATCATTATCCTCGTGCCTGGATTAGAGGGGTGGGGAATTCGAAAATTCAAAATACTGTCGTTATTATGAGTCTGATCGTAAAATGTTATAAACCCAATGTTGTTAAACTATTGTTGCCCTACAATTATTGTCCTATTTATTTTTTTCGTAACACAACTATTCGGTGAGTAATTCGTGCTATTTTCTTTTCAGCCTTCAGTTAGACCCCTCTCCTTGCCGCTCACTTCTACTCATCTTTTCTTTCTTTTTTCATAGAAATACGGAATATGTTTCATTTGAGATCAAAAGTGTTTTATATCATCGCCTGGGAAATATGCTTAGTTTACGCAGTTCCAACGGGACTGATTTCTATTTCCCTACCTTGAATATTAACCGAGATATTCATTTATTTTTTTCAGCCTTTTGTAAACCCCCAGTCATTCTCATGTCATATTAGCATTGAGCTGCGATATCTTGAACCACTATATTCTAAACTTAAATACCAAATTTGGTTTTCAAGAGACCTTTATTATCCGAGAAACATGCTGATTCCTTGTTCAGTGGCGTCATCAATTAAGATTTTTCGTTCTTGTTTCGAAAATGTCACTTGATCTACATCATATTTAACCGATATTTAACCGTTTCAGTTAACACTAAAGATCATATTTGTTATTGACTGAGTCGGACCTGGAATAGTGTGGGTTCAGATAGGGGAAATTCAAAAATTCAAAATGTTTTCGTTATTATGAGTCGGGTCTCAAAATGTTATAAGACCAATCTTGTTAAGCTATTGATGGTCTGCAATTGTACTATTTATGGGTTTTCGTAACTTACGTGTTCAGCGAGTTATTCGTACTTTCCTATTTCCAAACTTCAGGTATAAAGTGATACTAACCAATAGATTACCCGTCCCCATATATGCATGAATTGAACTTTAATAATTATTATTATTATTATCTACTTTTTGCAACTTAGGCTAATCGGGACGGGTTATCTACAGGTTACCACCCTTTTCTAGCCAGGGTGGGATTTTAGGACGTTATTTAATGAATTTCGTCACTAAATAATTTCCTTTGCCCAGGCAAGAATCGAACTCGCCACTCTAGGTTTACCATATGAGATAAAGGTCAACGCTTTAACTCGCATGGCTAACCTGAGCTCCAGAACTTTAATAAATAACAATAACTTTAATCTTACGAATATACGCTCAAATACATTTCCTTACAGAACTAATATTTAAGATTTTAAATATTTTTCTCCTGCAGACAGTAACCATTTCTATCCCGCATAGACCATATTGAGTCAGAATAATTGTAGTTGTGTGTATGTACATAGAGGTATAAACGCTAGTACGGCACTTGGAGATGTAAGGAGGATGTCCTACCTCGTTGCATCTAGTCACGCTTCGTGGCCTACCTCCTTGGAAGATTCGCTGGGAAACATTCACACGCTATTCTAATGGCATTACATCTCCAATCTACACTCTACTACACACATTGTGTTGCAATTCGAGCTAAGTGTTTACAATCCTACTGACAATTTAAACATATTTTATGAACGAATATGTTAATAGAAGCAAGAGAGAGAAGTTTTTTTCTTAATACATTTATTTCCTTTCTCAAGTAACCTAAAGAAAGGGAGTTTATTTTTGTACATATGATTTATTTGGCATCAAAAGCTTATTTTTAATATAAAATATAATAAAAAAGTGATTTATTAAATTACTATTTACAATAGAAGAAGTCTGTCCATCAGGGACTGCGTTAACAAAGCAGATCTCCCACGTGCGTCACGTATTACCATATATCTCTAAACTTGTAAGTTCAATGAGAACAATATTTGGTATTTAGTACAAATAAAGTCCTTCATAACCACTTTAATGTTAATTTAATAGGAGTAGGAGTAGGGTTTTACTGAAGGCTAAAACCTAAAAAAATGCAAATATCTCGGTTAATAATCAAGATAATGAAAAAAACGTACGTATAACATTTATAGAACATTAAATTTGCAATAAGATAGGTTCTATGCAATTTTTTGATCCAATGCTTAATAACGAAGATATTAAGAATATTCGAAATTCACGCCTCTAAGCACCCCCCCCCCCTCCTTCACACTGGTCAAATTTCAGCCCATAACGAACTTAATCTTTAGTTTGACATAAAACGTTTAAATATCGAATTTGGCAACGATCAAACATAAATGGCGACCGCTAAAAAGCATTAACAGACAAATATTTTATATATATATATATATATATATATATATATATATACATACACACATACATATATACAGTTTTGAACGGACCTTGTAGTCATCTCCGGGTATCAATGGACATTTGAAGAAATTTGTCGAAAATCGCGTCATGAGTACGACCTCAATAGCTGATTTCCCTTAAGAGAAATCTGGGGATATAGGCTACAATGGTGAATTAAATTAGTTTAAGTAAATAAATTAACAATTGTCCAGTTTCCATGCAAATATACTCCTGTTGAGCATACTTTTTGGTTTATAGTATTTATAAAATATGTTTTCCTCAACACGGCAATTGTCTTTGAGACGTTATACTTCTGTTGTAAACTTCTTTCTTTGCTCCTTTAGTAGTCTACAATTATAGAGTAAGTGTCTGTAAAGGTACAGTTACAATTTGGTTGATGTTAGGCCAAAACGATTAATGTTAGAGTTTATTCTTCCATTTCCTGTTAATAATTGGGTCAAGTAATTGCTTATTGGTGTTCTTTTAGTCCTAAATACTCTTTAATGTCTGGAATAAATAATTTTAAGTGTTGTCCACATACCATTTCTGTTGGCATTTATTAATCGTACCTATTTGTTATTATGCTTTTAAATGTGATTTTGTAGTAGCATTCTTGAATTGTGGTATCTTTTCGGGCTGATTTTACCTATAAATCAGCGAGCCTGTTTCCCGAAATTCCATGATGCTCTTTGGTCCAGAAAAAGTGTATGTGAATATTACGAGTATTTTATTCAAGACCCCCCCCCCCTTCTAAAGTACGAATTTACAAATTTGATTAATATTTGAGCTACAAAAGAATGTATAGAACGATAATTATAAAGCATCAATATTTTAACAGGATTGGTCCTATAAAAATTTTCGATACTACTCATAATAACTGAGATATTACTAATTTTCTTACTCCCCTCCCCCGCCACGTCGATTTCAGCCATTACATTAGCTGTTAGCAGATTTCCCTTAAGGGAAATCAGCTATTGAGGTCGTACTCATGATGCGAGTTTCGAAAAATTTCTTCAAATGTCCATCGATCCTACCCAGGAGATGACGAAAATGAGGTCCAAAATTATATATATATATATATATATATATATATATATATATATATATATATATATATATATATATATATATACATACATATATTTGTCTGTTAACGCTCTAGCAGTCGCAATTTTTGTTTGATCTTTACCAAACTCGGAATTTAATCGTTTTATGTAAAAAGGAAGATCAAGTTCGTTAATGGCTGAAATCGGACCAGAGGGCGGGGGGGGGGATTTTTGAAAAATCAAAATATCTCCGTTATTATGCGTCGGATCGAAAAATTGTATAGAATAAATCTTATTGCAAATTAAATTTACTATAAATATTGTTCCATACATTTATTCTGTATCTTGAATATTAACCGATATATTTGCATTTGTATTCTGCGTGTGATCTCCAGTAGGTTATGTTCGGACTTTCCGCCGAGAGCTCTGGCGGCCGTTTCCATAACTATTCGTCCCTTGTGAATAGGTTTAGAGGTTAGGTCAACTGTTTTTTGGGGCTAGAAACTACTGGGTTTTTACGCCCTAAATAATGATTTAGGTTTAGAGGTTTCTTACTACTACAGTTGTTATTAGGCAGATTTCCCTATTGTAAAACTTCACGTGGGAAATCTGCTTAGTTTACGCAGCCCCTGCGTGACGGACTTTTTATTAGGGTTTATGCCGTTGCTGGGGATTTGTTAATAATAAAATTATTTGTTATGTACGGTTTCACTGCCCTCAATATTTTTATATTTCCCGTCTCCTGTGAATGTAGTTTTTTTTGTAACGAAATGGACCGTATAATACATAATCATAGAAAGTATTCTCTCTTCCAAAATTATAAATAAAACAAAAAGCCCAACGGTGACTGCAGTTTTAGGTACGTCATAACAATTCTTTCCAATGTGAACATTATTGATTATAACGAATTGTTTTCAGAAAAATTGATTTTATTTCTGAATAAAGAATAATGGAATTATTATATTATTACTTTTTCATTCCATATTTTGTTTAATATACTAATCGCTTGAAATATCATGCAGGACAAAGTCTGTCGGGTCTGTCAGTATATATATATATATATATATATATATATATATATATATATATATAAAAGCATAATGAAAATCAAAAAATAAATATAAAATTTCGAACGGACCTTATTTTTTCATCTCCTCGATAGGAACGAAAACCCCCTCGGGGATTTGAGGGAAAGTTTCGAAAATGATATCATGTGTACAACCTCAATAGCTGATTTCCTTTGAGGAAAATCTGCTAATATACATATATATAGATATATATATATATATATATCTATATATATATAAAATTGTAACCTCTGTCTGTACATTGATTTTTTTCGCGAAATTTCACGATAACTTTTCGTTTCACATGTCATAGACACCATAACTGCATTTTGTTTCTTTGGTGTCTGTTTGTTTGTTTGTTTGTTTATTTGTTTGTTTGTTTATTTGTTTGTTTGTTTGTTTGTTACCTTTCACGCATAAACGGCCGAACCGAATTTTATGAAACTTGGTATGTATATTACTACTAACCCAACTTAGACTTTAGGCTATGTTAATTTTCTCTGAGACGAACAGGAGTGGGGGTTATAAGGGAAGCCTGAAATTAAAAATAGCGATATTTCGTTTTCTATTGGGTTTTCGGTAAATGTGTACATAAAAAAAGTTGTTTATTTTGTTATTTAGAGTAACTTTTGTTATATACACTTTTGTCGTATACCGAAGTTTAAATGCGTTATACTCTAAAACTTATAGCGGGAGTCAACAATATTATTTGCCAAAAAAGACTCAGCCGAACTAAATAAAACTCGGTATGTGTATTAGCAGTGAGGCCTTCATTATAATAAGCCATACCAACATTTCTATGGACGGGCAGGAGTGGGGGTTATAAGGGAAGCCTGAAATTAAAAATAGCGATATTTCGTTTCCTATTGGTTTTTCCGCAAATATAAACATAACAAAAGTTGTTTATTTTGTTATTTGGAGTAACTTTTGTTATATACACTTTTGTCGTATACCTAAGTATAAATGAGTTATACGTTAAAACTTTAGCGGGCACTAACGGCTGAACCGAACTTAACAAAACTCGGTATGTCAATTAGCATTAATTCTTCCATGATTATAAGTTATATTAAAATTTTTAGGTTCGAACGGGAGGGGGGTAAAAGGGAGGCCTGAAATAAAAATTCACCATATTTACATGTATAAGAGACGGGAAATATAAAAATATCGAAGACTGTGATGCCTTATCGAACAAATAATTCTATTATTAGCAAATCCACGGCAAAGAAGGGTATCAATCCTAAACACTGGGACGGGTAAATGTCAAAATATTGTGCAATGTAAAGCCTGCTAAAAAATACCATCACCATTCAGCCTCAAATGAATTCCCGGGCGAAGCCGGGTATCTGAGCTAGTATATATATAAAATTGTAACCTCTGTCTGTACATTGATTTTTTTCGCGAAATTTCACGATAACTTTTCGTTTCACATGTCATAGACACCATAACTGCATTTTGTTTCTTTCGTGTCTGTTTGTTTGTTTGTTTATTTGTTTGTTTGTTTGTTACCTTTTCACGCATAAACGGCTGAACCGAATTTTATGAAACTTGGTATGTATATTACTACTAACCCAACTTAGACTTTAGGCTATATTAATATTCTCTAAGACGAACAGGAGTGGGGGTTATAAGGGAGGCCTGAAATTAAAAATAGCGATATTTCGTTTCCTATTGCTTTATCAGCAAATATGCACATAACAAAAGTTGTTTATTTTGTTATTTAGAGTAACTTTTGTTATATGCACTTTTGCCGTATACGGGAGTATAAATGAGTTATACGCTAAAAACTATAGCGGGAGTCTACAATTTTATTTGGCACAAAAGACTCAACCGAACTTAACCAAACTCGCTATGTGAATTAATACTAACAATTTCCTTATAACAAGCCATACTAACATTTCTAGGGACGGGCAGGAGTGGGGGTTGTAAGGGAGGCCTGAAATTAAAAATAGCGATATTTCGTTTCCTATTGCTTTTTCAGCAAATATGCTCATAACAAAAGTTGTTTATTTTGTTATTTAGAGTAACTTTTGTTATATGCACTTTTGCCGTATACGGAAGCATAAATGAGTTATACGCTATAAGCTATAGCGGGAGTCCATAATTTTATTTGGCACTAAAGACTCAATCGAATTTAACCAAACTCGGTATGTGAATTAGTACTAACGCCTTCATTATAATAAGCTATACTAGCATTTCTAGGGACGGGCAGGAGTGTGGGTTATAAGGGAGACCTGGAATTAATAATAATGATTTCCTATTGGGGTTTCGGCAAATATGCACATAACAAAAGTTGTTTATTTTGTTATTTAGAGAAATTTGCTCAACACTTCTTTTCAATATGAACTACCAGGTACTTCATCTGAAAAAATTAATTCAAATGTATATCAATATTATCTCCTTAATAATTCAAATCTATGCATAATTCACAGGAGACGGGAAATATGACAATATGGAGGACAGTGAAGTCTTATATGAAATATTAATTTTATTATTAACAAATTCATAGCAACGACAGGTATAATAAACTCTAAACACTGAGACGGGGAAATGTCAAAATATTGTGCAAAGCAAAGCCTTGCCAAAAAAAAAATACCATCACCATTCAGCCTCAAATGAATTCCCGGGCGAAGCCGGGTATCTGAGCTAGTATATATATATATATTTGTCTGTTACCGCTCTAGCGGTCCCAATTTTGATTAGATCGTTACCAAACGGTATATAAGTGTTTCATGAAAAACTAAAGATCAAGTTCGTTAATGGCTTTATATACGTTAATAGAAGCAACAGAGAAAAGCTTTTTATTCTAAAGTTTAGATCTACGTATTATATATATATATATATATATATATATATATAGTTTTGAACGGATCTCATTCATTATCTTGGTCTCCTAGGTAGGATCGAGGGACGTTTGAAGACATTTTTCGAAAATGAGTACCTCAATAGTCTACTTAATTTATTTAGATGTGCAGCAATTCGAATAGCCTTCTTAAGGAAATCAGCTAAAAGTCCGTCAAGCAGGGGCTGCGTAAACTAAGCAGATTCCCCATGTGAAGTTATACAATAGAGAAATCGACATACGAGAGCCGAACAGTTACGGAAACGCCCGAACTAGCTTTTGGCGGGAAACTCACTCGTCCGTTACCTAACCCTTAAAGGAAATCGGTACTTTTGTATTATATCCACCTCATTCTAGTTCCAATAGTTCGACGGTAGAGTGCGCTACTGTTTTAAGAAGTACGATTCCTTGCCCACGAAGGAGGTTATAATTACCTTATAATCTTCTAAGGAATAATCATGCTAAATAAAAGAAAACACAATTTTTAAAAATAAAACGTTTTATTCACATTTCGGCGGAAAATATGAGGATAAAGAATTTAAAATGCACTGAAATGTGTCTCCATTGACATTTTTAGTTGTTTTTTGCAAAATTTGATAGATGTTAATTCTTCGCACCACCAGTAAATGAACTTTAATGCATTACAAAATGGAATTTTGCTTCCTTCGAACCAAGTGCCATTCCGAACGCCGACTTGCTCAACAGGCTTTCTTACATTACACTTCCAAAAAATAGTTTTTCCACCATAACATTTCATACAATGCGATTTAGAAAACTTTCTTCTGATACTTCTTCACTCGTTGGCAAATCCCAAAGAGGCATTTTTAAACGAATAAGAAATACTAAACAGCACAATAAACAGCAAATGCATCGATAACAAAAGATAACCTCATCAGACTGGGAGAGCTAGCGTCGCACTTCAGTAGCGCACTCTACCGTGGAACTAAAATTTGGTGGGTATAATACACAAGTACCGGGAAATCTGCTAAAAACACTTATAATTCGTCTGTGATTTAACGATCTCTATGGTTTGTCGAATCTACTTGGAAATGGCCACCTTCAGAATCCCCCCCTCCCCTCACACCTCTGCCGAACTATTCCCGCCAGTAGCTGACTGTTCTTCCCTCTCTCTACTTAGTTAGCGCCTTGTTTTAAAATTAAAGTATTCCTTGGGTACTCAGCAATGACGCTTTTAGCCGCAACCTTTGAAAATACTACAACTGTCACTTGGCTTCAAATGGACCCTCCTTGTCACAGCTCCTCTCCTCCATCTGTCTATCCCGAAATTGTCTCCCATCCTATTGTAATGTTCCAAGAACATTCTTATGAAGAGATAGCAATGTAAGTTGCTTTTTATTTTACATTTATGAAAAAAATACGGGAAGTCGAAAAATTGTTCCAACAGCCTTATGAATATGAATGATTTCAATTTAAATATATAACTAAGTGTTTTTATTTAACAAGTTTTATAAATTGACATAAAATATGTTGATTACATATTTTAGTTTAGAAAATAAATTATGTAGTAAAGATACTGTTATATTCATTAAAATAAACAGTGATAAGAAGTTTTTGAAAAAGAATCATCTATGTTGGTCAAAGGTATCAGCTGGAAGGAGGTTTCCATTTTCTTTGTTTATATTAGTTTACTTCAAATTATGCAACTTTTATTTTATCATTATTTTTAATGCACAAAATTATAAAATTAAGTAGCTCACTGTTCTGTTTGTGAAAATCAGTTTGATTTAATGAGAGTCGATTAACTCTTCCATGATGTTTGATTTCAAAGAGAGTTCTAAGAATGTCTCGCAGGAATTTAAATTTTGGAGAGTTCTCTCTTGATGATGAGAAAGAGGTTTTTGTGAGTGCTCGGTCTAGTTTCAGTGAGCCTTTGAATATGAGGAACAGCAGTATGATTTATTTATCCGGGAAGGACCCGAGCCTCTTGACCTCCAGAGAGAAATTCATGTTGAGAAGGTCCAGGTTCGAAGATTCCTTCAATGATATAATGAGGAGAAGGTTTTGTCCTCTGGGAGGCATCAAAAACAAACCAATATGTGATAATAGATCTGTTAGAAATGTGCCGGGGAATAGGCGTTCTTCGCTCCTTAAAAGGAGTGTCTGCAATTGCTGGAGGCAGTCTAGATTTTGCCTCGACTGTGTCAACTCCAGGTTGTATTGGACGTGGCCGGCAGGGCAGAGTGTTTATAACATTGACAGGAGATCTCTTCACAGCCTTTGTTTACTTTGGAGCTCCTACAATAAGAGTGGTTATGAGAGTAAGACAAGCCCATCGACATTCCAAAACCCAGATCTGCTCGCTTTCAGAAGGAGTACCCCTGGCCATTCTTGTTTTCACAGGGACCTTACGAAATCTCACATTAACCCAGCATTTGTCGATAAATTATTTCCCTCCAAAGTGGACTATCGCAAATTGAGAATGAAGTCCAGTGAGGAAAGATTTTATAACAGGTACAATATTATTCACAACTTGTGTATCAGAAAACTGATCTTTATTTAGACATTAAAAAAAAAAATTAATCTACATTTGCATTAAATTATGATTTATTGTATTAAGTATTATAATTACTTAAGATTAATATTTGTATTATATTACATACCATTGTATATGCTGCTAATTTGTAGTTTAGAAAATATTATTATTTTTATTTACACATTTTTTAAAACATTATATTATATTATAGTGACAAGCTCATTAAATAAAATCCTTAATCCCACCGTGGCTAGAAAAGGGTGGTAACCCGTAGTTAACCCGTCCCAATTAACCACAGTTTCATAAAGTGGGCGCTAATTAAATAAATATTATATTATATTAACAACCTACTATCAGTAATTGGCCAGAATCTTGGCAACATGTTTGTAAACATAAGCCAATAAAATATCTATCTATCTAACATTATTTACTACTAGCTGTTGAGACCATTGTTAATATTTTGAAGTCGAATCTTAATTATTTTTCTTTCTTTAATAAAATATTTTGAGAACTTAGTAACTGATACACATTTGTATTCAACCAAGATTTAATATGATGGATTGATATTTTTTAAGGGGGGGGGTCTCTTTGAGACAATTTAGGCTATCTAGGATAACAGATTTTTTATCATTTTCTGTGAAACTTTTTTCGTTTAATTATTTTGAGATAGTTATTAATTTAAGCTATATTATAAAGATTTCATTATTTTTAAATATATCATGGGTATTAAATTGCAGTATCATTCCCTTTTGCTTTATACATGCAGATTTTAAGCATATAGGAGCAATTTTTGATCAAATGTTTATTGCTCTAGAACAGTTGGATTTATTTTTTAATGTGAAACATAGTGTGTTGAATTTTGTTATGAGGAGGTAGAATGGTACAAATGGTTCTTCATGATCATGGTCTAAAGAATATGCATTGCTTGAACCATTGGGTTCTTTCTGAAGCTGTTTTGGTTTCCATTTTACTGTACCAGCCAATATCTGTAAGATGATTGATGTATTCAAAAAAGGATTTTTTAGCCCTCCCTCTTCCCTAATGGCCTTCCCTTTAAATATATTTGTGATGAAATTGTTTTGCCTGTGATGAAAGAAGTTTCACCCTCCTTTTTTCCATTGCCTTGATTTTTTTTTTCTATTTTCACATTGGGTTTTTTTAGTCCAACTTGTGATTCTGCGCCAAATCCACATTTCCATTTCTTCTAATCTATTATAATGAGTCCAACTTTTGCTCCTGTAAAGCTGTACACTCCAAACCAAATGCCTATCACACATTTTTTTGTTATCCATGCTCATCTGCTTATTAGTTAAAATACTTATTTTGGTTTTAGAATGCATTGTTCAGCAAGTGCTATCTTCTATTTACTTTAGCTCTACTATCATTGTCTTCAGAGATGATGCTCCGTAGATAACAAAATTCCTTTAATTTTTCAAGTGAAATACTTCGGATTTTAATATTTACATTTCCATGCCTTTATTTCTTCTCTACTACTGAAACTTTTGTTTTACGTGCATTTATTTTGAGTTTAAATGGATCTAGAGCATCCTTTAGGAATCATTATCAAAAATGTCTTAGTAGGCAAATCAAATACCTTAAATATGTATCTCAAAAGAGTAATGTAGAACTAGCATAGTACAGAGGTTATGATATCCATCCTCTATCATCTTTCGAACATACTGACCCTCGTCTCCCATCAAAACTGTGCCATTTTTATTTTCATTGAAGTAAATTATAATAGTTTATTGAAAATTTAAAAAAAAAAACAAAAAAAACATAGCTCTTGAAGGATTTTTATTTTCATCAAAGTAAATTATAAAGGGAATCAGGTTAAACACATGAGCTACTGCATTGGTCTTAATCTCAGTTGGAGTAGTGAGTTTGATTCTCATGTGGGCAATAAGAATTTATTTAGTAACAAACGCATTTAATAAAATCCTTAGTCCCACAATAGCTAGAAAAGGGTGGTACATAACCTTTAGATAACACGTCCTAATTAGCACAAAGTGGACGTTAATGAATAGCATTAATAAATTTGTTTTTATTTTATTTTCTTTCGGTATATTCTTGGCATTAGGTTTCCATACCAGTCCACTATATAGAACTCCACAGTGTTTTTCTTCACTCTGTCTACTCATTTCATCTTCAGCCTCCCTTGTGACTGGATACCCACCACTGTCGCATTCATCGTATTGCATAGGTAGCCGGCTCTAGCCACATGTCCCGACCATTGTAATCTCATATGTGAAACAACTGTCTCATTTCAGATATAATCATCTCTATTGTCTTCCTTTTCCAGAGTCCTAAGTCACCATCCCATTTTGGGCCTATTATAGCTCTAAGAACCTTATACTCAAACCTTTCAACCTTTGTTTTCTGGGTACCTGTGAGACCCATGTCTCGTACCCATATATCAGTACAGGTTTGTTAATCGAATTATAAAATCTTAATTTCAAAGCCCGAGTGATTTTCCTGCTTCTTAAGACATGAGAAACTGAGAAGAATGCACGGTTGGTACTAGTTATTTTCTAACTATTACGTAAAAAAATCAAATATTTTTTAATATAGATTTTCCTTCCAAAATTTATACCTAATTAATCTACAAAAACTTATGAAAAATCTGTCACAATTTTAAAATATTTTTCCTGTGGGGGTTATTTTCTTGCTTGAAATTGAAAATCACTCCAACTTTCAAATTCATTTGCTAGTCTTATCTGAAGATCTTTCAATATACATATTCTGCTTTATTTGGTTCCAGAGAAGAAAAATTATAAGTCTTCATAAAGTGAATCTAGTTTTCTATATATATCTTGCAAAAGAGGGAAATACTCTATACCATATTATACTCCTTACCTGTATTTGGGAAATTTACACGGTGTCATTGAAAGATGGAGAGGAAATGTGAGGGAGAGGAGAGGAAATGGGAGATAGGGCTAGAAATAACACTTGACCCCCTGGCAATTGCAGACAGTCTTTCGTGACCCCTTAACAGCCGAAAGACATGCTATTTAGAATCCACTCATTGGAACATATTAGCTCTAATACAATCAACCTCTGCCCTATCTCTCTCTCTGTTCTACATCTAGAATCACTACTCAATCTCCCAATAGGCAATTGCACCATTCGCTTGATGATAAATCAGCTGCAGGCGTTGATGATATGAGCATTGAAAATTTTAGACATTTTAAAAATTAGGCTTCAGGTTCTTGTTTATATTAGGTAAAAAAAAGGCCTGTTTTCCTCCACAGTGCTTTTATTATGACATAGTGCACTTCGAGAGAAACAGCTCCATCTTCAGCACCTGTTGTCACAAAAAAACACCTTTTGAACATCAACCATCATTTAAATTATTCAAAAAATACAAAAGCAACCTAAGCTTCAAATGGAAAAAAACAGAAATTAAAATACAGGTTAAAAGTCTAATTTAAAAATGAAATATATATATATATATATATATATATATATATATATATATATATATATATATATATCACAGAGAAAGCAACTGTCTTTATGTAAAAACACATGTATAAAGCGACAATTGTTGATATTTTAATCAATCAATATTTTAACAAGATTGGTTCTATAACATTTATTGATCCCATTCATAATAATTTCCCCCCCCCCCTCTATTCCTGGTCCAATTTCTTCCAATAACAAATATGATCTTTAGTGTTGACTGAAACTATTAAGTATCGAGTGTGGTATAGATCAGATTAACATTTTCAAGACAAGATTGTAAAATTGATGACATCATCGCACAACAAATTTGCATGTATCTCACATAATAATGGTCTCATGAAAACCATATTTTGTATTTAAGCTTAGAATAAAGATGTTCATGTTATATTATCTTATTGCTATTATGACATAAGTAGGAGTGGGAGTTTTCTAAAAACTGACAACTAAAATATCCCAATATCTCGGTTAATATTTATATTAGTAAAAATATGTTGATAACATTTATAAGCAATTACATTTGCAATAGGATTGGATCTATACAATTTTTCAGTCGGCTTATAACAACAAAGATATTTTGAATATTTGTGAATTTGATGAACTTCATCTTTAGTTTTTGCGTGAAATGCTTATATAACCTAGTTTGGTAATGACAAAACAAAAATTCGACTGCTGCAGTGTAGCAGACAAATATATATAATAATATATAAATACATAATATATATATAATTTTGTGCGGACCTTATTTCTGTTATCTCCTGGTTAGGATCAATGGTCATTTGAGAAAATTTGCCACTAATCACGTCATGAGTACAACCTCAATAGTTGACTTCCCTTAAGGAAAATCTGCTAAAATACACACAACCCCAAAAAATAAAAAAACAAATTGAGCAATATTTTAAAAATAAAAAATAATACTAAAAACAAGAAAATTCTAATGTACAACAAAAAATATAATAAAAAAAATAGCAATAATCAACCAAAATAAAATATTAAATGAATGAATTATACATGCAATGAATATACATTTGATAAAAAGGGAAACGAGTTAATTCAACCATAACTTAATGTATTTTCACTAAGTTCTTATACAATTTATGCTTATTGTAGCTCTGAAGAAGGGTAGCAAAGGCTAGGAGACCGAAAATGTAAGCATAAAAATGCACTCATTTCTGTAGCCAATACTCTACTATCCTCTAGGTCATTTAAATGGTTCATATAAAGCTAATGATAAAATTTGTTAATGGTTGTATTCAGACCAGAAGGAGGGAGTTAGATGTGATTAAAATAAAAAAATGGTATTTAACCAATCTTGTTCTTAAATTTAATTGGGGGATGGCTGAGGTTAGCCAGGGGAGTTAGTCAGTGTTGGCCTTAACCTCACATGGTAAACCTAGAGTGGTGAGTTCGATACCCGCCTGGGCAATAGGAATTTATTTAGTGACGAACTCATTAAATAAAATCTTCAGTCCTACTCTTGGTAGAAATGGGTAACCTGCAGATAACCTGCCCAGCTACCCTTAGTAGCAAAAAGTAGACTTAATAGTAATAATAATAAATTTAATGTCCTGAAATTGTTCTGCATTGTTTCTGTAATTTGAATAACAACCTGTTAGATCCTGGAACTATTTATTATCTTCTTAGTACATGTTTTATACCTATAAAATTTTTTTTTTTTTTTTTTTTTTTTTAAGAAAGAATATTTTTTTCAAGCCGTGGGAAGTAGGAAGTCTATGAGTCATTGTGAAAACATACTGCCTATAAAATACAAACCTTGTTTCATCAACCATTCCTTTGGGAAATGCTTTTAATAATAATCCTCTATATACTGAACTGTAGTTTTCATTATCTGATATAAGTTATCAACAGAATATTTGTTATTCCTTGGTTGTGTATTAGCTAAGGCACTTCTTCCCACGTGGTTATCTCAATCTGGCCAATGGCCACTGTTTGTTTCTGGATTGAATGTATATTTTAAAAGCGTGATATAAACAAGTAAGATGGGGTAATGTGTTTATTTGAATAGATGGAGTAGGAGAGCTCAGTTCTGTCCTATATCTCGAATGATCCACTTCTCCATTATGCTCTATGAATTTATCGCTTACTTATTTTCATTCCGAATCTATTTTAATGTACTATTGGAAAGTTTGAGGGATCTCAAGATAATTATTAAAAACAGGTAATATATCCTTTTGTTTTTTGGTGAAACGTTCATCAACTGCTCTCAACCATGATAAGTTTCAGCTAGCCTTCTTTCTAGAAAATATTTTAACAGATCAGATGGTATCGTAATTTCAACAGGTTTCCTTTTAGCAAAATATGCATTTATTTGATTTTTAGAGCTTTGCAACATATTACTCATTTTAATTTTTTAAAAAGAAGAAAAAAATGTAATTACTAATAGAAGAATAAGAAATGCAACATATAGAGCATAAAACACAACACGCTTTTTTAACAATATCTTCAAGTGTCCATCGATCCTATCCCAGGGGACATGATGGAAATGAGGTCCATTCAAAACTATATATATATTTGTCTGTTAACATTCTAGTAGTCACAATTTTTGTTTGATCTTTACCAAATTTATGTAAAAATAAAGATCAAATTTATTAACCACTGAAATTGGAGTTGAGTTCAATTCTCACCCGGTCAATAGGAATTTATTTAGTGATGAACTCATTGTATAAAACTCTTTGTCCCCCTGGCTAGAAAAGGGTGGTAATTTGTAAATAACCCACCGCTCTTAGCCATAACAGTACAAGGTGGACATTAATAAACAACATTTAACATAATGAATCATTTATTTTATAGCACCTTCTTTCCTTTTATTTTCTTGTTTTATTCCTTTAAAATTGAATACATGTTTTGTGTGTGTGTGTGCTACTAAGCTGGTCGGGACATTTAGTAAATAAACTCACTCTTTGAAGTATCCTTTAAAGTGGAAATAAATAAAAAATAATTGTTATTATTATTTATTAACGTCCACTTTTTGCTGCTGAGGCTAATTGGGGTGGGGGTTATCTACAAGTTACCACCCTTTTCTAGCCATGGTGGGACTCAGGACTTTATTTTATGAGTTTGTGATTACATTAATTGCTATTTCACAGGTAGGAATCAAACTCGCCACTGTAGGTTTACCATGTGTGATTAAGACCAATGATTTAATGTACATGGCTAACCTAAGCCACATCCCCATTAAATTTAATAACAAGATTGATTAGACTTTTGATCTGACTCTAAATAGCAGAGATACTTTGATTTTTTTTAATTTTAACCACCTCTATTAACTGCCTATAAATGTTTTTATGTGCATATTTTCTCTAATATAAATATTAACGAAAATATTTGGATATTTTAGTTTTCAGGCTGTAGTAAATCCCCACTCCTACTCATGTCAAACTAACAATAAGCTGTTGCAAAATGAACATCTTTTTTCTAAGCTTCGAAATATTGCTTTCATAAGACCTTTAGTATGCGAAATACATGCTAATTTGTTGTGTGATAATATCATCAATTCAGATTTCTCATTTTTGTCTCGAAAATGATAATTTGATCTATGCCATACTCGATATTTAATCTTTTCAGTCAACACTACAGATCATATTTTTTATTGGCAGAAATTGGGCAAGGAATAAGGGGAGGGGTTAACAGGGGGATGGCCAATGCTTTAACTCACATGGTTAACCTGAGTCTCTATGAAAATATAAATATAATTTTTATTTCAAGGTAAATTTTTTATAAATAACATGTGATTCATTATTGTCGTAGGCTTGTGATGGAGGAGGAGGAGAAGGAGAGACGAGAGGAGGCAGAGAGATGGAGAGAGAGGGAAGAGCAAGAGAGGAAAGGGATGGGTCCAGAGACAGCGACCCTCCCAGTGAGGCGGCCCTGGATACAGCCCCATGCCAAGTTCGTCACCAAGGCTATCATGGAAGGAGCTAGGAATCTCGGACCGGTAAATATAAAACACAATTTATCTTTAACACCATTGCGATCTGGCTGCGGCAATAGGCAGTGGAAGCTGTAAGAGATGTTCCTTACAATTCCCACAGCCAAATCACTGACAAGAATTTAGGAAGGGTTCACCAACAATCGACTCAGTCAAAATTTATTTATAATTAAATCTTCACCTATAATAAGTGTTAATCAAAATGAAGAGGCACATTTTAATATAAAGTGGGACACTTATCTCTACTTAAACTAGATTACAATTAAAGCACTTAGCTGTTTTTATAGAAGTTCTGTATCAGGCTCTGCTGTGTGAGATAGTGCAGGCGAGAAGTAGTCTGGCTAAGGCAGGCTGAAGCTGAAGGAATAGTGAGATGTCACTGGACAAACGTTCTCCCTCAAGAGTATCTGAGATATGACTGATTTTAATTTTTTTTTTTCTGAATCCCAACGAAATCCAATAAAATAACAAAAAAGAAACTAAAAGGAAAAAGATAGATCGGCAGGTGTAGGTAACACCTAGGCTATGCCGTGAGCCCCCTTGTGCTATACCAAGGGTATCATTATAAGGGGTGGTTGTGAAAGATTGGGGTTATATGTTAGTATAGTTGAAGTGGGTAGGGTAGCTGGTTACCCTCTGGATTGATGAAGGAGATGAAAGAAGAAGAAAGATCAAAGAGATAGTACAAGAGAAGGTGAGAAACCGAAGGAAAAGGGTGTCAGTCACAATTATTTCATTTATTTTTCATTTTTGTTTTCAATCATTTTTCATTGTTGTCATTGGGATTTGAAGGGAATCAGGTTATGGAGTAGGTAAGGGTGAAAGGGCCTAGACTGTGACATCAATTAGCGGGACACCTCGGCCACGGGTGTCCTGCCAGTTTTCAGGTAGTGGTGGTGGGATGAGAGAGGAAAATAAGGGATTGGGGAGGCATTGCAAGGAGTCAAAAAATTTGACATGCCTCTTTTTTATCGTTTCGGCAATAGTATCCAGCTCCAGGGTTTCTCTTATTATGGGGTGGGATTTCTTCGCCAGCGAGGTATGCCTTACATTCTTCCGTACGATGCCGTTCTGGGAGGATTGTAGGTTCTGAAGGGAGGTTTTGGTAAGATATCGGAGGAGAGGGGATCCATAGAGGAGGTTGCGGGTTGCATACTCCTCCATATATGAGCAATTTTAGCATGAGGCTGAAGACAGGGCAGATGAGGAGGTGGTGAAGAGAGGTGAATCTCATGCGTGTTGCTCTGAGTTTACGGGCAACATGTGTGGAGAATCTGAGGTAGCGGTTTACATGGATTCCTAAATAGGTGATTGTGCTGGCCACAGGGATCGTTGCACTGTTGAGGAGGAAGGATTTGGGGAGTTGGCCCCGCCATCCGTTCTTGGAGAAGGGGAATATCAAACCGTCCATCTTGAAGGGGTTGACATGGATGTTAATGTCTCTGAGGCGGTTTGATATTTCCTGACATGCCATGGACGCTAGGGTGAGGGCACGGGCGGGGTTCATAGAAGTGTTACAGATGGCCAGATCATCTGCATAGGCAGTGATTTCCGTATGGAAATAATACCTATGACTCACTATCTCGGCGGTGTATAAAGAGAAAAGGTAGGGTGTGAGAACGGAGCCCTGGGGGACTCCGCATGGTAGAGGACGGGAGCGAGATAGCCTACCACCTACTTGGATTTGGAAGGATCTACAGGATAGGTAAGAGGAGATGAGGGTGTATAACTGCTCAGGGCAGTCGTACTGTTGGAGTTTGGAGAGGAGGATGCCGTGATCGACTGAGTCAAAGGCCTTCGTGCAGTCTATTGAGATAAGGGCTGTGGCATGATTACATCGGAGGGCGGCTGTGGCTTGGGATTGGAGGCGGCCAAGGGGATGGAGAGTGCTCAGGCCGGGGCAAAAACCTGTTTGTTCAAGGGGGATGATATTTTCCTTCTCACAGAAATCTGTAAGGTAGCCGAGAATCACCTTCTCCAATGCCTTAGAGATGTGTGATAGAAGGGAGATGGGTCTGTACTGCTCAGGGAGGGTGCCATTTTTAGTGGGTTTTAGCAGGGGGACAACTACCGCGTGCTTCCACTGGGATGGGAAATATCTGAGACGGATGCTGATTTTAATCCTTCGCAATGTCGCCCTTTTATAGGCTGAGCCGATGTTGCCCTTTGCCCCCGCCGATCAAAATATTTTCAAAAAGTGTTTTTAATGGTAAATTATTATCGAAATTCGTTCGTAATATTAATTAGTGTATCGACGTTAAGAACTGTGAATGTTATTATAAAAAATCCATTGGCGTTATCTACTAAAATACTAGAGCACATAGTGACTTAACTCCAAATTGGATAAAACTTATTTAAAGGTAAAAATTAGACATTTAAGTGTTCATAAATAATAATCTGCATCCATTGTAATGCATGTTGTTCTTTTGTAAAAAAGAAAAGAAAAGAGAAACTAAAAACTTATTATATATATATATATATATATATATATAAAATTGTAACCTCTGCCTGTACATTGATTTTTTCACGAAATTTTTCGATAACTTTTCGTTTCACATGTCATAGACACCATAACTGCATTTTGTTTCTTTAGTGTCTTTGTTTGTTACCTTTTCACGCAAAAACGGATGAACTACTTGGTATGTATATTACTACTAACCCAACTTAGACTTTAGGCTATATTATTATCCTCTGAGACGAACAGGAGTGGGGGTTATAAGGGAAGCCAGAAATTAAAAATAGCGATATTTCGTTTCCTATTGGTTTTTTGGCAAATATGAACATAACAAAAGTTGTTTATTTTGTTATTTAGAGTAACTTTTGTTATATACACTTTTTTCATGTACCGAATTATAAACGAGATATACGCTAAACCTATAGCGGAAGTGAACAATTTTATTTGTGACGAACGACCCAACCGAAATAAATAAAACTTGGTATATGTATTAGCACTAACGCTTTCATTATAACAAGCCATACCAACATTTCTAGGGACGGGCAGGAGTGGGGGTTGTAATGGAGGCCTGAATTTAAAAATAGCTGTGTTTCGTTTTCGGCAAATATGAACATAACAAAAGTAGTTTATTTTGTTATTTATAGTAACTTTGGTCATATTCATTTTTGTCTTTTAACAAAGTAAAAACGAGATATACATTATAAACTAAAGCGGGAGTCAACTATTTTATTGGGCGCTAACGATTGAACCGAACTTAACAAAACTCGGTATTTCAATTAGCAGTAATTCTTCCATGATTATAAGATACATTAAAATTTTTAAATTAGAACGGGTGTGGGGGTTATAAGGGAGGCCTGAAATAAAAATTTGCGATATTTCATTGTCTATTTGTCTACGGGAAATATGACAATTTGGAGGACAGTGAAGACTTACATAAAAAATTAATTTTATTATTAACAAATGCCAACAACGGGAATTAACCCTAAACACTGGGACGGGTAAATGTCAAAATATTGTGCAAATTAAAGCCTTGCCAAAAAAATACCATCACCATTCATCCTTAAATCAATTCCCGGGCGAAGCCGGGTATCTGAGCTAGTATATATATATATATATATTATATATAATATATATATATATATATATACTAGCTCAGATACCCGGCATCACCCGGGAATTGATTGGAGGCTGAATGGTGATGGTATTTTTTTGGCAAGGCTTTACTATGCACACTATTTTGACATTTACCCGTCCCAGTGTTAAGGATTTATACCCGATGTTGGTGTAGAGTTGTTAATAATAAAATTAATTTTTTATGCAAGACTTCACTGTTCTCCATATTGTTATATTTCCTCCCTTATAACCCCCACTCCCGTTCTAAACTAAAAATTTTAATGTAGCATATAATCATGGAAGAATTAATGCTAATTGAAATACCGAGTTTTTGTAAGTTCGGTTTACTCGTTAGCGCTCAATGAAATCGTTGACTCCCGCTTTAGTTTATAGTGTATATCTCGTTTATACTTTGTTAAAAGACAAAAATGAATATGACCAAAGTTACTCTAAATAACAAAATTAACAACTATTGTTATGTTCATATTTGCCGAAAAACGAATAGAAAACGAAATACCGCTATTTTTAAATTCAGGCCTCCCCTACAACCCCCACTCCTGCCCGTTTCTAGAAATGTTGGTATGGCTTATTATAATGAAGGTGTTAGTGCTAATATACATACCGAGTTTTATTTAGTTCGGTTGAGTCGTTTGTGCCAAATAAAATTGCTCACTTCCGCTATAGGTTTTAGCGTATATCTCGTTTATAATACGTTATACAAAAAAAGTGTATATAACAAAAGTTACTCTAAATAACAAAATAAACAACTTTTGTTATGTTCATACTTGCCGAAAAACCAATAGGAAACGAAATATCGCTATTTTTAATTTCAGGCCTCCCTTACAACCCCCACTCCTGTTCATCTCAGAGAATTTTAATATAGCCTAAAGTCTAAGTTGGGTTAGTTGTAATATACATACCAAGTTTCATAAAATTCGGTTCAGCCGTTTATGCGTGAAAAGGTAACAAACAAACAAACATACACGAAAGAAACAAAATGCAGTTATGGTGTCTATGACATGTGAAACGAAAAGTTATCGTGAAATTTCGCGAAAAAAATCAATGTACAGACAGAGGTTACAATTTTATATATATACTAGCTCAGATACCCGGCTTCGCTCGGGAATTCATTTGAGGCTGAATGGTGATGGTATATTTTTGGCAAGGCTGTACTTTGCAGAATATTTTGACATTTACCCGTTCCAGTGTTTAGGGTAAATACCCGTTGTTAGCATTAGTTAATAATAAAATTATTTTTTTATGTAAGACTTCACTGTCCTGCATATTTCCCGTCTCCTGTGCATTATGCATAGATTTGAATTATTAAGGAGAAAATATTGACATACATTTGAATTAATTTTTTCAGGTGAGGTACCTGGTAGTTCATATTGAAAATAAGCGTTGAGCAAATTTCTCTAATAACAAAATAAACAACTTTTGTTATGTGCATATTTGCCGAAACCGTAATAGGAAATCATTATTATTAATTTTAGGCGTCCATTATAACCCCCACTCCTGCCCGTCCCTAGAAATGTTAGTATGGCTTATTATAAGGAAGGCGTTAGTGCTAATACACATACTGAGTGTTTTATTTAGTTAGGTTGAGTCTTTCGTGCCAAATAAAATTGTGGACTCCCGCTTTAGTTTATAGTGTATAACTCATTTATGCTTCCGTATACGGCAAAAGTGCATATAACAAAAGTTACTCTAAATAACAAAATAAACAACTTTTGTTATGTGCATATTTGCAAAAAAGCAATAGGAAACAAAATATCGCTATTTTTAATTTTAGGCCTCCCTTATAACCCCCACTCCTGCCCGGCCCTAGAAATTTTAGTATGGCTTATTATAAGAAAATCGTTGGTATTAATTCACATAGCGAGTTTGGTTTAGTTCGGTTGAGTCTTTTGAGCCAAATAAAATTGTGGACTCCCGCTATAGTTTTTAGCGTATAACTCATTTATACTTCCGTATACGGCAAAAGTGCATATAACAAAAGTTACTTTAAATTACAAAATAAACAACTTATGTTATGTGCATATTTGCTGAAAAAGCAATAGGAAACGAAATATCGCTATTTTTAATTTCAGGTCTCCCATATAACCCCCCCTCCTGTTCGTCTCAGAGAATATTAATATAGCCTAAAGTCTAAGTTGGGCTAGTAGTAATATACATACCAAGTTTCATAAAATTTGGTTCAGCCGTTTATGCGTGAAAAGGTAACAAACAAACAGACACGAAAGAAACAAAATGTAGTTATGGTGTCTATGACATGTGAAACGAAAAGTTATCGTGAAATTTCGCGAAAAAAATCAATGTACAGACAGAGGTTACAATTTTATATATATATAGATATAGATACACACACACGTGCAAGTTGTTAGTCAACAGGTACAAGTGACCAGTAAGATTAAGAGTAGGTTATCTTTAATGGAAGATCATGGCTGCATTGATATATGTTTTAGAGTGGATTGCTTTTTTTAATATATATTTTATTTGATGGTATTAAGTAATTTTTGTTTCTATAATTTTAAAATGTGTTTTATCACATTATATATGAGTGTATGGAAAAATTACTAAACAGACTACAGAACACCTACTCTACTATTTTACACTTACAATACAAATTAGAGATTCATCGAAAGGTCAAATTATCAAAAATCATGGACAATAGCGAGAATAAATACAGGAGTTTATAACAAAAACATCCTGTTATTTTTAAAAAGTCTATATTATTAACAATTGACACATTAAATAGCGTTTATAATCATTTTTAAAATTAAATCTAAATAGTGGCATAATTTACTCAACACTGAACATGATAATTAAAACATGTTTTACTCGAGTTTATATATTTTTCAAATGTATTTGCATTATTTTATTATTATTCCTTTTATATTTATTTTATTTTTCACTGTTGTTTTGTATACCTAAAATGCTTACTATCAATTTATTTTATATTTACAATATATTAAGACTTACATGTTATCTGCAAATAATGTATGGTACATGTAGAAAGTAAACTCCTTTTGTTTACCATGTCGGTAACAAATAAACGAAAACATTAGAAGAAGGGCATTATTATTAATTCTGAAATGTGTTTTATTATATGATATATTTATAATCAAATCAAAGGCTTCTTAGTCCCACCCTGGCTAGAAAAGGAGTAACCTGTAGATAACCCACCCCAATTAGCCGTTGTAATAAAAAGTGGATGTTAATAAACAAATAAATAAAACCCTCTCAGTGTTTACACTTTAGGAAAATTCAAATATGTCCTAGTTGATGGTTATTCATGGATAGAAATAAAAATAATACTAAAATAGAAGCAATTTCACTCTTCGAGATCTATCAATACAGGTGTGATCCTCCATTAAATATAACCTGCTCTTAGAATTCTTACTTGTAACCTACTCTCTTGGTGACTTCATACCACTGTCTTGATTGTGTTTGAGGATGGATAACTTGTCACTTGTACCTATTGACTACCAACTTGTGCCTATTGTAAGTATCCTTAATTAGTACAAATTTATCCTATTCACTCCTATTAGTGATGTCTAATATCCGTATAAATTGTTTGATGTGTTCCGCTAGTTTTACAATTATTTTCAGCTGTAAAGTTATGGTTGGTTTATCATACAATGGAGTAGTTTCATAATGTTTGACTCCCTTTCGATCAAAAAACTGTAATTCATTGTTTCTGTTCAGAGCATGAAATATATTGTTTTCATTATAATGTAAACATTTGACTAACTGCTGTGGTCTTGTTTAAACATTCGTAAATGAGAAATGTTTTGACTACGAAATACAATATATTGAAAACAGTAAAAGTCAGTACCTATTGTTTCTTATAATATTAAACAAAACCTTTCCCCACTCTCTTTAAATGTTCTATTATTTCTTTCTCTTACGCCATTTTTTGGTTAAATTAAAGTCTGTTGTTAGCTGATTAGTCACAAACTGTTTGTAGTATATAACATTTCAAAACTCTTTATTTTTTTTATTTAGATACAGAATTTTAAACTAGAATTTGTTTATTGTATTATAATGTTATTTAATTTAATAACTTAGCAGCCTATTTTTGTTATCCTTTGTGGTAAGTACGTCCTATTTTTGTTACTGTGACTAATTGGGCCGGGCTTATCTACAGGTTACCGGCGTTTCCAGGGTGGGTCTATCGATTTAATTTAACAAATTTGCTACTAAATGAGTGCTTATTGTCTATGCAGGAATTGAACTTAACTCACTCAATAATATAAAAGTCCATTCGCCGTTGCTACATAAACTAAGCATATTTCCATTTGCTGATATGACATACTATCATCTCACCATCTATCCAGGATGGGATGGGACTAAGGATTTTATTGACCAGGTAGGAATTGAACTCACTATAGGTTTACCATTACTTAATAATAACTTAGATAAGCGAATAGACCATAAAACATCTCATTCCATGCTTAAATGCCAAATATTGTTTTCATCAGATCTTTACTAGATGAGATACATCACCAATTAAGATTATATTTCATGACTCGAAAATGTTTATTTGATCTCTGCTGTACGCGATATTTAACCTTTTCAATCTATATATATATATATATATATATATATATATAAAATTGTAACCTCTGTCTGTACATTGATTTTTTTCTCGAAATTTCACGATAACTATTCGTTTCACATGTCATAGACACCATAACTGCTTTTTGTTTCTTTGGTGTGTGTTTGTTTGTTTGTTACCTTTTCACGCATAAACGGCTGAACCGAATTTTATGAAACTTTGTATGTATATTACTACTAGCCCAACTTAGACTTTAGGCTATATTAATATTCTCTGAGACGAACAGGAGTGGGAGTTATAAGGAAGGGCTGAAATTAAAAATAGCGATATTTTGTTTCCTATTGGTTTTTCGGCAAATATGCAAACAACAAAAGTTATTTATTTTGTTATATACACTTTTGTCGTATACCTAGGTATAAATGAGTTATACGTTAAAAACTACTGAGGAAGTCAACAATTTTATTTGGCACAAAAACTCAACCAAACTCTGTATGTAAATTAGCATTAACGTCTTCCTTATAATAAGCCATACTAACATTATTGTTCATATGGGCTTTTTTGATTCATGTCTCTCCTGGATAACTCTTAAAGCTAGAATTGCTTCTCTTGTTGATCTGAATCCAAATCGATCTTTGTTGACGTAGTGTTCAGTTTTATTTCTTAGCCTATCTTTAATTATACTTAATAATAACTTAGAGGCATGTAAAGAGATAGATTTGTAGTTCTGCAATTACTGTAGAGAATCCTTTTTATTGATCCTGATTAATTGGTTCCTCTACCGCCCAACATCTCTAGAGAAATACCATCAACACATACTTCACTGAAAAGTAAGCAAATTACTTAAGTTTGTATAACTCTGTTTCAGAATGACGGGCCTACCCTTAATGGTGGATTGCTTTCGAGCGGAGGAGATGCTAGGAGGAATGCCGACCAGCAGACTGAGCTAGACGAGAAGCCTCCGAAGCTAGTCGTGAACCTGAACCAGTCGGACAAGGCCTCCCAGATCCCGGAACCGACTCCCGACCCTACTCCTGACTCTCAGCTCACTCCCAAGAAGGCGGATGAAACGGATGGCCAACGGGAGGAGGACAGCTGTCTCGTCGACTGCCTCTTCTACACTCTGCAGTGCTGCGACTGCGCCATCATGTAGATTTAGAACCTCATTCCTTTATTTTATAATTTTTTTTTTTGTAAATAACTATTATATTTTAACATTTTAATATGTAAATACTGCTATTAGCGGAGCTCATCATTTATTATATTTTTATACATATTTTGTATGTAGCAATTGCTTGTATAATGTTTATCTTATTTAAAATAAAATTATTTTATTAAATTGCTGAAATTTATTAATTTAAGAATAAATCTCTTAATGGTGCATATATGCATTAACAAATATTAAATTTAAAACAAATTATACAGAAACTATTAAAACTTGTGACATTATTTCTCACCTAGCATAGTTAATACAACAGTCTTATTTAAAACTCAACTTCTTAAGACTGCCTTGAATATACATTCTACAACAGTGTTCTCAAAAACGGTTCCTCTCTCTTTCTAAAATTATACATAATAAACACAACACAGATTAAAAATCACCATTGCAATTTCCAAATTTTAAATCGATATAACGATGAGGCACTATAAAAAATTTCTGCAATTAAAATTACTACTTACTCCTTAAATAAAAAAATGATAAGGTTATGTTTTATTTTGTAAATAGGATTCATCCTTTTATTTTTTAAGCAACACCTTAATATTATGCATGAATTTTCGGAATAGAAATTCTCGTCTTTCACAAAAGATTAAATATTTTTCTAATAACTTATTCATTCATAAGCAAAAATAAAATTTGAATTTCCTTTGCACCAGAACATTGCTCAATCAAAACTTACAGCTGAATATTAATTAATTAAGGCCTATCTCAACGGTTTTAACATTTCTCTGTTAATGTTTTTTTTCAATTCTCAACTTCAAATTCTCTAAATTTAATATAAAATGTGTTCAAAATCCCATACGTGTACGATTTCATAAGTGTTATTTATTAAATTATGTATTGTCTATAGCGATGCACAAATTTTGTCAAATCATTGGAAGTATAATTGAATTTATACGATTCATAAATGAATTACTAGGGAGTTAAGGTAAACAATCTCATTCTGTTGTTTTGAAATTATAATTTATACTCAAATGTGATCAAAATATCGAATTGAGAATGATTTTTACATCTGTTCTGTTTGTATTACTCACTCTTTCATTTATTTTTTGGTTACTAATATATTTGTGAATACAATTGTGATACAATGAAGACTGACATAGATTCCTTAATCCTACTTTTAAACAATTAAATGGTGGCTTCCAGTTTTTTTAGCCAATTTTCGGCTTGTTGTTATTGAACAATAGTATCGTGTTCATAATTAAGTTGAATTTTAGAACTTGAAACGCCTCCAAGCGTAGAGATTTTTAATCGTCGTCAAGGGACGATGGAATATGTATAATTGAATTCCTAAAATTTTATTACTTTGACTGTAAGTTTTTTTAATAAAAATATTCAATAAAGTTGTATTTTATTTTAATGAAAACCTATTATGTTTTTATTCATTAATGTCCTCTTTATGTGACTGAGCCTAATTGTGGCAGGATATCCACAGGCAGAGTTGGGCATATTCCAACAATTTATTATCTGAATTATGAATAAAAAAGATAATTATTTATCCGTAATTTAAGCCAAGTCTGCCATGCAGGGACTGCGTAAACTAAGCAGATTTCCCACGTGCTGGTATGACACTCTAGTGATCTCATCTCACCACATATGCTGACTGAAAACCAGAAAGTAGTTATTACTCACTTAACACGTCGAGTGCTAAGGTGCCTGCCGGCAGGCAAATAATACTTTTCCCGGCGGCCAACCTTCCTACGCACTTTTACTCATCTTCATCATTACAGAGTTGCGCCTTGAGCTTACAATTTTTTCAATACAAAAAAAGTTTGTGTTTTGGGTTTCTTAGATTTCACGTAAGTATTTTAAATTAATTCACTTTAAATTTTTTTTCTCGGAATATAATAGCCAGATTTTTATTTTTTCTATTTTTCCGATAAATAAAGTCTCTCAATGAAATAAAATATGAAGAAAACAAAAACATTTTTTTTTTTTTTGTGCCATTAGCATGAAATTTGAATTTGGGGTCCCGCTCACGTGTTAATATTAGAGATACGAAAAAAGGCAGAGAGCAACAATTGGATGTTTTAACAAGATTGGTTCTATAACGATGTTGCCCTTTGCCCCGCCGATCAAAAAGTGTATTTAACGGGAAATTATTATCGAAATTCGTCCGTAATATTAATTAGTGTATCGACGTTAAGAGCTGTGAATGTTATTATAAAAAATCCATCGGCGTTATCTACTAAAATACTAGAGCACATGGTGGCTTAACTCCAAATTGGATAAAACTCTTATTTAAAGGATCCCATTGTTTATCCATTTTACTGGTTATATATTCTGTCCTTTATAAGTTACAGTTCTCTTCTGTTATTTATTTTTAAATTTCTATAATTTTAGACACTACTGAATGATCTCTCTCATTCAATGGAAATTGAATGGTATTCAGAAACACATTGGGGACCTGAAGCGCTTACTGGAGGATAATCCAGAAATAGTTGCTATCCAAGAAACACACCTTACACCTGGTAAGGAATTCAGTATACATGGTTACACCACCTATAGAAAAGATTACTTCTTGGGAGGTAGAGCGTGCGGAGGGGTAGCTATATTTGTTAGAGATAACACATATAGCGAACCCATACAGCTGAGAACAACACTGCAAGCAGTAGCAGTCTCAGTTCACGTCCCCTTCCGAGCTACAGTATGCTCCATTTATCTTCCACCAAAGGAACCTCTGGACTTACATGAAATACATACCTTACTGACACAATTACCAACTCCTTTGCTATTTTTAGGAGATGTAAACGCATTAAGCACAATGTGGAACTCTCCTGTAAGTAATAGGAAAGGAATACAGCTACAAAACATTTTTGAACACTTCGATTTAATTACACTTAATTCAAATTCTCCAACACATTTATGCCCTCGGACTGGAACACTGACTAACATTGACATTTCTTTATCTTCTCCCTCTATCTTCACACGCTTTTCATGGAGAGTTGATCAAGATTCCCATGGAAGTGATCACTTTCCAATACACATTTTAACTAACTCTTCTCACTCACTATTTCACAACATTTCAAGATTCAACACCAAAAAAGCTAATTGGAATACTTATCAGGATTACATTACTGAAAAGCATAAGTCGGTTAACCCTCAAAGTATTATTGAGCTAACCTCTCTAATGTTAGAAGTAGCTGAGATAAGTATTCCAAAAACTTCACAGACATACAAAAAACCTCCAGTTCCTTGGTGGAATGATGAATGCAGAATTGCTGTAATGAACAGAAAAAGAGCTCTTAATTTATTCCGCCAAAATCCGTCTGACGTAAATCTCCTAGACTACAAAATGGAAAAATCCAAAGCCCAATGGGTTATTAAGAATAGTAAAAGACAATGCTGGATAGATTTTTTATCTAATATTAATCGACGCTTACCCACAAAAGACGTATGGACCAACATTACTCATAAAAATAAAGGCGCAAACCAATTACAGGACTAGAATACAATAACAAGATCATTACCGACCAACAGACAATCACTAACATCTTAGGAGAACATTTCAGTAATGTATGCAGTTCCAAAAACTATACAATACAATTTTTCAGACACAAAACACTAACTGAAACAATGACTTGCCCCATTATTCCAACTTACCAACACCCACTAAATGATCCCTTCAGTTTCACAGAACTAAAACTCGTACTATCGACTGTAAAAATGACTTCACCAGGACCTGACCTTATCACATATGATATGATAAAAAATCTATCAGAACAATGCTTACCATTTCTTCTTCACCTATTGAATGAGGTTTACACTAGGGGTACGTACCCTCACACCTGGAATGAAGCTATAGTTATACCAGTTCTAAAACCTGGGAAAAGCAAGAAACTAGTCACAAGCTATCGACCGATTTCATTGACAAATTCCCTTTGCAAAATCACAGAAAAGATGGTCAATAAAAGGCTTTTGTGGTTCTTAGACCATAATAAACTGATTTCTCCTTTTCAATGTGAATTTAAACCTGTGCATTCCTCTATGCACCATAACGCACGGATGGAAAGCGAAATAATTAATGCATTCCTTGGAAACAAATTAATGTTAGTAATATCCCTCGATCTGGAGAAAGCATATGACTCTGTATGGAGAAGGCTTATTCTCTCTCAGTTGATCGAATGGGGTGTCCAGGGAAACATTATAAGGTTCCTGGATAACTATCTGTCTGAACGATTTTTCAGAGTGAGGGTAGGTACCACTTTATCTGAAGCATTTCTTCAGGAGAATGGAGTGCCTCAGGGAGGTGTGCTGAGTACAACCTTGTTCAACATAGCTGTAAATTTTGTCATAAAGTATATCCCCCAAGAAGTATCTTACTGCCTGTATGCTGATGACCTTATCTTATACATCACTTACTCTTCATTAACATACGCACAAAACATCATACAGCACACTTTAAATGAACTTCAAAAATGGTGTTCTGTAACTGGGTTTAAGTTATCAATCGAAAAAACAAAGTATACCATTTTCACCCGAAAAAGAAGTTACGAATGCCCACAATTAACACTCCACAACACTATTATAAATAAGACAGACGAACTTAAATTTCTAGGACTTACATTTGACAGAAAACTCACATGGGTTCCCCATTTAAAGGGCCTCATTAGTAAATGCAAGAAAGGCTTGGATTTATTAAGGGTACTTAGCAATTCTGCATGGGGAGCTGACAGATGTTCTATGCTATCTTTTTATCGTGCTTATACCAGGTCATTGCTGGATTATGGCTGTATAGCATATTCATCAGCCAGTCCAAATACACTTAAAATGTTAGACACAATACACAACACAGGACTGAGGATAGCAACTGGAGCCTTCAGATCTAGCCCTGTTGATAGTTTATGTGTTGAAGCGGGAGAACCTCCATTGGAATACAGGAGGCGTATCATCTGCTTAAAATTTATTTTAAAATGCAAAGCATTAGATGCTCCATGTGTCAATGTATTCTTAAATAACACACTTTACAACAAATACATAGAAAAACACACTAAACATAAACCTCTAGTCGTACGCACTTCAGAAAACACTACTGATTCGAACATATTACAAACTCAAATACACCATAACAGAAACATAACACTCCCTCCATGGAGAATAAATAACTTAACTATTAATTTAACTTTAACAAAATTTAACAAAAGAAATCCTTTATCTGCCAAATTTTACAGAATAGCTTATAACTCAATTGTAGCAAATAACCCAAACTCACTTCACACTTTTACTGACGGATCCAAGACTGACTTTGGAACAGCAGCTGCAGCAATTATTAATACTGACATTTACACTACAAAACTCAACAATAATACAAGTATTTACACAGCTGAGTTACAAGCCATAAATATTGCCCTTTCAAAATTTCACAATGTTTAAAATTCCCAAATTTACTTATTCACAGATTCCTTAAGTTCTTTATTCTCCTTAAAAAATATTTACAGTACTCATCCCATCATAACCCAAATTTTAGAAAACATTATACATCTTCAAAACAACATTACACTAGTATGGCTACCAGGACACCAAAATATTGGACAAAGTACTGAAGTCGATGAACATGCAAAATTAGCTACCCAAAAACTTGACGTAGACACAAATGAACTAACGGTAGACGATTTAATACACTCAGCAATAACTAACGTACTACATGATTGGGAACACAAATGGCTACAAACAGACAATAAACTAAGACAAATTAAATCAACAGTATTCACACGGACTAACAAAATTGCAACATATTCGCGGAGAGAGGAAGTGATTTTAACAAGGCTCCGCATAGGTCACTCCTTTATTACTCATAACTATTTAATGGAAAAAAGGGAGCAGCCCAAATGCAATGTATGCAATTTGACTCTTACAATAAAACACATACTGACAGACTGCAAGAGATGAGACCATTTACAGATACCCCACGACCTACATGACTTACTCACTGAAGGTAGCCCATACATACCCACTATACTACAACATTTAAAAGACATTAACATATACACAAAAATTTAACTAATATAATCCATTTAAAATTAATGATTGCGTTTTAAAATAAATGTTATAATTTCCTATACATGTGCGCAAGCCAGTTGTGTTTGTGTATGTATGTTCGAGTATATGTGTGTGTGTGTTGTGTGGGTGTATCAGTTTTCACTCACCCCAGTGTGTTTTAGGGAGTACAGAGTTTTATGTAAATAGTCACTAGTAAAAACTTATGTTTTATGTAAACCTTAATCATTTTAAATTTCTTTTATTCATTTTATACACCAATTTTATTTTAATTATTTATGCAATATTTAAATATTTTATTAATGATTTCTTTATTGTCCAATATCAATAGTTTTGATTTGCAGTTTTCACCTAGCTTTGAATTTTGTCTTTATTTGTTCTCTTGCTCATTTATTTTTGATCTTTGCTGTATTCAATATTTGTTTTTTGATTTCCATTCATGCTTTTTGAGTTCCATTTTGTTTTTGAGTTCCATTTACATTTTTGAGTTCTAGTTCCGTTTTTGTATTTCATTCAGTTTTTTTTTTTAATTTCGCCTTTTGTGTTCTATTTTTTTTATTCCCGTTCTCTTTTGAGTTGCGTTCCTATTTCTTTCACATTTCTGTTTTGATATCATCTCTGGTTTTTGTTTGTTGTCTCTGTGTTTTGATCCTTTTATGTTTTGTAAATCCTTTTATGTTTTGTAATCCATTTATGTTTTGTGCTCCTTTTGTGTCCTGTGTTCCTTTTCTGATTTTTGTTCCATTTCTCTTTTGTTTAATTTTGTTAATTTTTTTTGTTTGTATTGTTTTTTTTTAAAAGTTACAAATCCTTTAGTTTAGAGCAACATCGCCGAAGCTGCGAAGCTCCAATAAACAAATAAATAAAGATAAAAATTAGACATTTAAGTATTCATAAATAATAATGTTCTGTGCTGACATTACTTAAAATATAAAATATATGGTCATTTGTGATGGGTTTATGTAATGCAATGTCAGATTCATTACAACACAATTATATTTTTCGATCCAACTCATAATAATAGAGATATTTTGAATTTTAATTGTAACCCCCTCCCTCCCACTGGGCCGATCATGGCTGTTAACAAGCTCAATATTTCTTTTCCAGATAAAAAAATTAAATGTGAAGTTTGGCTTGAATATTCTGAAATTTGTGACTGCAAACAATCTATAGATAGTTATAAGATTTTAAAATTCAAAGTGATCTTGTTTTTGGCACTCATTTATAATGATTCACAAAGATTTGAAGGAACTTTTATAAAATATTGTCATGTGAGCAACCTGAATAGCTCGTTTTTCTAAAAGAAATTGCTAAAATGCAAATTTATCTATAAAAATATTAGATACAAAGGATATGTAAATTATATTGTATCAAATTTCTCGATCCGATGCATTGAAACAGAGTTATCATTTCCAAAAGAAATAAGTTTAAATAAAGTGCATTCAAATGTTTCGTTTATTTAATTTAATAGAAGTACAGGGTAATTATGTGGTGCCCTCAACAGATTTTTGGTTATTTAATGCTTTAATTAATCCAATCTCAATGATAAACCATAAAAAGTATGTATTAAAACCTTTCAAAGCCGGGTAACACAGATAATTTAAAATATCCTATTGGCTAGGCATTTCTAAGTTATCGAAATACTGAAATTAGTAGCATTCAAATCTTTTGACTATTAATTCACAGACGGACAGCTACATCCAACTTTTATACAGGTTGACCCTAATAAAAAAGAAAAGAAAAGAGACACTAAAATCTTATTTTATTAATATATATATATATATATATATATATATATATATATATATATATATAAAATTGTTAGCTCTGTGTGTTGGTTGATTTTTTTCGCGAATTTTCACGATAACTTTTTGTTTCAGATGTCATAGACACCATAACTGCATTTTGTTTCTTTGGTGTCTGTTTGTTTGTTACCTTTTCACGCATAAACGGCTGAACCAAATTTTATGAAAATTGCTATGTATTGTATATTACTACTAACCCAACTTAGACTTTAGGGTATATTATTATCCTCTGAGACGAACAGGAGTGGGGGTTATAACGGAAGCCAGAAATTAAAAATAGCGATATTTTGTTTCCTATTGGTTTTTCGGCAAATATGAACATAACAAAAGTTGTTTATTTTGTTATTTAGAGTAACTTTTGTTATATACACTTTTTTCATGTACCGAATTATAAACGAGATATACGCTAAACCTATAGCGAAAGTGAACAATTTTATTTGTGACAAAAGACCCAACCGAAATAAATAAAACTTGGTATGTGTATTAGCACTAACGCTTTCATTATAACAAGCTATACCAACATTTCTAGGGACGGGTGGGAGTGGGGGTTGTAATGGAGGCCTGAATTTAAAAATAGCTGTATTTCGTTTTCGGCAAATATGAGCATAACAAAAGTTGTTTATTTTGTTATTTATAGTAACTTTGGTCATATTAATTTTTGTCTTTTAACAAAGTATAAACAAGATATACGTTATAAACTAAAGCGGGAGTCAACTATTTTATTGGGCGCTAACGATTGAACCGAACTTAAAAAAACTCGGTATGTCAATTAGCATTAATTCTTCCATGATTATAAGCTATATTAAAATTTTTAGGTTCAAACGGGAGTGGGGGTTATAAGGGAGGAAATATAACAATATGGAGAACAGTGAAGTCTTGCATAAAAAATTAATTTTATTATTAACAAATCCACACCAACATTGGGTATAAATCCTAAACACTGGGACGGGTAAATGTCAAAATAGTGTGCAAAGTAAAGCCTTGGCAAAAAAATATCATCACCATTCAGCATCAAATCAATTCCCGGGCGATGTCGGGTGTCTGAGCTAGTATATATATATATATATATATATATATATATATATATATATATATACACATACACATACAGACACACGTGCAAGTTGTTAGTCAACAGGTACAAGTGACTAGTAAGATTAAGAGTAGGTTATCTTTAATGGAAGATCATGGCTGCATTGATATATGTTTTAGAGTGGATTGCTTTTTTTAATATATATTTTATTTGATGGTATTAAGTAATTTTTGTATCTATAATTTTAAAATGTGTTTTATCACATTATTTATGTGTGTGTGTGTGTACAAAAGAATTACTTTACAGACTACAGAACACCTACTCTACCATTTTCCACTAACAATACAAATTAGAGATTCATCGAAAGGTCAAATTATCAAAAATCATGGACAATAGCCAGAATAAATACAGGAGTTTATAACAAAAACATCCTGTAATTTTTAAAATGTCTATATTATTTACAATTGACACATTAAATAGCGTTTAAAATCATTTTTAAAATTAAATCTAAATAGTGGCATAATTTACTCAACACTTGACATGATAATTAAAACATGTTGTACTCGAGTTTATATATTTTTCAAATGTATTTGCATTATTTTATTATTATTATTCCATTTATATTTATTTTATATTTACAATATATTAAGACTTACTTGTTATCTGCAAATAATGTATGGTACATGTAGAAAGTAAACTCCTTTTGTTTACCATGAGGGTAACAAATAAACGAAAACATTAGAAGAAGGGCATTATTATTAATTGTGAAATGTGTTTTATTATATTATATATTTATAATCAAATCAAAGGCTCCTTAGTCCCATCCTGGCTAGAAAAGGAGTAACCTGTAGATAACCCGTCCCAATTAGCCGTTGTAACAAAAAATGGAGATGTTAATAAACAAATAAATAAAAACCTCTCAGTGTTTACACTTTAAGAAAATTCAAATATGTCCTAGTTATTCATGGATAGAAATAAAAATAATACTAAAACAGAAGCAATTTCACTCTTCGAGATCTATCAATACAGGTGTGATTCTCCATTAAATATAACCTGCTCTTAGAATTTTTACTTGTAACCTACTCTCTTGGAGGATTCATACCACTGTCTTGATTGTGTTTGAGGATGGATAACTTGCCACTTGTACCTATTGACTACCAACTTGTGCCTATTGTAAGTACCCTTAATTAGTACAAATGTATCCTATTCACTTCTATTAGTGATGTCTAATATCCGTTTGAAATTGTTTGATGTGTTCCGCTAGTTTTACAATTATTTTCAGCTGTAAAGTTAGGATTGGTTTGTCATACAATGGAGCAGTTTCATAACGTTTGACTCCCTTTCGATCTAAAAACTATAATTCATTATTTCTGTTCAGATAATGAAATATATTGTTCTCATTATAATGTAAACATTTGACTAACTGCTGTGGTCTTGTTTAAACATTTGTAAACGAGAAATGTTTTGACTACGAAATACAATATATTGAAAACAGTAAAAGTCAGTACCTATTGTTTCTTATAATAATAAACAAAGCCTTTTCCCAATCTCTTTAAGTGTCCATCTAGTATTTATTTCTCTTAGGCCATTTTTTTGGTTAAATTAAAGACTGTTGTTAGCTGATTAGTCACAAACTGTTTGTAGTATATAACATTTCAAAACTCTTTATTTTTTTTATTTAGATACACAATTTGTTTATTGTATTATAATGTTATTTAATTTAATAAATTAGAAGCCTATTTTTGTTATCCTTTGTGGTAAGTACGTCCCATTTTTGTTACTGTGACTAATTGGGCCGGGTTATCTACAGGTTACCGGCGTTTCCAGGGTGGGTCTATCGATTTAATATAACAAATTTGACTAAATGAGTGCTTATTGTCTATGCAGGAATTAAACTTAACTCACTCAATAATCTAAAAGTCCATCCGCCGTTACTACATAAACTAAGCATATTTCTATTTGTATGAAATACTACTATCATCTCATCATCTATCCACGATAGGATGGGACTAAGGATTTTATTGGCCAGGTAGGAATTGAACTTGCTATAGGTTTACCATATGAGATAAGCGAATAGGCCGTAAAACATCTCATTCAATGCCTAAATATGTTTTCATCAGATCTTTACTAGATGAGGTACATCACCAATTAAGATTTTATTTCATGACTCGAAAATGTTTATTTGATCTCTGTTGTACGCGATATTTAACCTTATCAATCAACACTAAAACTCATATTCATTAATGGCTGAAATCGGACCAGGAATAAGGGTGGGGGGAGATTCGAAAATATCTCTGTTATTATATGTTGACTCTTGTCATATTAACAATAAGCTGTTACATTATGAAGACATTATTTGAAGCTTAAATACCCAACATTGTTCATATGGACTTTTTTGATTCATGTCTCTCCTGGATAACTCTTAAAGCTAGAATAGCTTCTCTTGTTCCTCTTGCGGATCTGAATCCAAATTGATCTTTGTTGACGTAGTTTTCAGTTTTATTTCTTAGCCTATCTTTAATTATACTTAATAATAACTTAGAGGCATGTGAAGAGATAGATTTATAGTTCTGCAATTACTGTAGAGAATCCTTTTTATTGATCCTGATTAATTGGTTCCTCTACCGCCCAACATCTCTAGAGAAATACCATCAACATATACTTCACTGAAAAGTAAGCAAATTACTTAAATTCGTATAACTTTGTTTCAGAATGACGGGCCTACTCTTAATGGTGGATTGCTGTCGAGTGGAGGAGATGCTAGGAGGAACGCCGACCAGCAGACTGAGCTAGACGAGAAGCCTCCGAAGCTAGTCGTGAACCTGAACCAGTCGGACAAGGCCTCCCAGATCCCGGAACCGACTCCCGACCCTACTCCTGACTCTCAGCTCACTCCCAAGAAGGCGGATGAAACGGATAGCCAACGGGAGGAGGACAGCTGTCTCATCGACTGCCTCTTCTACACTCTGCAGTGCTGCGACTGCGCCATCATGTAGATTTAGAACCTCATTCCTTTATTTTATAATTTTTTTTTTTTGTAAATAACTATTATATTTTAACATTTTAATATGTAAATACTGCTATTAGCGGAGCTCATCATTTATTATATTTTTATACATATTTTGTATGTAGCAATTGCTTGTATAATGTTTATCTTTGTTAGTCCTGGCTCCGTAGGAATTTCTACATTATTATTGATATTTTAAACTATAGTTTTACTATTTAAATTCCAACATATTTATATGAAGTACAAATTGATAAAATACAATTATTTTATTAAATTGCTGAAATTTATTAATTTAAGAATAAATCTCTTAATGGTGCATATATGCATTAACAAATATTAAATTTAAAACAAATTATACAGAAACTATTAAAACTTGTGACATTATTTCTCACCTAGCATAGTTAATACAACAGTCTTATTTAAAACTCAACTTCTTAAGATTGCCTTGAATATACATTCTACAACAGTGTTCTCAAAAACGGTTCTTCTCTCTTTCTAAAATTATACATAATAAACACTTAGCACAGTTTAAAAATTCATCATTGCAATTTCCAAATTTTAAATCTACATAACGATGAGGCACTATAAAAAATTTCTGGACTTAAAATTACTACTTACTCCTTAAATAAAAAAATGATAAGGTTATGTTTTATTTTGTAAATAGGATTCATCCTTTTATTTTTTAAGCAACACCTTAATATTATGCATGAATTTTCGGAATAGAAATTCTCGTCTTTCACAAAAGATTAAATATTTTTCTAATAACTTATTCATTCATAAGCAAAAATAAAATTTGAATTTCCTTTGCACCAGAACATTGCTCAATCAAAACTTACAGCTGAATATTAATTAATTAAGGCCTATCTCAACGGTTTTAACATTTCTCTGTTAATGTTTTTTTTCAATTCTCAACTTCAAATTCTCTAAATTTAATATAAAATGTGTTCAAAATCCCATACGTGTACGATTTCATAAGTGTTATTTATTAAATTATGTATTTTCTATAGTGATTCACAATATTTGTCAAATCATTGGAAGTATAATTGAATTTATACGGTTCATAAATGAATTACTAGGGAATTAAGGTAAACAATCTCATTCTGTTGTTTTGAAATTATAATTTATACTGAAATGTGATCAAAATATCGAATTGAGAATGATTTTTACATCTGTTCTGTTTGTATTACTCACTCTTTCATTTATTTTTTTTTGTTACTAATATATTTGTGAATACAATTGTGATACAATGAAGACTGACATAGATTCCTTAATCCTACTTTTAAACAATTAAATGGTGGCTTCCAGTTTTTTTAGTCCAGAGAGTGATCTCATCTCACCACATATGCTGACTGAAAACCAGAAAGTAGTTATTACTCACTTAACACGTCGAGTGCTAAGGTGCCTGCCGGCAGGCAAATAATACTTTTCCCGGCGGCCAACCTTCCTACGCACTTTTACTCATCTTCATCATTACAGAGTTGCGCCTTGAGCTTACAATTTTTTCAATACAAAAAAGTTTGTGTTTTGGGTTTCTTAGATTTCACGTAAGTATTTTAAATTAATTCACTTTAAATCTTTTTTTCTCGGAATATAATAGCCAGATTTTTATTTTTTCTATTGTTCCGATAAATAAAGTCTCTCAATAAAATAAAATATGAAGAAAACAAAAACATTTTTTTTTTTTGTGCCATTAGCATGAAATTTGAATTTGGGGTCCCGCTCACGTGTTAATATTAGAGATACGAAAAAAGGCAGAGAGCAACAATTGGATGTTTTAACAAGATTGGTTCTATAACATTTTTTAACCTGACTCATAATGACAGATATTTTTTATTACCCTCTCTACCACCGATTCATGGCAATTTCTGCCAATGAAAAATATGATCTTTAGTGTTTGAAGTAAATATCAAGCATGGTATAGATCAAATAAACATTTTTGAGACAAGAATGTAAAATCTTAATTGATGAAATCATTGCACAACAAATATAGGCATAATTAAGGCCTCATGAAAACAATATTTCGTATTTAAGCTTAGAATGGAGAGGTTCATGATGTAACAGTTTATTGTTATTATGACATGAGTGGGAGTGGGGGTTTTTTACTGAAGGCTGAAAACTAAAAAACCCAAATATCTCTGTTAATATTCATATTAGGAAAGAAATGTATATTAAAACATTTGTACATCTAAATTTACAAAAAGATTGGTTCTCCACAATTTTTTTATCCAAAATATAATAATGGAGATATTTTGAATTTTCAAAATTCACCCCTCTAAACCTCTTCTCCCCCCCGAAAAAATTGTGACTGCTAGAGCGTAACAGACAAATATTATGTAGATATAATTTTAAACGGACCTCAAATTTGCCATTCATATTTATTTAAATTTTGAGTCGTCGATTGTTGGTGAAACCCTTCCTAAATTCTTTGTGATTTGGTTGTGGGAATTTTCATTTTTACAGTTTCCACTTCCTATTACTACAACATTTTCTAGTACATTTAAATATCAGGGAGGGAGGATAGTTATAGAGAGAAAAAATATGGAAGCAGACAGAAAACCTCGAATAGTTGTAGGGAACAGGATCTTTCATGCCCTGGAAAAGGCTTTCAATTAAGGGTACCTCCAGGGAGGCGAAAGTGCCATTACGCAAAATGGACATCAAACAAACAGATATATATGACAGTAAAATGTGGACACTTACTAAGGAAAACCAAACAGCCTTGAGAGCAATATTTGCAGAGAGAGATGGTAGAACTGATGGAGTTGCATGAGGAGTCTATCATCTTTGCTAATAACACAGGTAGATCATGCTGGTTAGGCCATTTCAAGGATGAACCCAACGGGCTACATAGGGAAATGTTGAATGGAGAAGGAGCAGGCCCAGGAGGAGGAGGCTAGTAACAGGAGGACTGTAGCATGGGTAGTTAGATACAAACTCAATGACACCTATCCAACCACAATTTGGGAATCATTGACAAAATGTTTCCAAATCAAAGGGTTTTCAATGGCTAAAAATTCATTGAGAACAATAACAGGACTAAGAAATATATACATGTATCTTCGTATAATGTCATATTTCATAACATTCATTTTTAGGCAAATGTCCATATAACAAAAGTTGTTTGTTTTTAACAAAGTTTGAATGAGGAATACACGAAAAACTACAGAAGGAGTCAACAATACTATAGGATACAAAAGACTAAATCAAAATCAACGAAACTCCGTATTTTTGACTATAATAATATGATAATTTATGATTATGTTATATATATATTGTTGCGAAAATTAAATAGATGAATAATCCTTCAGAGAGAGAGAGAGTCGCGTATTTGGAGAGTGTGACGTAGATCAAAGAGAACCGATAGAATGTCTAGGTCTGTACGAATTAGCCGTGTTAACTCAGGGGGAGCCAGGTCGACGGCGCAGAAGAGTGGCACTATTCTGGCTAAGGAGGACAATGTGAAGGTCGACCCGTCATGAAATATTGGACCGCATTAAAGTGACCAGTAACCAGATGGGTGGCGTGTGTGGTCGAGCAGTGAATACGGAGGAATTTACGGAAGGACAAATGGGACTACTATTCAACCCACAAAACAAGAAAGGACTTTCGCCTAGCCAAGTATGGCAACGGCGATCTTGACCTATTCGGGACGAAAAGGCTTAAGTGGGCGGCAGTGTTGCGAAAAATAAATAGATTAATAATCCTTCAGATAGATTCTCGTATTTGGAGAGTGTGACGTAGATCAAAGAGACCGATAGAATGTTCTAGGTCTGACCAGTACCTTCCAGCCAGAAGTCGAATGAACTAGACAATTCCCCTTTGATGTATGCCGCCTCCCTATAAAAAAGGAGCTCGGGCCAGCCGTGAGTCAGTTTATGCTCAGCGATATTGATGGTCACATCAGTTGCTACAGTGCGACTTAGTGCAGTGCGGTAAAGAGTTTTTATAAGAAGAACAGTGTTGTGCCGTGACTGTAAGTAACAGTTTAGTGCCGTGTTTAAAACCCTCCTCCCCTACCCACTGGGTCGTGGGCGACCCAGAGCTGCTTTGTCGGCGCTTGTACGCACCTGTGCAAGGTGTGGGTAGGGGGAGGGGGTCAATTACCCTCCCAATAAGTCCTCTGGAAGCTGTACTAGCGATAAGGTAAGTGTGGTTGCTTTTCTAACCTTTATTCTAGTATTTTTTCTAGAAAAAATCTGCAAGTGTGGGTCGCATACGACCCAGGGGTAGCTTATGTGTCATGAATATTCTAAACTGATTTCTTCTGTCTGGTCTAATTATTTTGTTTTCTTCTGCAGTAAAGATGGCCGAACGACGCCTTTTAATTACTGATGATGAAATTCTAGAGGAATTGTCCCCGGCAGATGGAGGAAGAAGACGTTTTAGACCCAAGCGGCGAGTCTAGTGAACCTGGCGACGAAATTATCGCCAATGATGACGATGAAGAATATACTTCCGACCAGGGAGATGATGTTTTACTTTTTCCCCTGGAGAAGAAAAAGATGAAGTAAATTTTGTACTCGGGAAGGATCTGGAAACTATTTGGGCTAATAAACCTATAAGCACTAAGTACTCCAGAACTCCCAAAAAAACATAATTACTCATTTGGTAGGCCCAAAAGGGGAAGCTAAAGAGATTTATTACTACCATCTCACTATGTTCTGAGCCTTATTGAACCAGTTACCAAATACTAACAAATATCGGTCGCAATTTCTAAAAACGCTAGCCATCGCTCTCGTCACTCCGCACCTAGAACAATGGATGTCCAAGCCCATTCCAGGAGGTCTAAAATTGGCAATAACCATTTTTTTAAAAAATGAAATGGTAGAACCAGGGCCTAACAAAATCTTCAGAAACTTCAAAACGAGCTAGGTGCAGTTTCTGTCCCTGGAACAAGGATCGAATAAGCAATTCCAGTTGTCAGCTTTGCCAAAAATCTATTTGTGGTGATCACAAAATGAGTATTTGTCCATCTTGTTTGACCGAAGCGGGATTGAATATTCCAAAATCACCAATATAATATTTAAAATATGAAGGATTAAATTGCCTTGTAACATAGTGTAATGTAATATTTCTTGTTATGTATAATTTACCTGTTCATTAATTTTGTTTTTACAATTTGTTATTTTAATTTTTACCTTTGTTTGCCTTTTCAAGATTAAAAATGATGTTTCTATACTTCATAAGTTTTGTACTTTTCATTTTAAATCCTAAATGATTTATTTTTATATGACAAGATGAATTTCAGGTCCATGGGTCGTACACGACCCAGGGTAGGTATATGTGTCATAGAATACAAGGGTAGGGAGGAGGTTAAGACAGTGCAGTGCCGCGAAGTAAAGGACAGTGAAGTGCCGCGAAGTAAAGGGACAGTGAAGTGCCGCGAAGCAAAGGACAGTGCAGTGCCGTCTTTCTGTGAATTTCAGTGAATTATTGGACTGTGACTCATTGAAGAACAGTAACGCTATCAGTGTATACTGTGAGTAGTAATTAAGAAATAATCACCAAGTTTATTTTGCATTGTGAAATAAATTTTGCAGTGATAAAAACTGTGAAACTTGCAAGTATTTAATTTTGCAATCCAAAAGAACTCTTATTAAAACTGTTTATTACTGGTTTTGGTAATACAAAAACGTAACAATATATATATATATATATATATATATATATATATATATATATATATATATATATAAAGATACATACTCAGGAAATGGGAAATATGAAAATATTGTGTATTTTGTAGAATTAAGTACACAACAAATACTTTTATTATTAACATATCCCCAGCACGCTTTGGGTGTAATTCCTAAGCATTGAGATGGGAAAATATAAAAATATTGTACAAAGTAAAGCCCAAAAAAAAATACCGTTATCATTCAGAAATGATTTCCTGGGCAAAGCCATAGCTAGTTTTATATAAAACCCAGATTTCTTTGTTCAACATAACAAACATCACTTGTGTTATTGTGGTTTAAAATGAATAATTTTTTTTTATAATGACCATGATGCTTTAAAAAAAGAAATGGGATTACTTAGAAACTGCTTAAAACTATTCTACAAGGCTCAAAAAAGGTACATTGATTCTCCACAGAGATAGTTATAAAGGTTGTTCATAAAAGTAAATACTGAGGCAGGAAATGCAAATAGATTGACCTCGCAATGAATAAAATTTGCTCACTCATTATTGATTTCAAATAGTTCCTGAGCAAAGAGCGGTACCTCAATTACAGTATATAATAATGATGAATGCTATCCATGATTTATGTATTGTCCACGGTGTTTTGAAAAGTGAAGAGAAATTGGTTAGGAAACAATTTTCATTGTTCTTCAAGACTCAGACAATTCTATACTTCGGTATAGTTTATTTTTTTTATTTAGGTCTGTCACAATTTGAGCGATTCATACTTTTGTTTATGCCTACTGTTACCAGACTCTTGCATTCACAAAACAGAAAATATGAGAGTGAAGTCTTGTACAACTAATACCTTCATTATTCCGCCACTAAAGATTTGCCAAGCAAAGCCTTAGCTAGTATATATTCTAGTGTGTTAAGGTGGGAAATCTTTAGTTATATATGTTGTGGTTTTTTGAGATTTGTGGTCTATGTTGATAAGAAGCTTTAGTCTAGGCCAATATTTTGAGTTTATTTCCTCTTCTTCAGGGTTGTAAAGAGCTAAATTATATAAATTGCTCATTAATATTGTTGAATACAGTATTATAATATGGTATAAGTTATTTGTACCTACCAAAGATAGAATAACTTCAATACATATATGACTGTGGCGGCTGTTTATACATAATACATTGTGATTGTGATCAGAGACGTATTTTAAGTTATTCTGGCCTTGGTAGATACAAACAACTTAACCACATTCTAATGACACTGTAATAACAAAAATCTGTCAAGCAGGGGCCGTGTAAACTAAGCAGATTTCCCTTGTGAAGATTAATAATAGATAAACCTACATACTGCTAACACAACACCACCCTGAATATTAAGTGAATAAATACAAACGGCAATAAGAAATCTTTCCACTGCCGGTGGGAAGCATCTCAAATATAAATAAACAGGTCTGCCACCAGAAAGAAAAATAATAACTAAAACATCAGAATATAACATATTTGCATCTATCCCGTATAATAAAGGTCTCTGGATAACAATATTTGGTATTTAAGCTTCGAATAATGTGGTTTATTATATAACAGAGTATTGTCTATGTAACACAAGTAGAAGTGGGGGTTTACTTAAGGCTGAAAACTGCAAATATCTCGATTAATATTCGAGATAAAGAATAAATGTATATAAGAATATTTATAGTAAATGTAATTTACAATAAGATTCATTCTATATACTTTTCCGATCCGACTTATAGTAATTAGAAATTTCGAATTTCTCCCCCTTTAAACTTCCCCTCTCCCTTGTCTGATTTTAGCCTTTAACGAACTGGATCTTTCTTTCTGCATAAAATGACTAAATATCGAGTTTGGTAATGATCAAACAAAAATTGCGACCGCTAGAGTGAAAAGATAGTATATATATATATATATATATATATATATATATATATATATATATATATATATATATATAATTTTGAACTGACCTCATTTTCGTCATCTACTAAGTAGGATCAATGAACATTTGAAGGAAAATTTTGAAAATTGTGTCATGGCGACCTCAATAGCTAATTTCCCTTAAGGGAAATCTGCTAAAATGTTCAATGTAGTACCTGTTTACAGCCCTGAAGAAGATATAATAAAACTTGAAATACTGGACTAGACTAAAGCTTTTTTTATCAACATTGATGGCACGTCTCAACAACCACATGTATAATAGAAACCTAATCAAAACATCTAAACAGTTACATATATTTAAAGAAATCTACGAGCACTATGAAGAATAGATGAGATAACTAATCATAACACTGAAAATATTTTAGGGTGCTGAACACAAATATGATACTTAATAAGCTGTATCTCTCACCATTTTATAAATAAAGTTATTAAATTAAACTATTTTTACAGAATTAACAGCTTTTATATAGTTGAAATAAATTAAAAAAGTATCTCTAATGAATATTGGTAGCACTGCCGATTCTTTTTGGTAGTATCGGCCTGTGAGAGTCTTCTTTAGAACCTTATGCCCAAAAACCAAGCTTCTACCACATCTACATATAATGTGAAGCCTTATGAAACAGTTTGTAATGGCTTTGTCAACAGTTTCTTCACCTTTCAGAAGCTAAACTAAAAGAAGGGGTCTTTGTCGGACCCGACATTAGTAAATTGATGTTAACTTTGAATCCACAATGACCTTAAATGATAAAAAACATGGGTATCATTCAAGCAAGTTCTTAGGAAATGAAAACACCCAGAATATGTTTCTATTGTAGCTGATATGTTAAACGAGCTAAAAAATTTGGGGTGTTTGATGAGCCTAGATTACTTTCCAGAGAATCTGGGAGATGTTAGTAAAGAGCAAGGTGAGCGTATTCACCAGGACATTAAAGTAATGGAAAACACTAGTAGGACTTCTGGAACACGCATGGGATGGGGGACTACTGCTGGACACTTCACTGAGAAGTTCAGCAAGCTACACATTGCAGAAAAAGCTATGCAAGAAGAAAAAAAGAGGAAGAAAGTTTAAACCAATTTCAGCTGGCAAGTGAAACCTTTATTAGCACATTATATCAATGCTCTAAATACATTATGATATAAAATAGCATTACATTAAATTTTCCATAAACTAAATAGAGGTTGTTTTATACTATATAATAAGTAGCAGATTACTCGAAAACTATGGGTGATACAAAAAAAATCTATATCCTTATAGATAGTAAAATAAAAAAAAGTTTTCAAACAATTTTTGAATTTGTTGGCCTGTGTAATATGAGGGAGTAAATGTTTATTTGTTTAGTTAAACCATCAGTGATTGGACAGCAACAATAACCTTATGTTGGTTGTAAATAAAAAGAGATTTGCTGTAGACTAAACTCTAAAAGTAAACTAATCGAAGTATTAGTTACAACTTGTTTCCAACACAACCATGTTCCTACTCCATTCCTAGTGTTCTCTCTTCATAAACTGTAGGCCCCAGCCAATTATTTGTCCTAACTTTATATATTTTTTCTTAATAAAGAAAAAAAAAACTAAACTGTTTATGTTATTTAACGCCTCTTAGGAATAATCTCTTACAGTTTATATAAGTTATACAATTCTGAATAAATCATTCTACAGTAATGGCCTATTATCTTTATCTCTGAAGGTACTGAATGTCAACATGTTTTTATCACTACAGATAATAACCACGGTTTAATGATCATTAACAATAGTGACGCAATTAGAATGCAAATCCATGGAATCATTTCTGTAAAATCTGTTACCGTTTTATCAAAAGTATATAAATACACCTGCTTTGTCTGTATAATTTATTTCTACACATCTTATATGGTTTCTTGCCACCTCATCTTCCATACAAATTTCATTTATTCTGTGGTGCCATGTGAATTTATTAGCGGGTAACCCCTTTAGGTGTATATTACATACAGACCTAGACCTTGGGCCAAAATAACTTTTCATATCAATGTCCCAAACTAATGAAACTATTTGTTCAATTATATATACATGTTTGTGTTTGAGAGAAATTTTAAACACGATGTCCATTCTTCTTATAACTTGTAATATAAACACTTTTGAAATGATTAGAGACAACTTCATTAACCAGGAAAATCATTTATTTATTTCTACCTATTAAATAGACAAAATTTGCACAGGACCATTATTTAAAAAAAAACACCTAAAGATTGTTTTAACATTTCTTGATCCAATGCATAGGATCAGAGATATAAAGAAAGATGTTTTTAAAATGATTTATCAAATTAATACTAATGAAAAGTGATGTGAAACTTGAATTGTATGCAGTTATTGAGAAAATTAAGTTAACCTATCACTAAATGGAATGTTTTTCAATAAAAATTTAAATAATAACTTTTTTAGCAGTTTCCTTCATAACTATTGTTTCTCGACGCTTCATAAAACTCAGAGGGTCCATTGTAAATAGTTTACTGTGATATAATCCTAGTGTTTTTAAAATCACATCTCGTAATAGATAATGGGCTAAGTGTTAGCCAAGTATCGGCCTTAATCTCAAATACTAAACCTTGAGTGGTGTGTTCGATTCCCGCTTGGGCAATAGGATTTTATTTAGTAACTAACTCATTAAATAAAATCCTTAGTCTCCTGGCTAGAAAGGGGTAACATGTAAATAACCCGTCCCTTTTAGCCATAGTAGCTAAAAGTGGACATTAATAAATAATAATAATTAAATAGATAGAAGCCAAGAGTTCCAAAAGCACAATTCCTGTGAACAAGCTTTTGAGAATTTTTTTATTTGTATTTCGTTGTGCTTATTACTTTAGCTAATTTTCTGTACCCCTCTCTTCCCATAAACATATTGTGGTTCAACAATATAGATTATTAACAACCTAAATTCAAGTGAAAATAATAGTTAACACCCTCAACATAATGACCAGTTTGACCATAAACAAATTTTGAAATTCAAGAGCTTTGCTGTTACTAATCTTGCTTGAATTATATTATAATAATAATATGTACTATTTAATCTTACCCATTACAATTTTTAATCTATAAAAAATATCATTATACAACTATTTTATTCACCAAACTTCACTCCTGAGTTGTTATTGGCAGCAGCAGGTGTATACATACCCATGTTCCAGTATGAGTTTTTGGTTCAGCTAAAAAAAAAATACTTCTATATTTCTTCACAACTTTCTGGTTTTAATCATATTTTGTGGATTGAATGCTCACATGAGATCCTAAGAACTGGTATATTATCGAAAATAGGTGACTTAATGATGTGCTAGTTGAAACACTTTTCCCTTTTGATTTATGTGATTCATAATGTTTTACTGTTTTTACTATCATTAAGTTAGCTAAGAAAAACGATTCTAACTGAAGGAAAAATGGACTAGTGCTGTTTTGTAAATCATTACTTTGACTACATTATTTGTTTAACTTATATTATAAAACCATTGTACGGGTTATAATAAATTTATACAGTTAAGTATTTTGGTTTGTAAGGAAGTCATGTCTTATCACAGTCAAAGATCTAAGAACAACTAAGCTTCTATGATCCTATAGTCTTGCAGTATTAATTAAAGATAGTCATGTAAATTATAAACCTCTATTAAGATAAAAAGAAGCTTCAGTCTCTATCTTCACGAGTAATACATTATTTTGTTTAAAAAGAAAAAAGAGGGATCTATATTTCTAACAATGCTCTCAATCAGACTGCAAGTTGGAACAAAATAAGAGAATTCTAATTTAGACAGGAGCTGTCCTTGCTAGGAGTGAACGACCTTACCTTCAAAACTCTTTGGCCTGGTTCAAGGCTTGCAACACTTCCCTGTTTATAAACACTTCAATACAACACAGAACCATCTAGATCAGACTACAATTCTGAAGAGAAGAAAACAGAAGATTTTCCACTCAATTTGTGATAATTATCACAAATTTAGTGGACAATCTTCTGTTTTCTTATACATTAAATATTACACTCTGATTATAGTTTTTAAATCCTTTTTTTTCAGTAAAAACAACTTTCCTTAAAAATTTGATTATGAAAAACAAAGTATCTTGACATGTAAACCAGATGACTTCCTTGTACTTCTATTTAATTACATAAACAAAATGCTAAGTGGCACTTCAAGTGATATTACTAATTTTTTGTTTCAATGCATCGAATCCAAATATGACAGAACTTAATTTAGAGATCTTTTCATGATTAACAAAAATGGTTCTAACCAAATGTATTAATGTCTCCTCCCCCAGTGACAATTTTGAGCAAAATGAGAGGAGGAAATATGGAAATTTAACATTCGAAGACTGGTCATTTTAGAGTCATACGAGACTTGTAAATATGTCATGGCAAAACTAGTCAAAATGGGTACCTAAAAACGGATATAATTCCTTTGAAATCAGAAAACCAAAAGTTTTCACAATTACAATACTTCTTTAACTTCATGAATAAGTAAAATATAGTGCTTATTGACATCCACTTTTAAGTATTAAAGTTAATTGGGACGAGTTACCACCCTTTTTTGGAGAATTTTTCTCTGGCGGGAATCGAACTCTCCACTCTAGGTTTACCATGTTGAGATAAAGGCAAACTCCCAATTAAAAATGATAAAATATCAATGAAAAGACAGACTTTATAATTTCTTATGAATTAAATGTATTGACTGGATGGTTGAAGAAAATCAAACCCTCAAGTAGACCAGCTGACTCCATCATTAACGGAAACTCACCTTTGTCATTAAGGATTAGTCACCATCTGAGCTGACCACCTTCATTTTATCGAATAGAAAGTAGAATCATGACTTCCACTTGCCTCAAACTGTTATTTTATGATGCCAGTTCAGCTATATCAAACACTATAGAAGTTCTATAAACAGGATATATCCATGTTTTCATGATATACCTGTAAAGGATTAACAGTTATCCTTTGGAATCACAACTCAATTGAATGAATGGGAAGCATTACTTCTGATAAGTTAATCTCTTTTTTGTGTAATCAATACTTCTAAAACCTAATCATCTTCTTTATACTATAATCCTCCCAATAATAGAGATTTTAAAAGCATCCAAGCTTTTTCCTTCTGTTATTGTTCAAAATTAATCCTAAGCCTTTCCTACAATTCAGAATCAATTTATTTATTTTAAAAAATCTAATGAAACACCCTGTATTGAAGTTTGTAATAGACTAATTTATGCTTAATATAAAACATTTTGTTTGCTAGTGTAATATTTGAGTGATATAGAAAACATAGATTAGAACCAGAAAGGTACTAAGGAATTTTAAATAAAAAAAAATACTAATAATACATTTTTTAATTATTGGAGCTTTAGCAAAGAAATAGAATTTCAAGAGGGTCATCAATTTTAGTAACCACTAAAATGGTTTAGGAAGTTTTGGATCAGCAGAGGTCATTAAGTGTTAGTGGCTACCTGAGAATATTTATACAGCAATTATTATGAAAATATTTCCCAAGAGGTTATCGCCCCAACAATTTTAAAAACAATATCTCAATAGCATCCTGCAAGGAAGCAAAAATAAATTAATTTTCATAATTTGATTTATGAGTGTGGTATTGTAAAAGTAGATTAAAACAAAACAAAAACGAACAACGTTTTAGAATACAGAGATTATTCAATAACAAGGGCTTCGTCTAAATATAAAGTTAGAAAATATAAGGAATGGTTTCCTTCAGATGTCTCTATTAAATTTCACACATGTTTGTTATAAAAGTCTATTTAAAGTTACAAAATGAAAACTAAGAAGTGTGGAGAAAAACAAGTTAAGGTGTTTTAAGAGTACTAAGCAATGGTTACATTACTGAGTGTATAAAGGTGCATTTCAAAGATGATGGACTATTAAAAGAAAAAAAAAACTAGCTATATAATAAAGAAATTGATCGTAACAAAAAAAAAGGAGAATTTGCATTATGTCAAAACTCTTGTGAATTTTAGTACTTAATGGCAACAGCATCACTAAAATAGCTACAAATGGCATACATTTTAGATGCAAGAATTGAAATCAAATGCATGTATGAATTACAGATACAATTCCTGGACCATAAGACCTAGAATTGCAGGCAATAGGAATTTATTTAATGATTAACTCATTAAATAAAAACCTTAGTCCCACCCTAATAGAAATGGTGGTAACCAATAGATAACCTGCCCCAATTAGCCATAGTAGCATAATGAGAATATCAATAAAAAAATATAAATGAAATTGCAAAATATCAAGGTAAAGAATGCTTAACTATTTAAATTATAGCTAGCTAAAAATGAATGTTTGGTCTTAAGAATAATTGTAGTTTTACAACTTCTTAATTTGTCAAATTATATTAAAGACAACTAGAACCATTTTATTTTATAAATGGAAAATGAGAAGTCTAATAACAAGTCTCTAATTATGAACCTGTAATCACTTTTCATTTTTCACAATAGAAACTCATTAGCCATTAAAATACTTGGCCAACAAGATTGTCTTCAACTTGTAATTTGAAGAAAATACAAAAATGAGATTTGCAACTATTAGTAAAACTACATAGCATAATGAGGAGAAACATTGATTTTAGTTTTAATTATTTAAAAATGTGTTATTATTAAAGAGGGCAAAGGTGTGGAGCTCATTATTGAAACAATTATCTGTGTAATCAGTTAAGTTTTGCAATTTAAAATGAGAGAATTGTTAAGGAATATTCTCATTGGATTAATTTGCATGCACCATTCAGAGAGAAAGCGTAATGGATGAATGGAAAAGTACATACCTTCTCTTCTAGACAAATCCCAACATGACTCAGATTTCTAATAAAAGCACAAGAGTCAGAGGCGAGACTGATATTTATCATCTACAAAAATATAGTCCAATTTCTATTCACTTTTTCCAAGTTATTCAAGAACTAGGGAAAAACAACAAATAGAGGACACAACAATTTTTTTTTTTGTATAAAACACTGACTTTATTGAAGCTTTATTTACTGGAAACATTATGTAGCATTATGCATGGGTTTACATAATATGTATACTAATGCTCGGCCTAAATAATCCAGGTTAAAAAGATGTTGGAATAAGAGATCTACAAGTATAAACATTACTCAAACTAACTCCAAGAACTTGTCAGGTCTTAACACGTAACCCGAAAGGCACAATGCTTACAGTATACAATAAATACATTAATATTATAATTCAGTTGCACAACAGCGAATCATCATTTTATCATAAGTCAACGTTTTAATCACACCAATTTCCATTCCTACAATAACTTGAAACTTCTCTCGAAATATATCAATTGCACCTAGATACATATTACCTCCAGTAAAAATCACACATAACTTTTAAATCTTTTCACAAGTAATGTAGGTAAGGAATTAATATCTAATCGATAAAAAAATTATTTAAAAAAGTACAAAGAACAAAAAAAAAGTATCTAACAAAATCACTTTGAGTGCTCGAATATCCGTTTGGCTTAGTAACAATAGGGCCTTTCTTCAAATTTATAAATAATGCAATGAAAGAATTGGTTAGTATGTTAAACTGTTCATCAAAGAATTTAATTTATTCAAAACAAAAATGTAATATCATTGTATGTTGCGTTAGAAATTTACGATTCTCTTAGAAACCATGGACTTTAAGTTGATCAGGTTTTGCAAGGCCTGTTTTTGTCAGCCACTGGCATATGTTCTCTCGCTGGTCACCTTGTAGCTGAAGAACTTCACCGTATTCGGGATGTTCGATTACAGTCCCATTACAAGCAAACTCCTACAAGAGAACAAACACAAAATTCTCATAATAGATGGAAATTAACAAAACAATTGCAACAGTAATTATAGCAAATGTTTCTACCTTTTTACATGCTCGTACAATTTTCTTTAGGTCATACTCTGATGAAAGACCTTGTACGGTAGTTAGAGTTTTACGACCATTTCGTTGCTGAATTCTTATATGAACAAGACCATCCTGCACATCGTCATCGGAACCCTTGATTGCATCAGCAAAGGGGTCTAGAATTAAATTCGTAATTATCAATACAAAAAGATTATTGCTAGTAAAATATCGAAATAAATAGAGCAACACAAAAACAACTTTGATGTAATCTGAAGCGAGTATTTTTCAATTTAATAATATAAAGCATAACAACACACCCAAGCAACAGCAAACAATGCAAACCTAAAAACGAAATGCTTAGGTCACACGCATATATTAAAGTCGTAAATGAACTATATTTAGATGATCACTAAAATTATGAACTCTGTAATTATCAACTGAACTCTAGAATATAAAATTTAGACTCAAATAAAATTCAGTGAGAGGAAAACGTGAGAAAACTGAAGTAGTACAGAATTCCGTGTCGCCATTTTTCCGAGTTAAATTTTGAGAAAATAAAATAAGAACTCACCGAATGTATTAAGATTCTGGATGGACATACGACACAAAAAGTGGTTACAAGTGTTGTAGATTCTGCAAAATGCAAGTGTCCAGGTACTTAGAGAACGTATGGAATTTAAATAAGGGCAACTATGGAACAAGCCAGTGGAACAAATAGTGTACAAAGGACTTACTCTAGGTAAGGGGAGTCAGAAGCGAGGACGACCACCTACAAAAGGCATTGTGTCTTATTATATTTAACAAATTATAAACTGTTCATGAACGTTTTAAGAAAAAATATTAATTATTAAGAAAATACTATCATAATAAATTATTCAACACGTTATGTATTTTAAAATTAATACTATTCTGATTTTTTAAATATCAAGTAATCACTGTTGTAAAAACTCAATGAACATCAGCTGATGCACATAAACTTCATTGTAGTGTTTGTTTATCTCGGTTTACATGAATGGGTTCTGTCTTCAATAGTTAATTGAAGGAAGTTTTTAGTAAACGGTTTTTTCCCTTGGTGCGTATTTCCTTATCATTTATAATGACTAGGCACGCGAGAAATTGCACAGCTGGTGCTGTTTACACCTATCACGAGAAAAAGAAAGATGCAGAAGCTTCGGGTTATGGCACTCAGAACAGAAGAGTTGGAAAAGATTCTGTGAAAGATTTTGATTGCTGTTGCTTGACATTACAACCGTGCGCAAACCCCGTTATAACGTGAGCATTTTTATTTCATCTTCTAAAGTTTATAATATTTCTGACGTGTTGCATTACTTTCACCACCTTCTTCTGTAGATTTGTTTATGGAATTTAACATTGCTGCTTTTTTGTAGGTCTGATGGATATCTCTTTGATAAAGAAGCCATAATTCAGTACATAATTACTAAAAAAAATGAAATAAGCCGCAAATTAAAAGAATACGAGAAACAGAAGAGAAAAGAAGAAGTATGCTGTAAATGTATTATTTTCCTTTTATTAGTTTTATATTGCATTTAATTTTTTATGAGAAAATTCATACTGCCCAATGTATTTTTCCTTAATTAAGGAATACTAATCATTTTATTTATTACTTTTTTGTTTTAACCTTTTTTAAGTAATTGTTTTGAGGAGATATTAAATCAATAACTACTCAGTCTGAATCAGAAATGTCTTACAAGTGTCTGCTTTTTATAATAAAATACCAATTTAAATTACAAATTCTTATTGTTTCTTTCTAAATGTATTTTAGATATCGTTTATTACCTCTTGTTTGAATTAAAAATCAGACAGACTTGCTAAAATTGAATATTTTAACATCACTTGAATTAGATGAATTAAATGGTAATTAAATTAATTAGTTCTGAACCTGAAGTACTTTTTGTTTAGAATGTATCCGTATGTATATGTATGATATTATTATTTACATCCTGTTATAAAGTTTTATGTCCATGGACCTTTTCAAAGTTAACACACTGGAGTTGATTTGAGCCTGTGCTCCAGTCCCGCAAGGGGAACTTATCTAGTGATAGGGTGACTAAATAAAATCTTTAGTCCCATCCTTACTAGAAAAAGTTGTTAAGCTATAGATAAACGGCCCCACTAAACCTCAGCTGCATGAAGTGAATGTTTAAAATAAATTTATTTATGGACTGAATTCAATCTCCCTTTGTTTCTTGAAACCTGAAGGGTTACCAAATAAAATGGGGAAACAGCAAATAAATTAGTCTTTAGATTAGACCCCACTCCGACAGTAAATTAGATACTTTCAGAAAATCTGTTTAAATTGCCTTAGATATTATTAAGAAAGTGGAGGTATTACAGTAATTGTCATTTGTAATTATAAGTTTTCCTCTCACTGTTTACTATTACATCTTTCACAGTATATCTTATTCAATTTGATTTATAATTAGTTGTTTTCAGACAGAATTAGAAGAACTTGCAGAAGCAGAGAGGCGGTCAAAGCTCAATGATTTCTTGAAAATAGAAAAAAACATTGTGAGCAATGCAAATAGTTCATTTAAAGGTATTTATTTTTTAAAGTTTACTGTAGAGTTTAAAAATATTAATTATAGTCTTACTTAGCACTACTGTCAGCCTTGTCATTATCAGATTTATGTAATGATTTTAGAGTAGTGAGTCACGGGCAATAGGAATTTATTTAGTGAAGAACTCATCAAATCCTTAGTCCCACCCTGGCTAGAAAAGGGTGGTAATCTGTAGATAATCCCTTTCAATTAGCTACAGCAGCAAAAAGTGGATGCTAATAAATAATAATGACTTTAATAAAATAATTGATAATGATTTTATTAAATGAATATATGTGCCATTATGTACACATTTTGAATGTACACACATTATTCTGAGTTGGTATTCTGGCAGGTGGAAGTGAATTCTAATGTAGGTAGATGAAAGAATGGCTATGCTTCCACTGTTACAATTTATTAAAATGCCAGAGCGCTTTTGATGCAGTGCATCATTATCAGTGTCCTGTCGACACACAAAAACAATAATTACTTATCTCTATTAAAATATTTTGATAAAGGGTAAAATAGATAACATATGACAGTGAAAACTATCTTTCTTAGAACTAAATAACAAAAAACCTTTCATAGATCTACAGGTAATATTTTATTAAATAAAGTTAACCTCTAAACCCCTCCTCTCACTGGTTCAATTGCAGCAATTAAGGAACTTGATCTTTCTTTTTATAAATGATTAAATACTGGATTGGTTAGGCAGGATAGATGGACATTTGAGGACATTTTTTGAAAATCCAATGCAAGTACAACCTCCATAGTTGATTTCTCTTAAGAGAAATATGCTGAAAAATTAGAAACGGAAGTTTAAACCTAACAGCAGCAACCTATGTTGTAGATAAAGCTATCTTTATCTTGATATAATTTAAGTTTATTAATATTGATGCAAATTTTTACGCAGTAATTTATTTGATGAAAGTTTTTAATTTATAATTTATTTTTAACACCAAACAAAGGAATAGAGATAAAATGTAGAAAAAACAAAAACTCTTTTCATGCACATCTTTCAAATTTTTTGAGCTCATATGGCTTATATGAATTAATCTGTTTCCTCACAGGTATGAGACATACCACTTTTTGTTGGCTATCTCTTGCTTTTTCAGAATCATATAGAGAACTTTAAATTTATGATTGCCACAAAATATGTACGGATATTGTAGACTAATAATCATTCCAGTTGAGGTGTGACTTCTCCATTAAACTGTTGTGAAAATCTTTTAATACAGATAATATTGTTAAAACTTATTTTTACAGTTGTAGTTAGTTTTTACAGTTATTTCATATTTTCTTACTTTTTTCTTTTACTTGTGTTTTCAGATAGGAAATCGGATGAACCTTCTGTATCCAATATGACAGAGGGAAGGGATAAAAATCTACCGAGCTTTTGGATCCCATCTAAAACGCCGGAAGTTAAAACAAAGAAACTTGCAAAACCTGTAAGTTAAACAAGCTGTAAAGATGAGTTTTATTTCCTTTGGGAACACTTACAATAAAATTGTATAGAATTAGAAATAAGGATAACTATTATAATAAAAACATTTTCAGTCTCAAATATATTTTATTAGGGTTTCAATGTGTGGCTTCATAAGCTATAATCATTAGATGTTTTGCATAGAAGTTACTGAAGATGTTTTAGTATAAGTGAAAGATTTTTTTTAATTTTGTTTTGGTGTGTATATATATATATATATATATATATATATGTCTTTTAATGCTCTAGCAGTACAGGCCCCCCCCCCCAGAGAAACATCGCCACAGCTGCGAAGCTCCAAAGAACTAAATTATGCTCTAGCTGTCAAAAAATTTGTTTGATAGTTATGAAACTCAATATTTAATCGTTTTATGTAAAAAAAAATATCAGTAATAGTTAGAAATCGGACCAATGGGAGGGTGTAATTTCAAAAATTTGAAATATCTCGTAGCCTCTTGAAATCTGTTATTACAAGTCGGATTAAAAAAAGTTATAGAACCAATCTTATTGTATATTTAATTACCTATAACTATTGTTATATACATATTGTCTCTATCTTGAATATTATCAGAGATATTTGGATTTTTTAGTTTAGTCAGCGTTGAATAAATCTCCCTTATTTGTCATCGCACGTTAAGAATAAGTGAATATATCATGAACCGCCTTATTTCAAGCCGAAATACCAAATATTGTTTGAAACAAATATTTTCTAAATGGGATACATGCAAATACATTCTGATGACCTCCTCCCCATCTTTTATTTTTGGATTACTAAAATCAGAGTGATTGAAATAAAAATTATTTGGTTCAATATAAATTACAGTACTAGTCATTGTAAGTAGTTTTCAATAAAATTAACAAATTATATTCAGATATATTTCAGTAAATGTATTCTTTCCGGTTAAAAACATTTCTATAGGTCTATTGAGCTCTGAGAAGATTGGTTGACCTGTTTTTTTACAACTCAGATTCTTCCTGGCCTGGTGGTTAATAAAGTATAATTAACTGAAAGATTTCTCGTTATCATTTGTATTTGTTCTCTTAATATTCATGGTGGTGTTAAGGGTTACCAGTATGTCGATTTATCTATTGTATTTTATGAAGGTAATCTGCTTAATTTACGTAGCCCCTGCCATTCATTTTATAGAGGCTCCAGTGCCCTTCAAAGCCGATATATGTCATAGGGATACACTTTTCTTATTTTTACTTCCATATACTGGGGTTATCAGTATACCTGCTCTGTCACTTTTTCAAGTTATTGCTGCTACTCATTACCTGCAATTCAGCCATATTTATTCAGTATATTTACTGATTTTCAAGGAAACAGTTGAGTACTTCAGAATGTCTGAAACAAAATTTTATTCTGATGAAGAAATTTTGTTGTAATTTTCTGCTGGTATGACTGAAAGTGAAGGTTAATCTTCAGATTTTGATGAGGATCCTTATGATAGACACCAAAATGTGTCTGGGAATTATATGATCAGCGCTAGAACATAGAAACTATTCAGCACACTGGGCTCTGCACGAGCTAGACTATCCCGCCCTGCCCAAGTATTATGAAGTCTAAGGGTTGAAATAATCCTCAGACTATTAGAAGTGGGGGTTCACTCAAAACTGAAAACATCAAAGTACATACAAATAACTTAATATTCAAGATGAAATAAAATGTATTGCACAACAATTGTAGAATATTAAATGTTTAACGAGATTGGTTCTGTAATATTTTTTTTTCCGACTCGTAATGGCAGAGATATTTTGAATTTCCGTTTCTTCTAAAACTCTCCCACCTACCATGCCCAATTTCAGCCATTAATGTAATGATCTTTATTATTGAGTAAAAAGTTTAAATATCAAGGAACTGTACAGGTCAAAAAACATTTTCAACTCTAGAATGTTCGACCTACAGCAATGAGCTTGGAACAACAAGCTAGAATTAAGGAATCAGAAATCTCATGTGTAGAACAACCTCTGATATCCTCAATAGCTGATTTACCTTAAGGGGCTTTTGTTTTCCTCTCTTTAGTTTTTAAAATGAGCCGCTCATTTTTATTTGTTATAGGAGAAGACTGTTTACTGCCCCATGACAGGGAAACCATTGAAATTAAAGGATCTGATAGATGTGAAATTCACGTTAGTGAAGGACCCCGATGACAAGAAGTCCCTCATAGTGAAGGATAACCGATACATGTGTGCCGTAACTCATGATGTGCTCAGCAATTCAGTGCCCTGTGCAGTCATCAGGACAACGTAAGCTTTTCTTGTTTGACTTTCACTTCATACCAATTGTATAAATGATTATTAAATTCCTCCCCAGTCCAATTTCAGCTGCTTATGAACTTAATCTTTAGTTTCGCATGAATCGCTTAAATATAAATTTTTGTAATGATCAACTAAAAAGTCTGTAACACAGATACTTCATTAACTAAGCAGATTTTCTATGTGCGCCATATATTTGCAAAAAATTAAAAGTTGAATGAGAACAATATTCGGTATATAAGGTTCAAATAATGTGCTTCATGATATAACATCTTATTGCTAATATGACATGAATAGAAGTGGGAGTTTACTGAAGGCTGAAAACTTAAAAAAAGGGCATATATCTCGGTTAATAATCAAGATAGTGAAAAAATACAGATGACAACATTTATAGATAATTTAATTTGCAATATGATTTGTTCTATACAATTTTCAATCCGACATATAATAACAGATACATTTTGAAACTTCCCCCTCTAAATTTCCCTTCTCTCCATTCTGATTTTAGCCGTTAACGAACTTACTGTAACTTTTGTTGCATTCACTTTTTTCGTAAAATGAAGGGGATATACGCTAAAACTATAGTGGGAGTCAACAATTTTATTAGAACTTATTTAAGGATTTTTAATGTAGGTATATTATGACAAATGATGCTTTGTTTTAGTCTTATATGATTATTCTAAGTATGATTCGGATTAGTGAGGTTATAAATTTCTGTCACTCCCCTCCTCATTTATTTATTTTCCCTAGAAAATAACTTTGTTATTTATTTTCAATAAAAATGTAAACTATAAGATCATTTCCATTATTTAATTTGTATAATGTATTATACAACAACAAACAAAGCCATACTGAATTTGCACAATTGCACTATGCTTAAACTATATGTACTCGGATTGGTTTTTGACAGGAAATATGTACATTATAGATGGTATTTAATTATAATAAATGCTATCCATGATTATGGTTTGAATTATTCAAAAACGGTGTGTCAAAAAGTGGAGAGGGATTGATTAGGAACACATTTTCATTTATTCTTCAAAACTAAAATTTCTTTTCTGTTAGTCCCCAAAATTTAACAGGCCCTTTTCCTGGGCATAGACGGGTACCTCAGGTGATTATATATATATATATATATATATATATATATATATATATATATATAATCATCTCCTAGGTGGGATCGAAGGACAATAGTGATAATAAAAGCAGTTGAGTGAAATAAGATCACTTGAGAATTCACAAGTAAGTATCTTCATGAACTAAGGGATACACCTTGTAGTTGCAACCATTGTATTCTTTTGGATTCTGTTGTTTTCATATTACTACTCCTATTGTAGACCTCCCTCTTCCACTATGTCCAATAACCTTACCATCAAATATATTTGTCATGAAAGCATTGTTTCTTATGAAATGCTCAAATGTTTCACCCTCCATTTTTCTATGACCTTATAACACTTTTAGTTTCACTTACGTCATTTAGAACTTCCAATTTAGGTTTCTTTAGTCCAACTTGTTCTGGAGATTTTGCCCCAAATCCACAGTACCATTTTTTCCGATCTATTATATGCCCTTTTGTGAAGAGTCCAGCTTTCATTTCCATAAAGCAGGAAATAATGGAAAAGAAATATGTAGTCTGCCTGTATTAAATGTTTGTATTTGACAGCTGCTTTCACCATATCTGTGGCATCTTCTGGTCTTTAGTAAAAGGACGAGTAGATTGAGAGGGTTTGGTAGGTATCTTATTACCCCCTCTTAAGTGATATTCATGTTGTTCTGGAGTCATTTCCTTTTACTAGAGACCTGAAGATGCCATTTATTAGGAGAAACTGATTCTCTAATATAAACATTTAATGCAGTAGGACTACACCCATCCATCACTGAACATTAAAAAACAGGACACTCCAAACAAAAAAAAAATACTTGGCATTAATTTAGTTGGGATCCTTGCTTATATTCTTATTAGTATAAATACTTGGTTTGCTTAGTGCTTAGTAATTACTTATCTAGTGATATTCTTTTATCAACTTCAGCTCTTGTATCATTTTCTTCAGTGATGAATGCTTCCTAGGTAACATAACTCCTTCACTTTTTCCAGTCCTAATATTTATATTTTCTTGTCTTTGTTTCTTCTCTACTATCAAAACTTTTATGTGCATTTATCTTGGGGCTAACCTGATCCAGAATGCCCTTTAGGACCTGAAACATTCTATTCACCTCTATTTTGGACTTTGCCACAAGTGCAATGTTATTTGAAAATCTGATGCAATGAACGGATTTACTATTAATCTGTTTACCTTCAGTTCCTTCTTTCATTTTCAATATTGCCTCTTCAATGAACATATTGAACAGATAAGGTGACAGACTTTCACCATTCTTAATTCTAGCTTCCCAGGCATGTATGTATACATTTGCATATACATAAATAATTTTGAGTTGATCTCATTTTCATCGTCTCCTAGGTAGGATTGATGGGCATTTGAAGGAATTTTTTGAAAATCACATCATAAGGGGAAATTTTCTAATATTGGACAAACGCATGGACATTTTTGAACAAAGTAAAAAAAAAAACCCTTTATAAAGGACAAATTGAGATCAAAAGATACCCAGTATATTAAATTAATTGTAAGAATTGTAATTAAAGTTATTATTGAATTGGTCAATCATTGCAATTAACTAACACTGTCGATGCTAACGGAGCTGAGGTGAGACTGGGTGAATTTTTCCCAATGCTGGAGGGGTATATTTCGGTTTCAAATCAAACCACAAGTTTTTTGTTTTAATAATATGTCTGCTATTAATTTATCAATTTTTTTTTTTAAAGTAAGTTTTAAATCAATATCTAGTTATCAAATATTGCATGTTTTTATCAATATTATGTTTATACATTGGTTGGTGACTTTGATTGTAATGCTCAGTTTTATTGTGTTATTTAATCGTAAATAGTTTTTTTTCTTCAAGATTTTTAGTTATAACCTCATTGCTTTTCTGGACATATACATCCCTGTCACCTGTTGGCTCATTTTACTTCTTCAGTCCATCATCTAGTCTCTTAGTACCAGGTCTAATTCTTTTCATCCCACATACTCCTTCTGCTGTTTTGAGTAAGCCACCTGTTATTTGAGACCACAAGGTATCGATTTCATTGTCTCAATTCACCTCTTGAGTTCCACCAAGAGACACCTAGAGTATATTACTTTTACAACCTCATCCGTTAGCTTGTTAACAGGAATCCTGCTGTAACTCTTATTGATTTTCTTTCTAGGCTTCACAATTTTAGAGTCAGCAATCAGCATCCTATGACCAGTGTTTAGCTCTTATCCTCTTATTACTTTAATCTAAAATCTGTGGAAGCCTTGATCTATTAGAAAGTAGTCAATGATTCTTTTTTTGGCAGCTTCTCTAGTTCAGTTATCAAATGTGATTTTACATATTGCTCTGTGGTGGTACCACGAGTTTCCTATGAGGATGTTATTTTCCATATAAAACTCAATCTACCATTACCATCGGTTATATATTCACCACCCCCCCCCCCAATACCCATTGTACCATTATAAATGAAAGTCATAGGTTTAATTAAAGAAGAAGTGAAGTGTAAATGTGATGACAAAATGTCATGTGTCTCACCCAGCATATAAGGGGTGGGGGAGGGCATTAAGAATGATAAAAGTTAAAAAGGATGACTTCATTTTTTATTGCAATAAAAAAAAAAAGAAATATCAAATGTATTTATTTTGGTGAAGTCATGTAATTTGATTAGTACATCTGTTTACAAACACTAACACAATGGGTATTGATTTAACCCTCAATTGGTAACACGAAAGTAGTACACTATAAGTAACACACTTCTGACAGACATGCCCCTCTGAAGTTGGGTGGCATTTTTAAATGCATAATGTAACTTCTAAAAATTTTATTCATTTATTAAAATCAATAGTAAAGTTATGATAAATAAAGCTTTTTATTCATTTTATTTCTTTAAAACATGAATCTATTTCAAAATCATATAAAACAATTAAAAACTAAGTTACAAATGAAAAATGAATGATTAAAATAACACAAAAACTCTATAAAACATTATGTGCCCACATATCACACATGTCACATATATGACATCTGGTGCACATTCATTACAAACTTTTTTTGAACATTCTAATAAACTGGGTTCTCACACATTATACACTTTTTTTTTGTACGAGAAGTACCTACGGGTTTTTTGTTTGCATGTGGCACTTAGTCATCATAACCCAGGAATTTCCTTTACAAGCTTTTTTAGGCAATCGAGAATTTTTGGTATGGTTATTCTTTGTATTAGCTCTATCCTAATGAGTATATTAGTAAGTTTATGAATAAAATAAAATCGCTTAAATCATTGACGTGCCATCAAAATTGGTGTAGACTATTCCAATGTGGTCATCTTTATCGTTAAAGAATCATCTGAATCAAGTCTTGGTCACTAGATGCTTCGTCTTCATCTAGAAGTGATATCATAGCCATAATTTTCCTTGTTCTTACCGGAAACATTACTGTAACACACAGTAAATGAGTAAAAACTAGGAGATAAAACGGGAAAGAATTACAATTTTGATGTAGGAATGATCAACACTAAAAACTGTAATAATATTCTTTAGATGTCAAAAAGTTATCATGCACCATAGAAAATAAAAATAAATGAAAATCTACATTCCAAGGAATAAAAAATGAACTAATGTAGCGAGCTATTTCAGTTTCAAAATAAAAAAAAGAACGTTATTGGTAACACACGTTGTAAAGAGGTGCAATACATTTAATTGTAAGAATTACAATGAGATTGTATTTACCTCAAATCACGTTGAATGTTGTTGCTGGTAAACAATCAAGAAATACACTGAAGGGGGGAGGTTAAACTTGCAGCCCTAAGCCAATCTGTGGCGACTTTTCCAACTAGCTGCATCAAACCTATGTCACCAGTTGAGTGCTAAACATATCACAATACAATCAAAATTCACTGAGGTTTGCTGAAACAGGGATATTTTTTTGTTTATTTAATGTGCCATATGGATATTCTAAAATTAAATTACACATGCTTTTATAATCTCATTGGAACTCATCTTGGTTGTACTTATAAAATTTAAAGATTTGAAGGATTTGTTAAATTACATTGGATGTCCACAAACAATGTTCATGTATTGATTATTTCATCACTTTTTAACAGGATTATTTGTTTTTCAGAGGTGATGTGGTAACGATGGAGTGTGTGGAAAAAATTATTAAAAAGGATTGGATTCATCCCCTAACGGGAGAGAAGTTGACGGAGAAGGATATCATACCAATGCAGAGGGTAATTATTTATTTTACACATTAGGATCTGATCTCTCTTAAAAGAAACCCATAGATGATTTTCATTAGCAGATTTCCCTTAATGGTGTCAGCTATTGGGGATGTACTCATGACACGATTTTTGAAAAAATTCTTCAAGTGTTTATTGCTCCTAACCTATGAATCATCATTCATTTTCATCAAAATGAGAAATTTTCAAATATAATACATATATGGGAAACAGGTCTCAATTACAGAAAGTCTTCCCACCAATTTCTTTATTAAAGCACAAAGCCTTTCGGCACTAACGTGCCACCATCAGGTGCTAACAAACAAACAGAAAGGAAACATGCTTAGGCCAAGTGATGTATCCAATAATTACATTTTGAAATATTTTAACAAAGTAGAATTACATACTGAAGTCAGTCTTACAAAACAGTCCTATCTTAAAAATATTAAAATCAGTCAAACATAAAACGAATATATTATAGTTAATTAATAAAAGTCCGTCACGCAGGGGCTGCGTAAACTAAGCAGATTTCCCACGTGAAGTTTTACAATAGAGAAATCTGCCTAGTAATAACCTATTCTCACGAGGACGAATAGTTAGTGAAACGGCCACACTAGCGCTAGTGCGCTCGGCGGAAACTCCCGAACATAGCCGACCACACTCACAATACAAATCCAAATATCTCGGTTAATCTTAAAGATACAGAATAAATGTATAGAACAATATTTATAGTAAATTTAATTTGCAATAAGAGTGGTTCTATAGAATTTTTTGATCCGACGTATTGTACCAGAGATATTTCGCTTTTCGAGAATCCTCCCCTCCTACTGGTACGATTTCAGCCATTAACGAACTTGATCTTCCTTTTTACATAAAACGATTAAATACCAAGTTTGTTAACGATCAAACAAAAATTGCAACCGCTAGAGCGTTAACAGACAAATATATATGGTATATATATATATATATATATATATATATATATATATATAATTTTGAACGGACCTCATTTTCGTCATCTCCTGGGTAGGATCGATGGACATTTGAAGAAATTTTTCGAAACTCGCGTCATGAGTACGACCTCAATAGCTGATTTCCCCTAAGGGAAATCTGATAAAAGTCCGTCACGCAGGGGCTGCGTAAACTAAGCAGATTTCCCTCGTGAAGTTTAGTAATAGATAAATATACATACTGCTAACACAACACCGTGAATAAATACAAACGGAAATAAGAAATGTTTCATCCAATTTCAATAGCCTGCCGACAGGAAGCGCTAGGTTAGAAATGTAAACAAACGGGTCCCGCCTCACACCGGAAAGAAAAACAAATAATGAAATATATCAGAATATAACACATTAATTTTATTGAGAACTATTTACTATATCTAGTACTGTAATTAATAATGAGTCAGAATAATTGTTATCTCAATCAATAAAATTTTAGTAGTCCAAAACTTTAAGATGGGGGGGGGAGTCACCAGTGCATATTTGCAAGTATCTCGTATAATAAAGGTCTCTTGAATACAATTTTTGGTAATTAAACTTCCAATAATGTGATTTATTATGTATCAGAGTATTGTTTACGTAACATGAGTAGAAGTGGCGGTTTGGTGAAAACTGAAAAATGCAAATATCTCGGTTAATATTCAAGATAGAGAATAAATGTATATAACAACATTTATAGTAAATTTAATTTGTAATAAGATTGATTCTGTATAATTTTTCGATCCGACGTATAGTAACAGAGATATTTCGAATTTTCAAAAATCCTCCCCTCTAAACCCCCCCTCCCACTGGTCCGATTTCAGCCGTTAACGAACTTGATCTTTCTTTTTACATAAAACGCTTAAATATGAAGTTTGGTAAGGATTAAACAAAAATTGCGACCGCTAGAGCGGTAACAGACAAATATATAGATAGATATATATATATATATATATATATATATATATATATATATATATATATATATATATAGATATATATATACAGTTTTGAACGGACCTCATTTTCGTCATCTACTAGGTAGGATCGATGGTCATTTGAAGAAAAATGTCGAAAATTCCGTCATGAGTACAACCTCAATAGCTGATTTCCCTTAAGGGAAATCTGCTAAAAAGTAGTTAAAGTCAAATAAAACATGAATAAATATTTTAAACAATAAAGACATTTTATAGAAACTTTTTCAGAAAAGATAGATGATGTTTTATGAAAAGGTTTCTTTGGGGCCACAACTGGCAACTAGCAGAAAGGGAGGAGGCCTTCTCAGCAGGACAGAACTTTGCATTTCCTATTGCACGTTTAGGCAGAAACCCCTCTGCCTCTCCAGCTCAATGTAGAAGGGTTCCAGTTTCTGAATTATTTTGTGGTCATATTCACTCACCAATAAAGCTACCTTGTAGGGGCATTTTCGTGCTTTTCTTTTCAAGCGGTCAACATTGATCCAAGATAGGGAAGACAATGAAACCTCCTAATGACATTTTCATCTTTTTACAAATTTAAATGACCAAACTACATTGCAATCTGCAAGCTATTCGCACCATTCCATTATAGACAGTTGAATTTGTCTTTAAACACTCTTCTTTGATAATTTCCAAACTCATTATTTACATGTTTTATCTAAAACTAAAGATCAAGTACATTAGTTGTTGAAATCAGAAGAAAAGAGGAGGAAAAAATAAAAAATGCTCTGCTACTATGAGACAGATCGAAAAATAGTACATAATCCATCTTGTCAAAAATTTATTTTTTAGATTTCCGTTAAGGGAAATCAGCTATTGTGGTTGTACTTAAACACGATTTTTGAAAAATTTCTTCAAATGTACATCATTCCCTCCCAGGGTATGACAAAAATGAGGCCCATAATATCTCATGAAACAGCTTATTCTAAGCTTAAATACTATGTATTGTTTTCATGGGACCTTTATTATTTTCTCTGTGTGTGTGTGTGTGTGTGTGTGTGTGTGTGTGTGTGTGTGTGTGTGTGTGTGTGTGTGTGTGTGTGTGTGTGTGTGTGTGTGTGTACGTGTGCGTGCACGCATGTGAGTGTGCGTATGTGGGAGGAGATTGTAATTCTAATTATCTTAAACGTTATATATTTTTACATTAAATGAAATATGTTAATTAAGCATAAAAAACCAAGTATACTAAAAAAAACGGGAATAGGACTGGCTATACGTTCAACAGGTATGACAATGGTCTCTTACCTAGGATAATCCATAGACAATTCATGATGAAGGGCTATTCTGCTACGACACTGACACACACACAGTCCCTGCTGCTGGCCACTGTTCCCCAGCCTCACTTCTTGCACCGCTCAGCAGAAAACCCCTCTCTAGCATCAGCTAACCCATCCAAGAAGACTCCTATTAAATAATTAATGTCTTATACAATTACATGATTAACCCTTTAATTGCGGCACTGGTAGTGGAGGGTGAGTGACGAGGGGCGCTGGCCGTTCCAAGTTCAGCTACCCCTCAGTGTGCGGGATTCCCGGCCCTCCTCTCGGTTGCCCCCTCGCCTATTTGTTGGTTGTTTCTCTAATTTTGGAAAATATTCAGGATTTTTTTTTGCATTCAAGGATATTAGTTATATATATAAGGATGTTGTTGAAGATATTAGTTACGTATTGAAGATGTTGTATGTTAATTTTTTCAATGAAAGTTCTAGTCTGCCCGTCAAAAATGCATCATTTTTTTATGTAAACAGATGTTATTACATATTATATTGTAGTGTAAACACAAAGAAATGAAAACTAATCAATGAATAAAATATATCCATAACTGTGGTAGTTCCTGAAGTGCCGGGGCGATCTAAATCTGGAATTTGTGTAGTTTCAGCACGGTCAATACTGAATTCATCAAAATTGTCTGAACTGGACCCACCATCATCTTCGAAAACGCTATTCATTAGCATGTCCCTCCCTTCTTCAACGGCATATAGCTTCGTATCTATTCCACAAGTTAAACAATTTATAAATGAAAAAATTATAAATAAATTAAGCTTTCTGCTGCAAATAGCACAGAGAACATGTATGCACAAAGAGACACAAATCAAGACTGTGAACAGTGCCAGGGGCAATTACAGGTATAAAGCTGTCAACTAATTTGACGAAGGTAGGGTCCACCTCCCTTACACCCTACAGATCCACACAAATGCAGCAAAACCTACTGTTGATGCCGTCTAGTGAGGCTACAGGTAGTTACTAGTTCCCCTATTTGCCAACAGATTATTCCCCTCCGAGCCACAACAGTGGTTTAGTGAAATCAGATGGAGAATGACCAAAGCCACTATAGTGGCTCCTGCGCGTGCGAATGGGCACGGCCATTCCTGAGCCCTGGGGGATGGTCTGGCTCAAGCCACTATAGTGGCTTTGCGCAATGAAAGGGTTAATAGCAAAACATACTACCCTTTACAATACCCCCCTCGCTGAAAAAGTGTCGCTTCACTCCTGAACGGCACTTTAGAACAACAAAATTCAAGGGTCCTGGTACTATGAATCCACATTCTCCACCGGTCCCTTCGGGGCCTTCACCTCCATGTTCCACAATGGTTCCTCGTCTTCGGTCTGTCAGCCATAATCCGCCAAATCTTGGCAATTCTATTACCGCCACGAAGGCGATGACTCCCAAACAAAGGAGAGTCCCAAATCCGATGAACATCCATAGGAACAATGTCCATACTCCTCCTATATATATATATATATATGTGTGTGTGTATGTGTGTGTGTGTGTGTTCAGTATGATATCAGTAAACATTGTACAGTCTGGATTCCATACTTTTGATTTAATCAATACCATCCTCCATATTCAGCCATTTTCTGTAAGAACTGAATGTTGCGCTTGTTAATAGTTTAAATCAAATCAGTTTGGGGGCCATAGAATGGGTAAAATAAGAAAATCAGATCAAAAAATGTTTATAAACAATCTTTGAAAATAAAATTCTATAATTCTTGTTCTTTATTTGTCCAAGACAAATATTTTCAATGGATCACAAAACACTGAATATCTCTTCTCCATCTTCCCTCTTATACACAATTTAGATATTTTAAAACCCTTTTGAGCTACGTCTGTACAAGTATATGTGTATATATTTATATATATATATATATATATATATATATATATATATATATATACATACATACAGACATACATACATACAAACACATCTGTTAAAGGGCTAGGAATCACAATTTTTGTTTCATCGTCACCAAACTCCAAAATATATTTGCATTTTATTAAACACTAAAGATCATATTTGTTAATGGTTGAAATTGACCAGGCATAGTTGGGGGGTGGGGTTAAAGGGGAATTTCAAAAATTCTAAATATCTCTGTTATTTAGTATTGGATTAAAGACTATTATAGAACCAATCTTGTTATATTATTGTTGCTCTACAATAGATGTTCCATACATTTTTTCATAATTCAAATATTAAGCAAGTTAAGCAAATATGGTTTTCAAGAGACCCTCATTATGCGAGATACGTGCTAATTCATTGTGTGATGACATCAATTAAGATTTTATGTTCTTTTTTCGAAAATGTTTAGTTGTCATATATGTTTTTGGCAGAAGTCTGACATGGAATAGTGGGCGTATAGAGATAGGGGGGGGGGTGAATTCAAAAATTCAAATTATTTTCGTTATTATGAGTGGGATAGTAAAATGTTATAGAACCAATCTTGTTAAACTGTTGATGATATACAATTGTTGTTTTATGCTCTTTTTCACAACTGAAGTAAGTTATTCTTGCTTTCCTGTTTTCTGCCATTAGTAATCCCCCCAGCTGCCTTCTACACTTTGGTTGTTTTATATAGAAATAGTGAATAAGTGGTGAGGTGAAATTAGAAGTGTGTGGAAAATCTGCTTAGTTTACACAGCTCCTACATGATGGGATTTTGAATATTCACTTAAAATTTATTTATGAGTTTAAATTTTGACGTATATTTACATGATCTATTTTTTCCAGGGAGGAACTGGCTACGCACAAACTAATAGCAACCTTGAAGGAAAATATGAAAGGCCAGTGCTTCAGGCTTAGGCTTGTGTTCATTCAGCTATGTGTATATATGCATTATTTAATTTTTATCTTAAATAAAATGATTCTTTTTAATGCTGTTCCTTTTTTTTTATCTGTACCTCAAATTCTTAAAATAATGATGATTGAAATTCTTTGGTAGTGCATTGCAAGAGAGGATGATTATAACATATTGATGATGATAACAATTAGACAATTTATTTTAATCACTCACGCAACAGAAAGCTAAACACAGTTTTTCTTTGTTATTAAACTCAGTATGGAAGCATTTCAGGTAAAACTAAAGTTCAAAATCATTAATGGCTGAAATTGGACCCAGGAGAGCTGGCTTAGAGGGGGGGGGGTCAAAAATTCAAAATGCACAGGAAGAAGAGGAGGATTCCATCTATACCTGTCTGGCCAACGTGTACGATAAAATATCAAAGTATGATACCAAGCTGGGTAATTTCAATAATCAACAACAAAGCAACCTAGCCCTACTCCATAGGGCCTTGGGTTTTGGATTCGGCCCCTACCATTCATGTACAACCTATTTGAATTCTTTAGATTTCAGTAAACCTCTACTCCTACTCTTGTCATGTTAACTATAAGCTGTTATATAATGAAAGGCCTTATGCTAAGCTTAAATACCAAATATTGTTTCCATTGGACTTTTAACAGATTTCCCTTAAGGGAAACAGCTATTGTACTCATGACGCGATTTTCGAATTTTTTCTTCAAATATCCATCGATCCTTACCTAGTATATGACGTAAATGAGGCCCATTCGAAATTGTATTTATATACGTCTCTTACCGCTCTAGCGGTCACAATTATTGTTTGATCGTAACCAAACTCGATATTTAATAGTTTTATGTAAAAAGACAGCCTAGTTCATTAATGGCTGAAATCGGACCATTGGGAGGAGGGAATTTTGAAAATTCGAAATATCTCCGTTACTATATGTCGGATCGAAAACGTCTACAGAGCCAATTTAATTGCAAATTACATTTACTATAAATATTCGTATGTACATTTATTCTCTATCTTGAATATTAACCGAGACATTTGCATTTTTAGTAAGTGTGTGTTGATAACGGACGGTATGAGATCAGCTGATGGTCAGATGGCTCTATTCGGGTCTCGGTAACTGTCCGGCTCTCGTTAAATTGGTTTAGTGACTCTTTACTAATACTGTTACTAGAATGCAGATTTTTCTATTGTAGAACTTCACGTGGGAAATCTGCTTAGTTTATTCAGCCCCCGTGACGGATTTATTATGTGAGATACATGGCAATACGTTATGAGATGTCGTAATCAATTAATATTTCACATTCTGGACATGAAAATGTTTATTTGATTTATACCAAACTCGATATTTGACCATTCCTGTCAACACTAAAGATCATATTGGTAAATGGCTGAAATCACCCCCAGAAAATCCAGGGTTAAATGGAGTCGAGAATTTGAAAATTCAAAATATCTCAGTTAGTCAGATCGACACATGTTATGAGACCAATCTTTTTTAATTATTGATCCCATACAATTGTTGATTTGGTACATTATCTCATAATTACCATATTAAACGAGTTATTCGTTCTTTCTAGTTTTCAGCCTTCAGTAAACCCCCACTTTTACACATCGAATTTTTACTTAGATATGAACATATGGGGAGAACATATCAAATTTTCCGAATATCAATAATATTACAATGTATTCATACTCCGAGTATTAATCATATAGTGGCGAAAACTCCGTACATGAAAAATTATGCAGAGTTAATCCGTATTGAAGAAGAACTATGTAGATGAAAGGAACCGGCTGATCGAAGGACCAGGACCGTTGGCGCCAAAGAATGTTTTCGGCGATACCCGTCTGGGATCTAGACTTGTCTGGGCCATTTCTTTTGATCTCGCCACCCAACTATAAAATCTGGCCAGTTCGCTCAACAGTTTAGTTTGTTCTCAGTTCTCTTCAAGCGAATAACAGTGCTTTCAGTGCAGCTTTAGTGAACAGTGCATTTTAGTTTCAGTGCGGTGCCGTGTTGATGTAAAGAACAGTGTAGTGCCGTGTTCTTTGAGAAGATAAGTGCAGTGCCATGTTTTTTGTGAAATTCAGTGATCGTGAGTCATTGTACTGTTCAATAAGAAGTGAAGCTATCAGTGTATAGTGCATTATCAAATAAATTATGCAGTGATAAAAACTCTAAACCTTGTGTGCTTAATTTTGCAATCCAAGAGAACTCTAATAAACAACGTTTATTATTTTTGTCATATATGTAACAATATCTTGATCACATAATTGTATTGCCTCCTCTGATATTAACTTTGTAGAAGATTTCTGAGAAAAGAAATAAGGCCTGAGTGATCTGAAGTTCGGTAATGGCTGAAATCAGAACAGGGGAGAGGAGGGGCTAAAAAGCTGTTTTATTATCAAGCGCTTTATTTGAAGCCTAATACCAAATATTGTTCTCATAAATCTTTTACGTTTTGCGAGAAATGCATGGACATGGAAAATCTGCTTAGTTTACGCAGCCCCTGCGTGACGTGTTTTTACCTAGAAATAGAGAAGAAGTCAATACTGTGCCATAACATCAAGCGGGAAATCTGCTTAGATTACGCAGTCCATTCGTGACGGACTTTTGTGGTTTCGTCAACATAATTTTCTTGGTGCATCAGAGAGCTATTCCGGTTCGGAGTAGGTGCATCATGATGGCGGCGAAGGTTGTTCTGTGGGATCCCGGCATAGAAATGATTGCAGTGCAATAGGCCAGTATTCCCGCCGCACGAAGATGCCTTACATAAGGGGCCCCCCTGCTTATTATCTCTATGAGGCTCTCTTATCACATTAGGCTGATAGCGAGGCCAGTACTGGCCCAGCATCGCACAACGTTCGTTCGGATCTCGTCTAGCCCGTCTGTGGAGTACGAGCACGATCATCCTCCACATCGTGGTGTGCGAGATAGAACCTAGTACGGGAAGTGTCTGTTCGGAGCCTCGGATATTGGTGGACAGCCAGCAATGGCTGGGGAAATTCCATCCTGACATTGTGAGTAAAATATTAATCTCTTTCTGATAACAGCAAATTATTCTTTTGAGAGCGAGCTGAATCTCTTTAATCATTCCGATATCATTCTGACCAAAACTGATCATTATTATTCGTAGTACAGCTACTGATTAATTTATTACAGGAATTGTTTACAATAATATTACCAGCTTAATATCAGTATTACAAACTATATACATACAATGGCACATTATTTCTACGATTTTCAAACCATAGATGTAAGCGAAAAATTGGATTTGAATAATCTACCAACGATTCTCTTGTGAAAAGTAGAGGAAATATTGTAACCACCTGAATTTTTGGTTTTTAGATTACAACGGGATAATCCGTTTTGACCTTCCCTGAATCTATTTTGACTAGTTTCTACATATACATTTGCACACGCAAGTACCTGGGATTACCCTAAAACCATTACACTTGAATGTTGAGAGGACTGTTCTCCCGTCTAGTTGAACACTTTGTTCTTGACCAAAATCCATTAAGGGTCCAGGGAGGGGGAAGGGTGGTTAGAAGGGGTGAAAATAAATAATTGGAACTTTTTCTACACCTGTTAGAGCTACACAAAATGTCTGTAGAACCATTTTTATTTATTATTAAGTCATCTATAAATTATGTTCTATGACTTTTTTCGATCAGAGACATTGGAACGGTGATACCTTACACGACTTCCAAATAAAATAATTATAAACGAAGTGTGTCGAAACATTTTGTTTATACAAGTTCAAGGAAGTCGCGCGGTGACATCGGATGTTTAAACTACAATATACTTTTTTCAGGACGCAGTAACTAAGACAATTTTACTCGCTCCAACAGGTGGTTGCAATAATAGTTATAAGGATTTATCGTTCGTGCTTACTCTGTAATGTCTCTCTAAGAACTGTCAAATCTCAAATAACCTTGAAGACACTGATAAGAATGATGCCTATAGGCACTGATTGAAATATTGTTGCAGCATTCGAACAAGTTGTGCGCAAAGTGTTAAGTACGTTAGTCGTGCTAGTTGAAGGCCAATAGGAGAGTCTGCTAGTTTAACCCCCTCCACCCTTTTCAATTCGAGGTGCGGTATAATCAAATTGAAGTAAATACTGAATTTGTGTATTGTTTACACAAACATGCAGCGATGAAGAATATTATATAAAATAAGGTTTTGAAGTAACATTTTTGGGATGTTGAATAGAGCTGAGATTGTTTCAAGTAGAGATATCATTTGAAAAAAAAAATATCTAAGTTAGGCCCACCCTGGCTAGAAAAGGGTGGTAACCCGTAGATAACCCGTCCCGATTAGCCTAGTAGCATAAAGTGGACGCAAATAATAATAAACAAAATAAGTTCTTATAATCCTTGGCCTCTTTGTGAAAAATACAATTTTATGATCAAGATGTTATTAATACTCTGAATACGAAAATAGCGTAATAATAATAATATTTGGGCCATTTGAATGATATTTTAATCTCAGCCGAGACTATATTGAGTTCAGTGACCTTAAAAGCTGATAGAGCCTGCCTTACAGTGCCCATTGGATTTTGAATTGGGTCCCCTCTCGATCATGAGTAGTAAATAATATCAGCATTAAGAGCCTAATATTCAGGAGGCACTCGTAGTTTTCCGGCTTAGGAGGACTTAAAGAACTTACAACTTGAGGACACTCATAGAGCCTTAATATTTGTGGCATCTAATAGAACCATACCAATTGGAACTCATGGAGCCTTACAATTTTTTGTATATGTATATTTGTGACACGGGCGCTATTTTATAATTTTCAACCTCTATCAGTAATGGGTGTTTACTTGAGATTGAAGACTTGTTTATAAATTATATTTTATTTGAGTTGTCATAGAGCCTTACGTGAAGGCTTTCTTATTACCTTACAATTTTGGGACCTTCTTAGAGCCTTACTGTTCGAGAAACCCTCATAGACTGTTACTGGTAGGAGTTGTTATCGAGCCTTGCTGTACGGATTCCCTCATACAGCGTTACTGGTAGAAGTTTTTATAGAAGCTTGGGGACCCTCATGGAGCCTTAGTAGTATCTCTCATAGAGCCTTAGTGCTTGGGGACCCTCATGGAGCCTTAGTAGTATCTCTCATAGAGCCTTAGTGCTTGGGGACCCTCATGGAGCCTTAGTAGTATCTCTCATAGAGCCTTAGTGCTTGGGGACCCTCATGGAGCCTTAGTAGTATCTCTCATAGAGCCTTAGTGCTTGGGGACCCTCATGGAGCCTTAGTAGTATCTCTCATAGAGCCTTAGTGCTTGGGGACCCTCATGGAGCCTTAGTAGTATCTCTCATAGAGCCTTAGTGCTTGGGGACCCTCATGGAGCCTTAGTAGTATCTCTCATAGAGCCTTAGTGCTTGGGGACCCTCATGGAGCCTTAGTAGTATCTCTCATAGAGCCTTAGTGCTTGGGGACCCTCATGGAGCCTTAGTAGTATCTCTCATAGAGCCTTAGTGCTTGGGGACCCTCATGGAGCCTTAGTAGTATCTCTCATAGAGCCTTAGTGCTTGGGGACCCTCATGGAGCCTTAGTAGTATCTCTCATAGAGCCTTAGTGCTTGGGGACCCTCATGGAGCCTTAGTAGTATCTCTCATAGAGCCTTAGTGCTTGGGGACCCTCATGGAGCCTTAGTAGTATCTCTCATAGAGCCTTAGTGTTCGGAGGCCCTCATGGAGCCTTAGTAGTATCTCTCATAGAGCCTTAGTGTTTGGGGGCCCTCATGGAGCCTTAGTAGTATCTCTCATAGAGCCTTACTGTTCGGAGGCCCTCATGGAGCCTTCGTAGTACCTCTCATAGAGCCTAATTGTTCTATTGCTGCTCTAATAGAGCAGCAATACTTGGGTCGCCTCATTCGGCTTTACTTTGCTGCTTTCATAGAGCCTTAATAATTCTTCAGCTATTGTAATAATAACTTTTGTAATAGCAGTTCATAAATTGATTCTTTAATATTTCGTGAATACATACAACTTACCTCTCTTTAGCTCTCTCTAATTATAACACCTTGATAATTAGTTACCTATTTAAAAATATCAGTTCAAACAATTTTTTTTATCTGAATTTATTTCTCATGTTTTTTTGGTTGAGTCAGTGGGAGTGGGGGGGGGGACAACATCTTCTGCTCTAGACTCCTATGGTTCAACCATGTAGTGTTACCTAAATCTTACAAAAAACATTTTTAATCTTTTTAAAAACCTTAAAATGTAGTTGCTTTTTTGGCCATGTTATTATATTAATAATTTGTTAACAATGAATCAGTTCTTAAATAATTATTAATTATTATATTGACTTTTTTAATGTGAAACGGGGAAAAAATTGACTGCAACCTGTCTAAGAAGAATTAAAATAATTTTCTAATGTAATTTCTCAGCAATTAAATGATCAATATAGACAACCTTGTACTATGTGTAGCCTTGCACTTTATTGCAAGCTCATTCACTCTTTATTATATCTTTTAATTGAGTTTTCTAAATTCAAAAACTAAAAGGAAAGCAAATATTGCAAAATTATCATCTTATCTTTCTTTATCACCTGATAAGGGGATTTCTTTTAAGATTTGTCAGAACCATTAAATATCATAAATGCTTTAACATTTATGTCATTGAAACAATGTTGTTTTCATTGTTATTGATAAAAATAATTTGTAAAGGGACTCAGGTGAGCCGTGTGAGTTAAAGCGCTGTCCTTAATCTCACATGGTAAACCTAGAGTGGCGTTCAATTCCCGGCCTGGGCAATAGGAATTTATTTAGTGACGAACTCTTAAATGAAGTTCTTAGTATCTCCCTGGCTAAAAAAGGCTGGTAACCTGTAGATAACTTGTCCCAATTAGCCATAGTAGAAAAAAGTGGACGTTAGTAAATAATCGTGTCTAAACTAGTCCAACTTGTTGCTATTTTTCTAGTAAGACTGTCATTGGCAAATATTTTAAAGCAGACTTAGCATCACTGTCTGCTATTATATTTTCGGAATTCCCAGAGTTTCTTTTTAAAACTTGTAAAATATGCGATAATGATTAGGTGTTTTAGCTCAGTTTCCATGTCCCTCATTTGTGCTCTCAAAGTTTCATGTTTTCTCTGGTTTTGAAGTTTATTTTGTGTGTGTGTGTGTGTGTGTGTATTTCTGTGATGTTTAGTTTTCAGTCTTCAGCAAAGCCTCACTCCTATTAATGTCACATAAACAATAGTCTTTCATAGAATGAACCACTTTATTCGAAGCCCACTATTGTTTTCAAGAGACCTTTATTATACGAGATACATTGAAATTCGTTGTGTGATGACGTGATCAATTAAGATTTTTACTTTCTTGTTTCGAAAATATTTATTTGATCTATATCACAATCGATATTTAGCCGTTTCAGTCAACAATAATGATCATATTTGTTAGTAGCTGAAATCGGATATGGAATAGTGGGGGTTTAGGGGGGGTTAAAATTGGAAAATTCAAAATATATCCGTTATAATGAGCAAGATCGTAAAATTTTTGAGAACCAATCTTCTCTACAATCTCATTCTACAATTTTTTTAGCAGTTTTTGGGAAATCAAGTTTTAATCGAGTTTCGAAAAATTTTTTGTTTTCAGGTTTCATTGATCCTACCTACTAATTTAATCGGTTTTTAATTTAAAATTAGAAAATATATGTTGAGTTGATATCACAAGTGCGTTCTACCTGTAACTGGGAAATCTGCTTCCTTTACTCAGTCCTGCGCGACGGACATTTTGTGTTGTCAATGGTTCTGCAAAAATTCTCTGGTTATGAAGTTTTTGTATTGTATGTTTATACACACACACACACACACACACACACACACACACACACACAACACACACACACACACACAAAACACACACACACACACACATATCTGAACTGATATATATATATATATATATATATATATATATATATATATATACACACACTTGGGTTCTGAAAACAGCCACTCATAATAACAGAGATATTTGATTTTTGTAATTCGCTCATATAAAACCACCCAACCCCTCCCTATTCCTGAATTTGAGATATTTACTATCTTGATCTTTAGTTTAGACAAAAATTGTTTCCGCTAGAGCAGTAACAGACAAATATATATAAAAAATTTCGTACGCACCTCATTTTCGTCATCTGATGCTGGGGAAGATTTCACTGTACGCTCGACGAAGGACTACGGTCTGGCACACTTTCATTATTTATTTATACATGTCTATTACCGTTCTAACGGCAATAACTGTTGTTTGAACGTTATCGAAGTCTAATTAGTTACTTTACGCAAGAGCTGCGTGGTGGGCTTTTTACATATTTCTAACTATCCCCAGCTGTTTCAATATCAGATAACTATTGGCATGATAATGACCTCCTACTAGTAGAGTATTTAACCACCTCCGCCATCACTTCCACCAGCCTTTCTCAGAGATCCTAATAACAGATTCAGTCTTTCCTCCCCATCATGAGATAATATATTCAGAAAGTATTTCTATTATGATCCATATACTTCTTTTTTTTATTCTCCAATGTCCTGTTATAATATTTAAATATTTATGCTCCTACAGTAAAGAAAAAAAAGTTATAACCAAGCCCCGTTATACCTATTGTGAATGGCTAACATCTACGCCTCAATAAAGCAATTACGGAAGTTTCAAATGAGAATCAGAATATAGCATTTTATCTCCGTTTTCAATCGACTATTAATAGATTTTCTTTTAAGGAAAATCAGTTAGATTCTCGGGAAATAAAACAGATGTGGGCGCTACATGACTTCCTATTAAATAAAAAAAGTCCGTTACATAGGGACGTCGTAAACTAAGTAGATATGACACTGATCTCACCTCAGCATATATTCTCTATTTCCTAAAAAAAAAAAAAAAAAAAAAATACCATCATTTAAAGTGCATAAATGAGGGAAGACGCATTTTCGAACATTCGTAAACACTATCTGTAAGTGTTGTAGTACAATGAAAAAACTGGTTTCTGTTTTTTATACATGAAGCTATACAGGTAGAAAAAATTATTCCTTTTACAAATAATTACTACGTTATTAGTTTAAAATAAATTAATTCTAAAAACGTTTTTTGTTATGTCGATGTTTTTTTGAGGTAAATTTTTTTTGGGGGGGGGGGTTAAGAATTCATTCATTTTCCCGTAGACTGGTTTTAAAGATAATTTTGTTGGCTAAAACTTTTATATCACAGCATTTTTCAATAAAATGTGGCTCTTCTGAAATAAAGATTTGTGCATTTTACCGATAAATGATGCGTCAAATCGAAAAATTCACCTATATAAAATCGTTTTATATAGAAACGATAAAATTTGATTTTATACAAGAATCCGTCATAAAATGTATGGCATTTAATGGGAAATTCCGAAGTTATAGTGGCAGGAGAAGTACTGGAAAAGGACACGAGGTTGAATATGACCTGAAAAGATTCTTCAGTGGTCACAATTATTGCACACCAAGTCACAGCCTTTTATTAATACAATTGTAGATTTTAAGGGGGTGGCACGGGAAGTTGGGACAGCCTGTATATATATGTTAACCCTCTAGCGGGCACAATTTTTTTTTAGTCGTCACCAAACTCGATATACAAGCATGTTATGAAACATTAGAGCTCTTTAACTGCTGAAATCGAACTGCGGTGAGGAATTTTGAAAATTCGAAATATCCCTGTTTTTATACGTTAACCGAAAAATGATATAGAAACAATCTTTTTGCAAATATTATACCTTATAAATGCTGTTAGTATGTTTTATCGCCGTCATGATTATTAACTGAGGTATTTGCATTTTCAGCCTTCAGTTGACCCCCTCCAGAAAATCCTACTCATGTCATATTAACAATGACCTGTTATATTTTGAACCACATTAATCAAAGCTTAAATACCATATATTGTCTTCATTGAACTTTTACTATGCATGATACATCCAAATATGTAGCGTGATTACGTCATCATTTAAGTTTTTACGTTCTCAACTCGAAAATGTTTATTCGTTCTGCACCACACTGGATATTTAATTATTTTATTCAACACTAAAGATCATATTAGTTAATGGATGAAATCGTACCTGAAATAGGGGGGGGGTTATAGAAGGGGAGGATTAGACAATTTTAGTTTTCAGGCTTTAGTAAACCTCCACTCCTACTCATGTAGGAATGAATCACTTTATTTGATGGTTAAATACCAAATATTATTTTCAACAGATATTTACTAGATACGGTAATTGTAAATACGTCGTGTGATGGCTCTAAAGATCATATTAGTTAATAGCTTAAATCGACTCTGGAAAGGGGGGGGGTTAGTGAGGGGGAATATGAAAATTCAGAATATCTCCCGTTATTATGAGTCGGATCGTAACTGATAAACTATTAATGCTCTACAATTGTCGTTCTGTACATTTCCAGTTTTCTGTAAACCTCCGCTCCTACTAATGCTACACCATTTCCTAGTTTCTCTCATAGTAACAGTCGATTGTAAAATATTGTCTTACTGTTAAATGAACTAGAGTGTGGGTTTATGTAAAGCTGAATTCAGAAATATACATGTAAGTACGTTAATATTTAAATTAGAAAAAAAGATATAGAACAAAGATTGTTCAACATTTTTTTCGCAATCTCGCAGGTGTTTTATGGTGTTTTTTATATGCGAAGGCTCAACAAGGTTGTTTTGCTGAAATTATTCCAAGGTCATCATTCATATTTACTCTGCAGATCTAACAAAATCCATGACCTGTCAATAAAACTAATGGTTATTTAAACAAAAAAAATAAGTTAAACTTTCCATATCATTTGAGTAATTTTAAGAATACTGAAATTGTACAAATAATTTGTAGAACAAGGATAATACACACACGCGCGCAAACGCGTACACACGACTCTAGGCCATGAATTTTAAAATACACCGATATTTTAACGATTCATATTGTTAGAGAAAAAACTTCTAAAAAAACAACTGTAGAAAACTTAATTTTGTAACAAGATTAGTTATGTAACGTATTTTTATCTGACTCATAATAACGGTGAATAATTTATTTTTTACCCTACCTCCTGTTTGTCCAGTGAAAATAATGCGTCCTATTTAAGAATGAAGATATAGATAAAATAAGAAAGAATAAATGACTTGCTTAATACTTGAGGAACGAAAAAATAAATAGAACAACAATTGTAGACCATCAATAAATTAAGAAAATTGGTTCTATAACATTTTACAATCTGACTAATGAATAACGAAGATATTTTGAATTTTCGAATACCCCACACCTCTAAGCGGGTCCAATTTCAGACAATAACAAATATGATCTTTAGTGTTGAATGGAAAGGTTAAATATCGAGTGTGGTATAGATCAAATAAGCTTTTTCGAAACTTAAGCTTAGAATAAAGTGGTTCATGCTATAACAGATTAGTGTTAATAAGATATGAGTAGGAGTGGGGGCTTACAGAATGCTGAAAACTAAATAATCATATTCATTTTAGAGAAAATATGTAATAACATTTATTATAGTTAATTAAATTCACAATAAGATTATTTTATACGATTTTTTGACCCGACTTTCAATAACGGAGATAATTCAAATTTTCAAAATCCGTGTGTCTAAATCTCAAGTACTTCTTTAAAAAAAAATAACTATAACAACAAGAAAATAAAGCAATGGACTAATGAGGCCACGAGAAAAAAAATCAAATAAAAGTAATAGGTTATATTTCACATGAAACAACATTAATAATTATGTTTATTGAATAAAATAATAACCCAAGCTCCCACCATAGAAATTACTATTGATACTACAACATTATACAGATACTTAAAAAGTTACATTTACATTTACATCCACACAAAAATAAACAACACACTTTGCAACCTGCTTTTGAATATGATTTGAGGGAATTTTAGAAGCATTTTGTAATGTGGGCAACCTCAGTAGCTCCTTCTCTAAAGAATGGCCGCTAAAAACGCTAAAACACCCTATCTCGTTAACCGTTAAACCTACGAAAACATTTACTAAAATTAAAGTTTTAGTAAATTTATTTTGCCATAAGTTTGGTTATATAACATTGTTCGATCCAACTCTTAATAAGGGAGATATTTTGAATTTTGGACTTAAACCCCTCTCTAACCACCCCCAGGATCGATTCTGCCCGATAACCAACTAAATCTTTCTTTCCCCGATAAAAGTTTAAGTGTAATGTTTTGTTTGAACATTTCGACCGGCAGAGAGCAAATAGATGGATAGAATAGGTCATATATCACATTTTAGGAACTCAAAAAGATATGGTTTTTGGCACTGATTTACTATGATTCGCAAAGATTTGAAGTTATTTTTGAGAAATTATGTCTTGTGCGCAACCTATATAGCTACTTTTTCTAAAGAAACCCCGCTAAAAGGATATATTTCGATTAATATTCCAGTTAGTGCAGGGATTGCCAAACTATTAGCAGATTTCCCTTAAGGGAAATCAGCTATTGACGTCCTATTCATGACGCGATTTACGAATTTTTCTTCAAATGTCCATCGATCCTTGGAGATGACGAAAATGAGGTCAGTTCCTAAACTGTATATATATACATATATATATATATATAAATATATATATATATATATATATATCTAAATATTTGTCTGTTACCGCTCTAGCGGTCGCAATTATTATTTAATCGTTACCAAACTCGATATTTAGTCGTTTTATGTAAAAAGAAAGATCAAGTTCGTTAACGGCTGAAATCGGACCAGTGGGAGGGGGGGGTTTAGAGGGGAGGTTTTTTGAAAATTCGAAATATCTCCGTTACCATATGTCGAATCAAAAACTTGTATAGAGCCAGTCTTATTGCAAATTAAATGTACTATAAATATTGTTCTATACATTTTTTCTCTATCTATCTTCAATATTAAGCGATATATTTGCATTTGTATTGTGTATGTGGTTGGCAGGAGTCGGCTATATTCGGGACATTCCGCCGAGAGCTAGTGCGGCCGTTTTCGTCACTAATCGTCCCTCGTGAATGGTTTAGAGATTCATAACAACTACAGTTGTTATTCGGCAGATTTCTCTACTGTATAACTTCATGAGGGAAATCTGCTTAGTTTACGCAGCCCCTGCGGGACGGACTTTTTTATTGAGAGACACTTTTTCAAAATGAACTGATAACTCAGACCGATATTACTTTAAAAATCAAATCTCTAGTTTTTGCCTGTTGATACAAAATACTTACGAAGTTAAAACTTTGAGGTTGGTAAATGAGTAGACGACTTTATTTTCCCATCAAAATTTTACAAAATAAATAGACATTAAATTTAGTATATATCAAGTTTAATTGGAAGTTAGTACAAGTAACACAACTTATACAGAACCATGAAAGCTTAAATAAGAACTTGTGTTATTTAATAGGGGACGATTTTTAGACCTCGTCGACCACCAAAATCTGTTTTCATTTATGTTGGCCACTGGGAAACCGATTTTGGTCCCAAGGAGTAGATATCGGTCACTCAGGGAATCCCAGAGCGAAAACGTAAGACTAAAAATTGCATGTAGTTTAATTTGTAAAAAAATTGATAATATATATCTGACATCTGATAATGGAGATATATTTCGAATTATATAATTATGAACGGACCTCATTTTCACCAACTCTTTGCTAGGATTGATGTATACGTTGAAGAAATAGCGTCTTCATTGAACTTATGCATGCAAATTCGTTGTGTGGTGACGTACCCAATTAAGATTTTTCGTTCTAGTCTTGAAAATGTTTATTTGAGCAATACCATACTCGATATTTAACCCTGTCATTCAACTCTTTAGTTAATAGTCGTTAATGGTTGAAATCGGGGTAAGCAAAGGGATTTACAGGAGGGGATTCGAAATATCTCTATTATTATAAGTCAGATTGTAAAAAGTAACAGAACCGATCTTGTTAAACTATTAATGGTCTACAATTGTAGTTCTGTGCATTTTTTCGTAACTCAAGTATTCAGTGAGTTATTTGAACCTTTCTTGTTTTCAGTCTTCAGTAACCCACCCATCTTTCTAGTAATCGGGGTTTTACCTAGAAATAGAAAGTATGTTATAACAGCATGCGGGAAATCTGCTTAGTTTACCCCCTACGTGACGGACTTACGTATTATCAAGCCCTATCTAAACTGTCATGATGTGTAGAAATTATCCTATTCTAGCTCATACATGTTTTTCTTTGGAATAGAGTTAAGGTTACGCAGTCTTGTGAAGTTATAATACTTGTTTTGGTGTTTTCTAGTTATGTATCAGTTTTCTTTATGTTAGCATTTATGTATGTCGGCCTTCACCTTTTCCATGCTTGAGGCGGGAGTAAACACACCTTTCATGGATCTTACACGCTCATAATTTCTATGGCATTGACTCATATCAGCTTCTCAATTTCGAAATATTCACTGCTTTCTTTCTCTTGCAACCTGTGACAGCTTAGACAGTCTAATGAAAATCCGTCACTCAGGGGCTGCGCTAACTAAACAGATAGGGCATGTAAGCCCTCCCACAGGTCCGATTTCAGCCATTTACGAACTTGACCTTTAGTTTTCTTGGAAACACTTATGTATCCAGATTGGTAACGACCAAACTAAAATTGTGACGACTTGAGCTTTAACAAACATGTATATATATATATATATATATATATATATATATATATATATATATATATAATTTTTAACGGGCCTAGTTTTCGATATCTCCTAGTATAGTAGGATGGATGGACATTTGAAGAAAGTTTTGGAAAATCTTGTCATGAGTACGAATCCAATAGCTGATTTCCCCTCAACCCCAACAGCTAGTTCACCACGCAGGTGCTGGCTAAGCAGATTTCCCACGTATATTTACGATCCAACTCATAATAATGGAGATATTTCGAATTTTCAAAATTCTCTCCCTATAAACCACCCCCCCCCCCTCCTGCTGTTACAGCTCTGGCGGTCAAAATCGTTACCAAATTCGATATTTGGACGTTTTATGTAAAAAAAAAAAGATCAAGTTCGTTAACGGCTGAAATCGGACTATGGGGAGGGGGTTTAGAGTGGAGGAATTTCGAAAATTCGAAATATCTCTGTTACTATACGTCGGATCGAAAAATTGTATAGAAACAATCTTATTTCAAATTCAATTTACTACAAATATTGTTCTATATATATATATATATATATATATATATATATATATATATATATATATATTCCGTATAATGAGTACTAACCGAGATATTTGGTTTTTACAGTTTCCCGCTTTCAGTAAACCCCTCTTCCTACTCGTGTCATATTAATAACTATATAATTATATCATGAATCCCTTCATTACAAGGTTAAATACCAAATATTGATTTCATTAAACCTTTACGTTTTAAGATAAATGCAAATACGTGATGCACTTGGAAAATCTGCTTAGTTAACGCAGCCCCTGCGTGACGGACTTTTTCTGTTAGAACCGGACCTATAGCGGCCATTAAGAAGGCCAGGCGTGAGGTGAACAAGACTCTCTTATCGGCGTGGAATTAATTATACAACAGAGAAAGAGTGATGATAGCAACATCGAAAGGTTAATGAATCGATGCGGCCATATCGAGAGAGCTACTATCGATAGGGAGTGGATCGCGGGATCAGTTACCTTCAGGAGATAGTTCCTCATTCCTACGGGCGAGTGGTTGTCCTTGCCCCCGTGCACTTGCCCGCGTCTCCTCCGTCATAAATCTAGAACCTGCAAGTCCGGTTCCGAACTGCCGCTTTGCGCGCACACACACACACACACACACACACACACACACACACACACACACACACACTCAAACACCCACACCCACCTACTACTAACCGAGTATAATGGGTTACTACTAGCGCCTGCGCACTAACAGAGTTGCGCATTCCTAATTAAAGAACTTTATTCTTTTGGAATTGCATCAGAAGATGAAATAGAAAAGTCCGTCACCCAGTGGCTGCGTAAACTAAGCATATTCCATTGGTGAAGTTTTAAAATAGATAAATCTACATACTGCTAACCCTTAATACTAACGTGCATATTAAGTGATGAAATGCGAACGTTAATGAGAAATCGTTCAGTTAATTTTAATAATCTCTCAACGAAAAGCGTTTGAAATGTAAGTAAACAGTTGAGCCAACTCCTCAAACCTGAATCGGAAGGTAAACATTTACTGAAATATGTCTGAATATAACACATTAATTTTATTGAAAAATATTTACTATATCTGTTGATGTAATATATAATCATACAGAATTATTTTTATCTCAATCACTGAAATTTTTATAATTCAAGAACTAAAGACTAGTGAGTGGGCGATCAACAGAAGGTGTGTGTATGTTTCTTGTATAATAAAGGTCTCTTGAAAACAATGTTCCGTATTTAAGTTTCAAATGAAGTGATTTATTATATAACTGAGTATTGTTTATGTGACGTGGGTAGGAGGGTGGCTTTGCAGAAGTTTGACGACTAAAAAATACAAATATTTCGGTTAATATTCAAGATAAACATTATATCTAGATAACAATATTTATAGAACTTTTAATTTGCAATAAAATGAATGACGTATATTAACGGTGATATTTTGAAATCCCCCCTCTAACTCCAATTTCAGCCATTAACGAACTTCATCCTTAGTTGTACAAAAACGATTAAATATGGACTTATAATCCTTATGGGAAATCTGCTAATACGCAACGGGTGCAGGAAGAGCTATAAGTCCATCACAGGGCAAGGGCTGCGTAAACTAAGCAGATTTTCAACAATATTGGAATGACAAACTAGTAAAGTCATCTCACCATATATTCTCTATTGCAGAGTAAACATTCGATGAGTTGTTGTGGGGTTTACTGATTGAAATAATTCATTTAATATCTGAGTCACGAAAAAATGTAAAAACTCCGTCACCCAGTGGTTGCGTAAACTAAGCAGATTTTCCACGTGAAGTTTTACAATAGAGAAATTTGCCTAATAACTACAGTAGTATGAAGGTATCTCTAAACCTATTCACGAGGGAAGAATAGTTAACGAAACGGCCGCACTAGCTCTCGGCGGTTAGTCCCGAACATAGCCCCAACTCCTAGCGACCACACACTTAATACATATGCGAATATCTCGGTTATTATTCTAGATACAGAAGAAATGTATAGAACAATATTTTTAAATTTAATTTGCAATAAGATTGATTCTATACAATGTTTCGATCCGACGCATAATAACGGAGATATGTCTAATTTTCAAAAATCCCTCCCCCTCCCACTAATCAGATTTCAGCCAATTACTAACTTGATCTTTCTTTTTACATAAAACGCTTAAATATGAAGTTTGGTAACGATCAAACAAAAATTGCGACCGCTAGAGCATTAACAGACAAATGCATAATTTATTTTTTGGCATCAATTTAATCGTACACCATTTTTTGATTCAATTTATTCAGACGAAGGTGTTTTGAGTTGAAAATTTTTCAAAACTCGCGTCATGAGTACGACCTCAATAGCTGATTTCCCTTAAGGGAAATAGCTAAAAATCACAATTGTAGAATATCCGTTGTTTATCAAGTTTGGTTGTATAAATATTCTGCTATACGACTCATAATAACAAAGATATTTCGGCTTTTTAATTATTCCCCCTTCCCCCAAGGTCGATTTCAACCATTACCATGTTGCTTAGTAAATATCGAGAATGGCATAGAGTAAATAAACATTTTCGAGTAAAGAATATAAAATCTTAATTGATGACGTCATCGCACAACGTATTAGAAGTAAAAGTTCATTGAAAACAGTATTTGCTATTTAACAGTAGAATGAATTGTTCCTTCATATAACAGCTCATCGTTAATATGACATGAATAGGAAAGAAGGTTTACTGAAGCCAGAAAATTACAATATGCAAATAAATTGCTTAATTTTTAAGATGCTTGCTTATTTGCAATAAGATTGGTTCTATACAAGTTTGACATTTTAATTGGCGTTTTTAACTTCAAATTAAGTAGTTCATTATATAAGAGTCAAACAAAAATTGTGGCCGCTAGAGCGTTTACAGACAAATGCATAATTTATTTCTTGGCATCAATTTAATCGGACACCACTTTTGGATTCAATTTATTCAGACGAAGGTGTTTTGAGTTTTCTAATTCCTCTCCCTCTAAACCTCCCTATTCCAAGTCCTATTTCAGCAGTTAGTGAACATTGGTTTACGTGAGTCAGTTTTGTTAAAGATCAAACAGAACATTCACCCGCTAGCGTAAACAGACACACTCACACACACACACACACACACACACACACACACACACACACACACACACATACATATATATATATATATATAATATATATATATATATATATAATTATAATATAAATATTTATAGTTTTGAATGAAACTCATTTTCGTCACCTCTTAGGAAGGATTGATGTACTTTTGAGGTATTTTGAATGAGGATTTTTTTCTCGAAAATCACGCCAACAAATCAAATCAAATTCGTTTAATACTGAAATGGGACCAGTGGGGAAGGGGGATTAAGTGGGGGAGAAATAGGAAATTCAAAATATCCCTCTCTGCTAAAACTACACCTAAATAAACGTAACCCAAATAAAGAAAAATAATGTTATTTCTTTACAATTTATGCTACTCTGGCTATCGATATTAGTTCCATTGCAGGTGTTACAGCTAATTTCATATATATTATATTTAGATTTTGATTCAGCTACTTTATTTTTAATTATACTAAAATTATTTTGTATTTTATTGATATTTCGAGGCTATATTACATACCCCATTACAAATTAGCTTCAGTTTTCTATATATTTGTGTATTCACCCATAAATGTATAGAAAACTGAAGCTAATATGTTATTAATAATTTTTTATATTTTTTTTCTTTTAAAAAGGATAGCCCCTGAAGAGGTGGACAATAAGCCACGAAACATGTAGGGTAGTGTCAAGAAAGCTTGCACCGAAAATATTTTTTTTATCGGAGACCCTTGCCATAAAATTAGAAGAATATATAAATAATATTGGGTCCAAAATAAGAAGAATAATGTTCTATAAATGTTGTTACGTTCGTATACTATCTTGACTATTACCCGAGATATTTTATAGTTTTCGGACTTCAGTAAACCCCCATTCCTACTCATGTGATATTAACAATAAGCTGTTACATTATGAAGCAATTTATTTGAAGCCCAAATACCAAATATTGTTCTCAAACAATTTTTACTTTTTGAGATAAATGCAAATACGTGGCACTTGTGGGAAAGCTGCTTAATTTACGCAACCTCTTTATATTACCTACTTTTATAAGTCCGTCACTAAATGAGTTCTTATTGCCTCGCGAGAATTGAACTTGAGTCACTCGATAATTTAAAATCTCCTCTTGTGAACTTGGACATCCGGTTTCTCATATATAAAAAAAAACGAACAATAAAACAGTTTGAGAATTAATTTAATTATCATAATCACCATTCAATAAAAAATATAACAAAATTGGTAAGCAATGCCTATAATTTAGAAATTAATTATATTCATTCATGAACTTGTTTTTAATAATATATTAGTGTAAAGGTCAGAGTATAACATATATTTCTGTATCCCCAGATTATAGAGCCTGCTTAACATTACTCAAATAGAGCCAATCCAACCTAGTACAATAGTCAAGGAAGTGTCAGGCAATTAATAATAACGGTTAATCTAATATATAATACAGCAAAAATCATAGCTGTTTCTGCTTGGGAAAACATGGTAATAATATCGTATTAACTCACTTTCATTATGTTCCGATAAGCCCTATAATTGCGGGAGCAAGGACATTTTTTATTCGTTTTTTGCTGTACTTTAATAACGAGTAAGTCGGCAACTCAATTTAAATCATATCATTAAATTTGTACTCTTTGGTCCTATTACAGGAATTCAAATTCTTAAAGACTATTACTAAATAGAAATTAATTTGGAAATAAATGCTCTCAGGAGGATGCCATATCATTAGCAACCATAAAAATTAATAATCTAAACCCGCATTTGGGAATTTATGTGGGATTTTTCATTTACATTATCATCTTCATTATGTTTTTATAAGTTCCGACAAAAGTGTTTACATTCATTTAGCTCTTTTTGGAGGTCTGTCCTTCAGTCTTGTAGAAGTCATCATTTTATTTTTCATTTTAGGTCGTTCTACCTATCAAGGAAGGCAAATTTTTAAAGCGTTCACGCTATTTTAAGATTTCAAATTGGAATTATTGGCTCCTGGATTCTTTTTTTGTTAGCGAATTTACTATAATGCTGTAATTATGATGAGGTTTTTTGAAAATCGCTTCAATGACCAATGGTCCTACCAAGGAGATATATATATATGTATGTATGTATTACGAATATTATTAATTTATCTAATTATACATAAACATTAACAAGTCAACTCTGTTTTAACATTAAGCTATGCAACAAATGTAGAAGTAGTTTTAGTGAAATTTAAAAAGATAGTTTTGAATGTTGGTGGTAAAAGTGCAAAATGTTTGACAGTGATGGGTGCAAAAATAGGTCACACAAGGGCTACGTAAACTAAGCAGATTTCCCAAGCGGTTGTAAGACACACTAATGATCTCATCACACTACATATTCTGACTGAAAACCAGTAAGTGAGAATAACTCCCTTTTTATTTGAGTTAAGAAAAAATGCATAGAAGAACAATTATAGTTATATTTTCAGTATTTTTATATCGGTTATATATCAGTATTTTCACCAGATTGGTTCCATAACATCTGTTTGATCTGACAGCGAATTATGGCTAGGATATTGAATTTTCGAATCCCTCCTCTAACCCGCCACTCCTTTATTCCTGGTTCGATGTCTGTCATCATCCAGTATGTTATAGGTCAAATAAACATATTCAAGTCAAGAACGTAAAATCTTAATTGATGACGTCATTGTACAACTAATTTGGATTACTCACATAATAAACTTCTCATTAAAGCATTTGGTATTTAAGCTTAGAAAGAAGAGATTCATATTATAACTGCTTACTGCTAATATCACATACCCAAGAGTGGTGTTTACTTAAGGCTAAATCCGAATATCTTGGTTAATGTTCATGTTTCAGAAAATATGTAAATAAAAACATTTATAGGCAATTAAAGTTACAATAAGATTGGTTCTTTACAATTTTTCGATCCGCCGTAAAATAATGAAGATGTTTCGAAATATCGCCCCCTCCCGTCCGATTTCAGCCTTTAACGAACATGATCTTTAGTTTTGAATGAAACGTTTAAATATCGAGTTTGGTGGCCATAAAACCAAAATTACGTTGTTTTAAACTTCGTCGCTGGGAACTCATTACTGTTGCCTCTCTGGTGGAGATACGCTGCACCTGACAACAGTCAAACAAAACTTCCGTGACGCAGGGGCTGAACGCACGTGAAGTTATACAATAGAAAAATCTCCATACGAGAGCCGAACACTTATGAAAACGCCCGAAGTAGCTTTTGGAACTCACTCGTCTGTTATCCGCCCACATTTAATAAAAATACAAATATCTCGGTTAATATTCAAGATAGAGAATAAATGTATAGAGCAATATTTATAGTAAATGATGTATATATATAATTTTGAACGGACATTATTTGAAGAAATTATTCAAAAATCGCGTCATGAGTACGACCTCAATAGCTAATTTCCTTTAAGGGAAATCTGCTAAACATTTCGGCGGTAACAGACACATGTTTTACGCTTCAAAAGAGGTGATTCATAATATAACAGCATACTGTTAATATGACATGAGTAGGAGTGGGGGTTTATGAAAAACGAATTTAAAAAATACAAATATGTTGATTAATAATTAAGACAGCGAAAAAACTAAATAATAGCATTTACATCTTCAATAAGATTGGTTCTATACAATCTTTCGATCACATCCATAACTACGGAGATATTAAGAATTTACGAAATTCCTTCCCTCTAAAGCCCCTTTCCCACTGGTAGGATTCAGCCATTAACGAACTTGGTCTTTAGTTTATCATAAAACGTTTAAATATCAACCGTTTCGTAACGGCCAGATAATAATTGCGACTGCTGGAGCATTAACATATATATATATATATATATATATATATATATATATATATATATATATATATATATATATATATATACTCAAACACACACACACACACACACACACACACACACACACACACACAGTTTTAAGTTTTAATAGACCTTATTTTCGTCATCTCCTGGGCAGGATCGATGGTAATTTGAGGATTTTTTTCGAAAATCCCGTCATGAGTCCGACCTCGATAGCTTTAAGGGAAATCCGTTAAAAAAATGGAGAATATAATTGTGACATACAACTATGTGAAAAAACTACTTTCTTTACGCAGCCCTTGTGTTACGGACGTTTGCTTCTATTCGAATAATATTGGAGTTATTACAGTTTTGGCCTTTAGTACCTTTAGTAGTATTTTTTCATTTACCTACTTCAACATTAAGTATATCATGACTATGTATATATATCGGGTCTTACCATATGGTGAAATATAGAATAAATGGGAAATGATATATAATTTCGGCAGAAGAGTTAGATCTTGCAGCAACTTGGGAAATTGAGCCTGAAACCATTTATAGAGATGTTATACAAGTTTGTGCAAACGTTCTTCATCCAATATATTTCAGCTTTGTTAAGTATGTAATTAAAATACCTGTTATGAAGTATTTTATTAATCACAAATGTGTATTGCACAAAACAATAACTAATTGCCAAGCCAAACTGAGGGAATTTTACTTACAATTTGAGTTTATCATATCTCTTCATATTGCAATCTCATCAAGCTTCTGACATTGTTTAAGAAAATCTATGAATATTCCAATTTTAGATTTTTACAATGTTCCTTTATGGAATGAACATGGAAAATCTGGTTAGCTGGCTGACATAAAATGGAATAATGTTTATCCTAGGAAACACAACTTGAACTCCGAAAACGTCCATTTTAGGGAACAAAGTATCGAAAAAAAATGTTAGTAGGTAAAATATTTTGAATTTGAGACAAAGTGAATTTCCGTTGTGCCTTCCCTCGGTCCAATCTCACCAGTTAAAGAACTTCATTTTACTTTTACATGAAATGATTAAATATAAATTGCGACCGCTTGAGTGGTCGCAAACAAATATATATATATATATATATATATATATATATATATATATATATATATATACATATATATATAGATATAGATGATGAAAATGAGGTCCGTTCAAAACTGTATATATATATCAATATATATATCAATATATGTGTATGTTACCGCTCTAGCGGTCACAATTTTTGTTTGATCGTTACCAAACTCGATAATTAGTCGTGTTATGTAAAAAAAAAGATCAAGTTCGTTAATGGCTGAAATCGGACCAGTGGGAGGGGGGGGATTTAGAGGGGAGGATTTTCGAAGATTCGAAATACCTCCGTTACTATACGTCGGATCGTACAATTGTACTGAATCAATCTTATTGCAAATTAAATTTACTATAAATATTGTTATATACATTTATTCTCTATCTTGAATATTAACCGAGATATTTGCATTTTTATTAAATATGGGCGGCTAACGGACGAGAGTGACTTTCCCGCCAAAAGCTAGTTCGGCCGTTTTCTTGACTGCTCGGCTCTCGTGAAATTTCTCTTTTGTAAAACGTCACGTGGGAAATTTGCTTAATTTACGCAGCCCATGCGTGACGGACTTTTTTTAAATCTGTTAAAAATAAATTTAGTGACCATTAGTCTGAATACCGGAAGAACCTGAGGTTGTTAGGACATGGATTTTTGTACTCTCAACCAGAAGTCAAGTAGCACCCCACCATGCATTTAATGCTGTCCTCAGCCATGTTTACCTCTGAAGAAATTTATTTTCTGAAGGAGGTTGTAAGGTAGAGAGTAGATGATTTCATTGATTATAAAGAGGAATGATAAATGGCCGACCATGAAGGAGTTGGATTGTGAAAGGGAATCATGTGTTAGAACTAGCGGGAAGTGCATACACATTGTGCAACAAGGATGAACAAGGTTGCAGATGGTACCGCTCTAACGCGCACGACTGCCATTCCAAATTTATCTCGTGATTGTTTAGGGAAAATTGCTTTAAGGTCTAACTCTGGACACTAATTTTAAGATATTTATTCAATTGATACTCGGGGTTGCGAAAGCTAAGCAGATTTTCCTCGTGCTGAAATGAACTGCTGTTTAATACGAATTATTCTCCTATACATTTATTTTAGCAGATTTCCCTTAAGGGAAATCAGCTATTGAGGTTGTACTCATGACGGAATTTTCGAAATTTTTCTTCAAATGTCCATCGATCCTACCTAGTAGATGACGAAAATGAGGTCCGTTCAAAACTGTATATATATATATATATATATATATATATATATATTTGTCTGTTACCGCTCTAGCGGTCGCAATTTTTGTTTAATCGTTACCAAACTCGATATTTATGTATTTCGTTTTATGTAAAAAGAAAGATCAAGTTCGTTAGCGGCTGAAATCGGACCAGGGGGAGGGGGGGGGGTTTAGAGGGGAGGATTTTCGAAAATTCGAAATATCTCCGTTACTATACGTCGGATCGAAAAATAGTACAGAATCAATCTTATTGCAAATTACATTTACTATAAATATTGTTATATACATTTATTCTCTATCATGGACATTAACTGAGGTATTTGCATTTTTATTAAAGTGACGGCTAACGGACGAGAGTGACTTTCCCGCCAAAAGCTCGTTCGGCCGTTTCCTTGATTGCTCGGCTCTCGTGAAATTTCTCTATTGTTAACCTTCACGTGGGAAATCTGCTTAGTTCACGCAGCGTGACGGACTTTATTTGTATGTAGCCGTATATTAAGAGTATTTTCTTGTTTTCAGCATTCAGGAATATTTACTGACTATTTAATAACGATATTTAATTATTTTGTGTAAAAAGAAAGATCAAGTTCGATAATGACCAAAATCGGACCAATGGGAAAGGAGTTCATATGGGGGAATTTCGATAATTGAAATATCTTTGTTATTATTCGTCGGATTGAAAAATTATACAAGACCCACCTTATTGCAAATTTAATGTTCTATGCATGTAGTTATATATATATTTTTGCAGTATTTTGATTATTAACCGAGATATTTGTATTTTTTAGTTTTCGGCCTTGAGTAAACCCCCACTCCTATTCATATCATATTAGGAATAAGCTATTGTAACATGAACCACTTCATTCTAAGACTAAATGCCAAACATGGTTTACATTGAAGTTTTACTTTGTAAGATACATGCATATTCCTTATGTAATGATGACGTCGTTAAAATTTTTCGTTCTTTACTCGAAATTGTTTATTTGATCTCGACTATACTCGACATTTATACGTTTGAGGTTAAGGTTGAAGATCTTATTTGTCAGTGACTGAAATCGGACTTGGAATGATAAGGGTTTAGAGTGGGGGTTAGAAACGGGGGATTCGGAAATTCAAAATATCTCCGCTATTATGACTCGTAAAATGTTATATAACCAATCTTGTTAAACTATTGATGTTCTACAATTGTTATTCTATATATTTTTAGGAGCTTAAGTATTAAGCGAGAAGCGGGTTATTCGTAGTTTATTGTTTTCATTCTTCACTACCCCCGCCCATTCTTCTCTTTGGCTTTGTTTACAAAGAAATATAGAATATGTTTCGAGATGAGATCAAAAGTGTATTTTACTAGTACGTGGGATAAATCTCCTTAGTTACGCAGCCCTTACGAGACGGGCATTTTTGTAATTCTTCCAATTAACTCAAATCCTAAAGAAATCAGCTGTACAAATTGAATGCATGCCGTAATTGCAAATTTTGGAATTTCCGGCAGTTGAACGGATGGACGGTTGGAGCATGGAATTTTCACTTATATTACCGGTTATATTTGTATATACTGAATATAACTACTGTCGGTATGAGTTTGGTTATTAGACTAAATGGCTCTGACACAAAAACAATTTTTCTCTCGCTAGAAAACAATATCATGCAGGAAGTCCTTATATGTTGGGTTCAAGGGCGTCCTGGAGTCTGCTTTAGTGTTTGACAAATGGAAGATCTGCGCAGATGAAGGTTTCAATAAATGTCACTGTTATATTTTTTATACTGCTTAGAGGAGAGTGTGTTGATGTATTATCAATCATTACACAATGGAATGTAGTAGTCATAAAGCGGGTACATTATTTTTAGCCATCGAAATAAAACACAACCAACATTTAGATTAATACAACGGATTATGATATAATATATGACATATCCAATACTTTACACACTAGGGGTCACAATTTCTGTTTCATCGTTCAGTAATTGAATTTTTAAAAGTTTCATGTAAAACTAAAGATTAAGTTCATTAACGGTTGAAATCGGACCAGTAGGAGGGGGTCGTAGAAGGGGGGAACTTTTAAAAGTCGAAATATATCCGTTACTTAACGACCGATTGAAACGTTGTATAGAACCAACCCTTTTTATATTGTTAATATAACATTTTTCGATTCAATGCATTTTACGGAAATAGAAATGGTTAGTTTTATTAAACCTTTTATAAAATCCCATTTATCACAGACCGGTTTCACGTAATATCGGTTGTAACCTTTAGTTTAATATGAAACTGTTAATTATGCTCTGTCTAATCGATAAAGATATAAAGAAATCGAGTCATAAATAGAGTCGCTAGTGTATTTGGATGCATAGAAAATCTGCTGAAAGGCAAAATATATTTTAATCCTACCCTGTTACTCCATTATCCAACTTTATGGAGGGATTAGATTCACTGGGCAATGAATATTTTAACGATTTAACTTCGGCCTTGGGCCTAGAAGATAAAGGACGTTGACAAGGAGGTGGTCTGTATTTGTACCTCCTTGGCCATGGAGCTGTTGCGAACATAATGTAACCTCGCTGCAAGGGATGGCTGAGATGCTGTCAGAGGCAGGGCTCTGCTTACGTCATTGTTACCCCCGTCAGTGGCCTATCACTCTACACTTCCAACCCCTTTTCCTTGGGAGGAATTTTTATTTGAAGGAAGGAACGGGCAACTCAGGGACACTGACGAATATTAGTCAGAATTCTCCGAACCTCGCTTTTATTTTCCTCGTTTCACTTTCTCCAGTTATACTTCTGGAAATCTAAATCGATTTGCAAAGCGTTCTTTAAGGATTCGCGATCGCTGGGGGCATTTTATCATGGGGTTTGTTTGGAATGTCATGACGTATTTTTCTTAAATTCATGTATTTTTTTTACGCAGAGAGTGATGATAAATTAATTTATATATTTTCCAGTTTGCTTATAATTATTAATTATTTTTCAGTAAACTTGAATTTAATAAAAGTCCGTCACGCAGGGGCTAAAACTAAGCAGATCCCTACTGGTATAACACACTTGTGATATCATCTCAAAACGTATTTTCTATTTATATGTCTAAAAATGAGTAGAAGGGGGCAGGGTTACTTACAGCAGAAAAGAAGAAAGCAGGAATAACTGGAATATTAGAATTACTAAAAAACGCATATAACGGCAATTGTAGAAAGTGAATGGTTTAACAAGATTGCTTATATCATTTTCCGATCCGATTCATAATAACGGAGATATTCGAAAATTCAGAATTCCTCCTTCAGATTCCTAGTCCGATTTCTACCAATAAAAAATACGTGTATATACAATTTTGAACGGAACTCATTTTCGTCTTCTTCTGGGAGGATGGATATTTGAGAAAATGTTCAAAAATCGCTTTATGAGTACAACCTCAATAGCTGATTTCCCTTAAGGTAAATCTGCTAAAACTGAACAGTGTATTCAGCTCTACACCAGAATTGAATTTCGCACCCAACAAGAAGTTTTGATGAGATCGAAACCTGTTGAAACCGACCTAAACGTGGCATTCGATTCCTTCCAGACCTATTGGAGCGGGGTTCAACAGGAGCTGTCTTATCATAGCCATAGACCTGTCATCTATTGATAAGAGTTTAGCTAATATAAGCCACTATCTATTATTTGAATTCTTGAGGCTGGTTTTTCTATTTACGAATTATCCTTAAAACTTAAATGACACTGAAAAACAATTTATACATATTGTATATGTTCGTCAGAGTTTAATAACCAATGAAACACATTTTTTCGCTCAAACTTTGTTCATATTGCCCTACATGTTTCATGGCTTAAATACTACCTCTTCAGGGACCATCCCTTTTCAAAACATAGTTACTGCATTAGTAAGTGCCTAATTACATGATATATTTATTAAATTTAATAAAGTTTGCTACTTACATTTCTGAAGTGCTTGTCCCTTTTACGTTCGTTGGGACAGTCCCTTGCTCACTGTAGAGGTCGTTGATACTGAGTTTCCCGAAGCAGGTTAAGTCAGATGACTAAAGATCGATTATTTTAAGATAAATTTTTATAGAATATATAATTGAGGTAATTATTTTTTTTCTATTTTTTATTATATAAATATTCGCTTTTATTATTCGTTTAGTATTTTTTATTTCTTTATCAATTATTTGAACTTTTTCTAAATTAAAGGTGTGTTTCTTATAGATGGAACGTTCCATCAATGCACTCTCATTTTCATTATTATCAATTCTTTTTACGTGTTGCTCTAACCTTTTATTCAGCAGCAGCCAGGATTCACCAATATAAGTTCCATTGCAGGTGTAACAGCTTATTTCATATATATTATATTTAGATTTTGATTCTATTAATTTATCATTAATTCTACTTAAACCTTTTTTGGATTTCATTGTTATATTTCCAGGCTATATTACATACCCCACTACAAATTAGTTTCAGTTTTCTAGATAATTGAGGGTGATTGTTGAATGGATAGAACGGTTGTAATTTTATTTTATCAAAGTTCTCTTTTAATTGTTTTTTACTACTTTGCAATAAAATGTGAGCATCAAGTTTATTATTTTTATTAATTTGTTTTTGATTTATTAACCCTAAGAAATCAGTTATTGAGGTTTGTTAAAGCGTCTTTTTTTGGTATTTATCATCTGGTCGACTACATCTTCCCTATATTCTTATTATTTTTATTTGTTTCTAATTTTAACTCACCACTATATATTGTAACATGTAGAAAGTACGGCTATATATTATTTAAAATAAGAGAAATAAAGATTAGCAATAGTCTCAGCGGATTTCGAAAAGGTTTGATTTGGCGAGAATTCTGAGTTTGACGGAGTTCTTAGCCGCTAGGAGCTCTGATCAACTCCGTGGACAGACCGGCCTATACTAAAAGTATAAGGTAGATAGATCTGTTGGATGAATACATTTATTTGATCATCTCAAATGTATTGCTCATTGTCTCAAAACAACTTTCTAAAAAGGATAGTCAAACGATATTTTGGACTATTTTTTGCTTCTTGTTCTCTCTCTCTCTCTCTCTCTCTCTCTCTCTCTCTCTCTCTCTCTCTCTCTCTCTCTCTCTCTCTCTCTCTCTCTCTCTCTCTCTCTCTCTCTCTCTCTCTTTCTCTCTCTCTGGTTTTGAGCTTCAATCTGATCACTTGAAACTCTACGCTACTTAATTTTGGTAATAAGCATTTTTATTAAGGTATCTGCATCACTCTTGAGAGTCCTGGTTTTCCATTGTTAGGGAGTGAATATTATAATGAAGGGCTGTTATATTTATATCTCTTGCCTAATTGTGAGATACAGGCTCAAATTCATAAGATGTGCTTTTTTTCATTTCATGAAAGAAAGAATAAAATCTCACATTGAGAAAAACATGATAAACCCTTTTTTGTGCTTAAGAACAGACATTCGTCGTTATAATTCCAGGCTAGGAATGTTGAAAGTCTATACACTCTCTGTATGAGATTTCCATATACAGGGTGGTCGGTTTTGAATCGCGCAGTACTTGGCGGCTGGTGGAGGGGGAAACGCGCCGTCAAGGTCACTCGACTCCCCACCGCCTCCCATTCAGTCGCCATTATGCCGCTGTGGACGAAAGACCATCGCTCATGTCTACAAAGTAAAGCCATGCACTCTGGAAGCCCTGAAGACGGCAGTACGAAACCAAACCGCTCTAATCAATGACGAGCTATTAAGAAGAGTCAAATTTCAAGAAAGACTTAGAATGTGTGTTCGTGAAAATGACCGCCATTTAAGTGATATTATTTTTAAAAAATACAGTAATGATTTTAGTAGATTTCCCTTAAGGGGAATCAGCTATTGAGGTCGTACTCATGACGCGATTTTGAGTGGGAGGGGGGCTTAGAGGGGGGATTTTTGTAAATTCAAAATATCTCCGTTACTATGCATCGGATCGAAGAATTGTATAGAACCAATCTTATTGCAAATTAAATTTACTATAAATATTGTTATATACATTTATTCTCTATCTTGAATATTAACCGGGATATTTGCATTTTTATGAAGTCTGTGAGACATGTGATTAGGTACAGTTCTGATTAGTTCGGCCATATCCGTCATTCCTCGGCTCAGGTGGGAGGCTTCTTCTAACCTTACCTTTCGTTTCTAACCTTACATTGCCTTCGTTACTTTGTGAGATTTATGCAAGTACGTTCTGTTCATCCGACCCCCCCCCACCTTCTTTAATTCTTGGACTACTAAAATTTGAGTTATTAAAATATAAATTATTCTTACAATTCAGAAGCCGTTTCAGTTGGGAATTTATTTTAATTAACTGAAAGGTTTCTCATTACCGTTTGTATTTAATCATGGTGGTGTTGTGTTACCAGTGTGCAGATTTCTCTATTATAAAACTTCACATGGGAAATCTGCTTAGTTTACGCAGCTCCTGCGTGACGGACTTTTTTAAAAATGGCATAAATTCAGCTTTATTTTTGCGAAAATAAAATGAGTCTGTCTTCAAAACTAACAAAGTAATTACTATTTTAAAACCGTCCGTTTCCCGTGGACCACCATCTGTATCATAATTTATGTATCTATTAATAGTCTAAAATATAATAATGTCATTCACCATCTGCTCACATTTAAACCTGAGATCTATGAGTCAGTATTATCTATTTTTGATGATAAATAAATTTCAATTTAGTTACATTTAGAGTTGTTAATCTCCCATTGAATCTAAATTCTTTATTAGTTCAAATAACTGCATGAAAGTTTAATCAAGTACAAAATGATCGGCTCATAAATAAATTCATTTTTTTAACTGGTCTGTGATGTCCACTTATTGGTGCGAGTAGAGTTAGCAAGTTATAATAATCTATTAATTATTAAATGTTTATTTTGTACATAAGGCCAGTACGTTATAGGTCACATGAAGAGAACCTATTTCTAACTAACTCTAGAACGTAATAAAATAAATTTACCCATCAGGTGGATTAAAGAGCCACATCATATTATCATATATATATATATATATATATATATATATATATATATATATATATATATATATATATATATATTTAACACTCTAAGGGTGGTCGCAATTTTTGTTGTCGCTGATCGAGTTAAGTGAGTCGTCTATGAGTCGGAATTTAAAGAAAAGTCCGTCACGCAGGGGCTGCGTAAACTAAGCAGATTTCCCACGTGAAGTTATACAATAGAGAAATCTCCATACGAGAGCCGAACAGTTACGGCAAAGGGCCTAGATACTGAACTAGCTTTTGGCGGGAAATTCAGCCATCCGTTATCGGCACACAATTAATAAAAATGAAAATATCTCGGTTAGTATTCAAGATAGAGAATAAATGTATAGAACAATACTTACAGTAAATTTAATTTACATTAAGATTGGTTCTATACAATTTTTTTGATCCGACGTATGGTAACGGAGATATTTCAAATTTTCGAAAATCCCCCAGCACCTCTAAACCCCTCTCCCACTGGTCCGATTTTAGCCATTAACGAACTTGATCTGTCTTTTTGCATAAAACGTTTAAATATCGAGTTTGGTAACGATCAAACAAAAATTGCGACCGCTATATATTATATATAATTTGGAACGGACCTCATTTTGGTCATCTCCTGGGCAGGATCGATGGACATTTGAAGAAATTTTTCGAAAATCGCGTCATGAGTACGACCTCAATAGCTGATTTCCCTTAAGGGACTTCCAGACACTGGTTTCTCATAAATTATGAAATGTATTCTTTAGAGCAGAAACTGTTCCTGTAAAATCCCTTCTTAGTATTGGCGGTTTGCCATGTTTTATTATCGTTCTATATAAAGTGGAATTTTATAGTTGGTTGGATTTATTCATTATTCTAGTATATTTTTGTAGGACTGGTAAGATAGATAAGATAATAAAGATAAATGTTTTTAGAAACATATAAACATAAATAAAAATGAGTTATTTACTCCGGTTTAAATATTCTTTCTTTTCTCTATTATATGTATAACTATTTCCATTTGTTAAGGAATTCAATAGTATTTTTTATGAAAACGGAACAGCGTCTGATATATTTATAAATTTTAAAACAATTATAGATTTTTTTTTTTTTAATTTCTTCGTCAGACCATTATGATACTGACCAAGAAAATTCTAGTACACACTCTCAAACTAAAATTCATGTTCTACTGGACCAAACAACTCATAATTGGCCTACAAAAATCGAACATAATAATAACAGACATCAAAGGCCGTAAAAAATAAATGCAAAAAATCCACAACTAAGAAGTTATATCTAAGAACAAGCTGTTTGACTGTGTGAGAAAGGGAGAGAGTGTGTGTGTGTGTGTGTGTGTGTGTGTGTGAGAGAGAAAGAGAGAGAGAGAGAGAGAGAGAGAGAGAGAGAGAGAGAGAGAGAGAGAGAGAGAGAGAGAGAGAGAGAGAGAGAGAGAGAGAGAGAGAGAGAGAGAGAGAAGAGAGAGATTGCTGGAGTAGAGAATTCTTCAATAGCTGTCATAGGCAGGGCCCGTCAGTTGCACAGGTGAGCTGTACTCTCCCAGTATTCTTTCCCCCCTCAAAATATTACACGCTCTCATGGCTACGTTTATAGCCACAATAGGCCTCTCAGTTTGTTTACACTTCCTAATAATTATCAATAGAATGTCAGAGACCTTCTAACCCCACAGCTACTCATCCTCAGTAATTCATTTAACTCAGCCATGATGCCGTTCAAGTCTGAATAATGCAATTCATCAAGTATTGAAAGCAAAAAGTACCTGTGGAAAATATGTAATCAAATTCTCCGCAATAGTGTTATGCCTAGATAGGTAAGTGTATATAAATACGAGTTTATGATTTCCCAGTTTCACATCTTCCTACTCATAAGAAATACTCAATTTCAATAGCTAAAATTTAACTGCGCACAGATTTGTAAATCACGCTTTTGGAACACAGTGCACTGTATGAAAGTAAGAAGACCCCACCTTTAGTTGCCTTTAGCTGCCTTTAGTTACCAAAAGCACTCGCTCAGATCTGAAGTTCGCTCAAATTTGAAGAAATATTTGTATGACTGTGTGTGTCCAATCAGTTGTCTATTTATGACAGTCATTTTTTGGTTTTTGTGGGGACGGGTAGGAAAAAGAAAACTGTTAATATCAACATTTCTAAAATGAATGTAGAATGATCGTCATTGGATGTACACATTAAGTTGTTCGGCACCTATTGATTCAAGCGTAGAAACGAGAATGTTTACTATTTGGTTTATATGTTCCTTCATCAACAAAGGTATTTTTCTTTATCTTTCTTCCACTGTGTTGGTCGTTTAAAGTTTCGAAGCTTTATATATTGACCCTATCCAGTAAGAACCTACTTTTACCTTACAAGCCATACAGGCAACCATCATGTTGCTAAATATTTCATCATCAGTTGATAAAAGGGGATGTACGCTTCCAATCGGCACCCATCTGTTTTGAAGGGACAATTATATACGACAACTTATAATTTAAGTGATTTAGGATTCCATTTCTCACGCTGGCAAGTTACTAGATAAACTTCATAAAACATTAGAGAAAGTCATGGATTCTATTAACTTAATAAAATTCTGTCTTCCACATGGCTGTCAAACCCACAACCAATTTTTATCCACGAAACGACGGATCTTCGTTTATCCTCCGAACATGGAGATTAGGTTTATCCTCTGAACCAGGGCTCTAGGTTTATCATGCGAACTACTCTAGGTTTTTGATCCGAACTTCCATTACGCTTAATCTCCGAGCATCTACAATTGGTTTATCTTCTTAACCACTACTCTAGAATTTTTTCTTAACTACGGCTACAGATTTATCCTCCAAACCTCAATGTATTTAACCTCTGTGGATCGACAATAGGTTTTTCCTCTTAACCACTACTCTTGGGCAATCCCATTAACCTCGACTCGAAGTTTTATCCAGCGAAATATGGTCACAAGTTTAACCTCCGAACCTCGACCAAGCTTTATCCTCTTAACGTCGACTTGAGGCTCATCTTACAAACCTCTACTCGAAAGTTTTTCTGCCGGAACACGGCTCTGGAGTTATCCTCCGAACCAGTCTATAGATGTACACACCGGACATCGACTCGTAGGTTTTTCCTACAAAACGAGAGAAGTGTTTCGCCTAGGAGGATAAACTTAAGCGACTCCGTTTAAGGTCTACACTTTAACTACCTAGATCCTCACATCATTAAAGAAGGCATATTCTCCTGGAGAGAAAATACATCAAAGAAGCTGAGAGCGGCAAAGCCCGTTTAATATAAATAATATTCATATCGATACGGACCAGCTGCAAAAAATAAATTACGTACTTAGGTTATTACAATTTATTTTCTTTAAGTATCTGTGATATGTATTGTGGTTTGATTGTGTGTTATATTCTCTCCCTAAACTTTATTAATGCTCATTCGTCATTTCTCCTGAGGATTGAAACTGGCAAAGAGAATTGCACCGGTGCTGTGATATCAAAGAGATGGATAGTAACTGCTAACTGCATACGGAATAGAACTCTTGAGCAGATCTTCCTGGACCTTCCAGACGGGAAGCGGCTGAATCCAGTGAGAATTGAAGAGAGAGATATCCCGGAACTGGTAGACTTCTCCATATTCCTGTTGGAAGCTGACCTTCCGAGTGAGGTGTCTGCCAGTAGAGTCCCGCTGGGCACTTACGTCTCGAGCATATACGAGTGCAGCTTCTATCGGATCGGTCAAGACGGTAAGGTATTCAGCAGTTCTGCAGAGGCTATCAGAGCAGCGAGCTGCAATTCTCAGTACGATGTGATCAGCACTATGGAGCACGAGTGCTGCGCTACTTACATGCTGCGCTCTGGAGAAGATCCTCCTGAAGGCAGTTCTCTTCTCTGCCGCAACTCCCTCACAGGCTTGCTCCATTCGCAAAGCTACAAGAAGACCCAAGAAGGGGAGACTATCGGTGTATTCCTCAGCATTCCCTCATTCATCCCGTTCATCAAACAACACGTAGCTGACATCCAAATTGCTGATCCTCAGAAGAAATTACTGAAAGGAAGCCCTGCGAAAGGCAGTAACACCGCTTCGGCAAGGGAGATCTGTTATTTAGTGACATTTTTTGGATGTCTCATCAACTTCTATTACTTTTACGGTTATTCGACCAACATTTTCAATTATTATTAAAACATTTTGTACTGTAAAGCCTGTTGATAAATACTAAGACATCTTAAAGGAGTGCAATAGTCCTAAGTCCATATAGTCAATTTAGAGTCAAGAATTTCATTTCCGTGTATGCATACGGTATTTATGTAGTGACTTACCAAATAAAATCTTTAGTCCCACGACGGATACAAAAGTCGGTCAAGCATTGGCTGCGTAAACTAAGCAGATTTCCCTCGTGAAGTTTAGTAATAGATAAATCTGCATACTGCTAACACAACAACACCGTAAATAAAACAAACGGTAATAAGAAATCTTTCCCCTACCCTATCTTAATTTTAGTAGTCTAAGACCTGGGAGGGGGGGGCTCATCAGAACATATTTGTTTGTATCTCGTTTAACAAAGATCTCTTCAATACAATATTTGGTATTTAAGTTTCGAATAATGTGCTTTATTATACAACAGAGTATTGTTTATGTAACATGAGTAGAAGTGGGGGTTTGCTGAAGGCTGAAAATTGAAATATGCAAATATTTCGGTTAATATTCAAGATAGTGAATAAATCTATATAACAATAATTATAGTACATTTAATTTGCAATAAGATTGGCTCTACCCAATGTTTCGATCCCACTTATAGTAATGGAGATATTTCGAATTTTCTGAAAGCTCCTCCTTTAAACTCACTCTCTCCCTGGTCTGATTTCAGCCATTAACGAACTTGATCTTTATTTTTACATAAAACGTTTAAATATCCAGTTTGGTAACGATCAAACACTAATTGTGACTTCTAGAGCGTTGCCAGACAAATATATATACATACATACCACTTTTGAACGGACCTCATTTTCGTCATCTCCTGGGAACGGTCGATGAACATTTGAGCAAATCTTACGAAAATCGGGTAATGAGTACGAACTCAATAGCTGATTTCTCTAAGGGAAATCTGCTGAAACTTAGTGCATTTTCTTTCTTGTAGTGATCGTAAATATTATTTATTTACGTCCTCTTTATGCAATTATTGCTAATCGGCCAACTAGCCGGTGTGCGACTAAGGATTGTATTTAATGATACATAAATTCTACGAGTAGTGATAAATAAATAAATCATTGAATGAGTTGATAAAGAATAACCCCTGATAACGACGGGAAAAACGACGTCAATTTTTATGCTATTTCAGCTAATGGGCCGGGTTATCTAAAGGTTCCATCACTTTTAGCCAATGTAGGGATGACATAGGATTTGACGGGCTCACCAAATATTTCTCATTACACACATGGCCAAGCTCGCAAGATCACTGAGGTACCAGTTTCACTGGATAATCCTTGAAGAATTTAATGTACACTTTACATAAGTTTTACTCGACAATGTATTAAAAAATATATCCAGCCGAAGTATTAATACTCTTTTAAATTAAAATTTAATTTAAACCCTCCCTTTTTTCCCCACAATCTAAATATTCTCTTTCTGTCAGCTTATTATCTTGATTTGCGTGTATACCTATTTGACTAATATTGACGAATTTATATTTCAGATAAATATAGGTTCCAAACAAAAACCATCGAATGCACCATCATTCGCAGGAAAATCAGATTTCCTAAAAAATAATTAAATACTCAATTAGCTATTCAAGTTGTACTCAGTGCTCGAGTATCGAAAAATTTCGTCAAATCTCCATCGAACCTACCTTGAAGTTGGCGAAAATGAGGGCAGTTAAACTTAAACACACATATACACACACACACACATATATACACACACACACACACAGACATTCAGACATAAACACATTAAAGAAAATTTGTCAGTTAAAGGGTTACTGTTTCGATCAAGAGGAGTCGGCTGCACAAGATCTTATTATAAAGGCGGAAGAAATAAGGAAAATTTCAACCAATATCCTAAAAGCATCCATAAGAATATTGAATTTCCATTAATAGCATAGGAAAGTTTAAGCTGGTCCCTTAGTGACATCCCCAGCAGAAAGGATATTTATGTAATATGAATTAAAATGGATATAATTACCTTAAATAAGGCAGATGAGGAGGCTGGCCTTGATAGGTACCCCCCAAAAAAGGGGGCAGCTTAATTTGTTTTAGATAAATATATAGGGTCGGTGGCCTCACTACGTAAAAACTCTGATCACGAATCCCTTGAGTCTCGCAGATAATGATCGTAAAGGTTTGTGATGTCACTAAAAAAAAAAATGAAATGTAAAACGAAAGATCAAGTTCGTTAAGGGCTGAAATCGGACAAGGAATAGGGAGAAGGGGGCGTAGAAGGAGCTAAAATTCAAACTATCTCCATAATTATGAGGCGGATTAAAATATTGAACGTAACCAATAATGTTGTAAACTTAATTGTCTAAAAGTTTCTGTAGTTTTTTATGTTAAGGAAATAATTAATATTTTTATTGTTTTTAGCATCTAGTAAACCACTATTACTCATCTCTCGTAGCTAATATATAGTGAAACCTTTTATTCGAAACTTAAAAACCAATTATTGTTTTCATCAGATTTCTACTAGAGGGATACATGCCAATATGGTATGTAATTTGCGACGTCACCAATTTAGATTTTATGTTCTGCACTCGAACTTGTTTATTTGGTGAATACCATAATGTCTAAAATCGGGACCAGAAGAGGCGGTGGAAAATCAAGAAATTCAAAATAACTCATAACAATTTTATTAGTCAGTTCAAAGAATGTTACAAAACTAGTCTTGTTAAACGTTTAACGCTCTCCAATTGTTGATTTGTAGAGCGGTAAGCTTCCCAGTACGGCTGGTCCCTGGGGGAAGCTAGACCATTACCCCCTAATGTAGGGGAGGCCTGCAGGTTGAAACATACTGTAAAAAGGGCTTAAAGTCATAACGAACAGACTGAAAAGATCAGAAGATTGCTCACACTATGTAGACAGAAAAATGTAATATTGGAAATAGCATGGATAAAAGGACTTTATAAAGACTTTACTAGCATTTATACAAGAATTTGTCACCTTTTTGTAGATCTACACCTACCGTTTGTACACATATGTAATGTTTACATATGTTTTTCTTTTATTTATTTACTTTTTTTATTATTATTATTTATTAACGTCAACATTTTGCAACTCAGGCTAATTGGGACGGGTTATCTACAGGTTACCACGCTTTTCTAGCCAGGGTGGCATTTTAGGATGTTATTTAATGAATTTCGTCACTAAATAATTTCCTTTGCCCAGGCGAGAATCGAACTCGCCACTCTAGGTTTGCCATGTGAGATAAAGCTCAACGCTTTAACTCGCATGGCTAACCTAAGCCCCGTTTACTTTTTTTTTATTTTTTTTTTTATATATTTTATTGTTATTGGGGGCTCAGGTTAGCCATGTGAGTTAATGCGTTGACCTTAATCTCACATGGTCAACCTAGAGTGGCGAGTTCGATTCTCGCCTGGGCAAAGGAAATTATTTAGAGACGGAATTCATTAAATAACATCCTATGTCCCACCCTGGCTAGAAAAGGGCGGTAACCTGTAGATAACCTGTCCCAATTAGCCATAGTTGCAAAAAGTGGACGTTAATAAATAATAATAGTATTTTTATAATGTTTATAATTATTGTATACGAAATACTATAATGTAATTATTGAAATGTGTGTAGTATCCTAAGGATGGAGCATACAAAATTTAAATAAATTCCCACATTTCAGGGATACTCTGCGTGGAAACAGAGAAAAAAAGGGCTTACAAAAAAAAAATGATTAATAGATTTTTTCCATCTTTAATATTTAATTGGTATATTAGGCGAGTTATTTATATTTTCTTGTTTTCAGCCTTGAGTGAACACTTCCAACATTTAATTTGAGTAACATTTCATGTACAGTTTATATTTTAATCCCAGTTTTCAGTGTCTTCTTTCTACTGGAGTAATAGAGAATAGATTGAGATAAGGCCGCCAATGTGCCAGTCCAACACGTGGGAAATCTGCTTACTTCTTTCTTTAATATAATATTAAATTATTATTCGTTGAATATTTAAGGGATTACAGTCTCCTTGGAGAATTCTTTTGATAAAAAGAAATAAAGTGGACACACCCACTGTATGGATCTTCAATGGAGAGGTATTTGCAGCTAGCTCTATAAAATGGCTACCATTACTAGGGAAGGACACCTTCTCTGCATTCCAGCATCAATTCCATCTTTCTTATAGAATAATTAATTAGTTAGAAATTACTGCAATTGTACCGTTCGATTGTAAAAGGAAAACAGAGTGACTATCAGCAAGAGCGACACTTTCAGTATTTACAAGTTAATTAAAAGTCCTTCACGCAAATGCGTGAACTAAGCAGATTTCCCAACTTCTGGTATGGCACTATTGAACTCAACTCACTATACGAAAATCCGATGATTTGAAGTGGGGGATTAGTGATTAATGAAAACTATGAAGTACAAATAACTCCCTTAATATTTGTGTCCCGAAAAAAATGCATATAACAACAATTGTAGAGCATCAATAATTTAACTCGAGTGGTTCTATAACATTTTTCAATCAGACTCATGGAGCAATTTTTGGATTCCCTCCCTCTAAACCAGCGGTTTCCAACCTGGGAGGCACCAACAATTGCCAGGGGAGGCGCAAAAAATTTTAAATAAAAACATATACCATAATATGTACAAATAAATGTAACTTAATATCGTAACATAAATAAATATGCGGGAGTGGTAATAATACGATTTATAATATACATGTACATATACTATATGTACAAGTATATTATACATGTATATTAAAATAATAATAAAATGGGGAGGCGTACAAAAAAATGTTTTCTTTCGAGGAGGCGTAGTAGCGTAAATGTTGGAAACCACTGCTCTAAACCTCACTCCCATGCTTGGTCCGACAGCCATTAAAGGATAGAATATTTTTTCTCGAACGAAACTGTTAAATATATGCACCATTATCTAATATTTTTGAATAAAGCTGCCAGATGAGACTAGCATATATACAGCTGAGCTTGAAGCCCTCAAACTTGCGATAGACAATATACCGAAACTACAGACACGGACATCATAATTTGCACTGACTCTCTTAGCTCATTACTTTCATTAAAAAACATATAGAGTTCACATCCACTCATCACGTACATATTTCACAAAATCCAGGCATTAAACAAAAGAATAACAATGCACTGGTTACTCGGACGTTCAAACATTACACAAAGAAAACAAATAGGCGAACTCGACAAATCAGCTACTCAAAATGAACTCACAACACATACTGTACAAACAAATATATTCAAGCCCAAGTAAAACATATCATACTCAATTCATGCCAGAAAACTTGGTCTACCACAACTGATAAAAAACTTCCAGAACTGAAACATACACTTGGTGAATGGCCTTCCTTAAAAAGGCTAATTGAAAGAGAAGAAGTAGTTTTAACAAGGTTGAGAATTGGCCATTCACGACTAACTCACACTTACCTACTTACTGGAGAAGACGAACCCTACTGCCAACACTGTAACTGTACACTTACTATAAAACATATACTATACTTACTGACTGCTATCTATAAGGACTCACATAGACCTACCATAAACTTTGACTGGATTACTACATGACAGTAGCCCATATATAGATTTGAAACAAAACTACATTTTCAAAAAATTATAATGTAGGGCAATACTGAAAATATTTGCAGAAATGAGCATACTTACGTAAATATAATAATATGTTATATGTTAAATATGTTATACTTTAAATATGTTAATTATTACGTTGTATGTTAAATAACTGATTCGTTTCTAAATCGCCCCAGTTGCGAAATGCGATTATTGTATGAATAAATAAATAAATAATATTTTTGAGCCAAGAACGTCAAAGATTGGACGTGTGTTGACGTCTTTAATTAAGACTTTAGTTATATATTCGAAAATGTTTATTTGATGTATACCATTCTCGATATTTAACCGTTCCAGTCAACAGTATAAATCAAAATTGTTATTGGCGGAACTCGAACCTCGAATGTTATGGTTCCGTCTTGTTAAACTAGTGATGTTCTACAATTGTTATATTTCGTAGCTCAAGTATTAAGCGTGTTATTCAGAGTTTCTTGTATTCTGCCATCAGCAACAAAAAAAAAATTGAATTTGTTTTTCAAAATTTAACATCTTTCCTTTTGGATTTGGACTTACAATTAGTGAGAAATTTAATATAATTTTGAACAATTTTGAATAATATAAATATTCTAGTATACAGGAACAACATAATTTTGGTTTTTTTATAATGATTTTAAATTCTTGTGTAAAACGTTTTATTTTACTGTTGTGTTTAATTTTATTTGTTCAGTATATTAATTGTTTTTAATTTTTATTTGTTAGGTTCAATTTGTTGTTATTTTTCTATAATTTTGTTTTCAATTTACATTGTTAAACTTTGAGCCAAATCGCTTAGTTGTGGCTGCTCCTGTATAAATAAATAAAAATAAAATAATATTAAACCTGCTTTATTAGCATTTATATTCAATTGAGCTAATATAATTATACTAACAACTTATTTGTTAAGTTTGATACGTACAATCGGTTTGCTTTGCCTAAACAAAAATGAGATCATAGATGCATTTTAGTATTTAGGGTATTCTAGTCTTGGAAAGAACAAATAATACATACCATAATGTGTTTAACATCAGTAATGTGCAATGTATACAATGTAGTACCCGTTAACAGCGCTGAGGAAGGGAAGATAAAATTCTCCAAATATTGGCCCTCTCTCTCTCTCTCTCTCTCTCTCTCTCTCTCTCTCTCTTTTTTTTTTTTTTTTTTTAATCCTTCTTTACCCCCGCTTTACCTTAAGGCTGCCCTTTATACAAGCGGTTCTTTCCAATTTCTTTTTTAAATTTTGAAACCCGAATTTGAAAAGGTCACAGTAGCTCGTCCTTACTATTCAGAAAAGGAGCAGTGAGGTCAAGCCGCAGTTCAACAAAAATGTGGAGTGGTGAGCAAATATTTAAAATCGGCAAAAAGTCTTAGGGCGTCCGCAATTGGAATGCCGCTGCCTCTGCACGCTCTCTCTCTCTCTCTCATATATATATATATATATATATATATATATATATATATATATATATATGTATACATACATATTGAGTATTGTACAACCTCAATAGCAGATTTCTCTGCTAATAGAAAAATCTGCTAACAGATCTAACTGTGGGCATGAAATATGTTAATTCCATCTTGTTAGTGAGTAAGCTGATATGAGTCGAGTGATAAGTGAATCAACTGGAAGAGGTATACTATTTGATGACATAATAAAATGACTTCCAATTAAGATCAGTTAGTTAAAGCCCTGCCTCTGGCTTGTGGCTTAATTATGTACTACCCTCGACCAGTCATTTATGCCATATCAATGAAAATACTCCAGTTGTCCTTGTCTCCTTACTTGCTAGGTTTTACGATTCTCACAAATTGTATATAAATTTCTTTTTTAAATCAATTTGTTGTCAATTACTGAAACTCCTTTTTTATTGAGTTTTCAAAGATGCATTTCTTAGAGCTCGATTTCCGCTTGGGCAATAGGAATTTATTTAGTGGCGATCTCATTAAATAAAACCCTTAGTCCCACTAGGCTTGGAAAGAGTGGCAACCTGTAGATATCCATCTCTATTACTCTCAGCAGAACAAAGTGGACGATAATAAATACCACAGCAACACGATAATTATTTATGATTTTTTGAAACAAATAATTGACATTTAAACTTATCTGTTATGACGAACAAATAGTTGCAAAAAGCCCGTCTAGTATTCCTATGGCTCGATGGCCACTCCTTAATTGTACTTTTGATACTGCGGAGGTGGTTGTATTCTTTCATCCGTTCTGACTGGCATTCGTTTAGGATTCGGTGTCGTAGATGTCTCACTATGTCTTCGTATAGTACGTTTGTAACATTAAAAATCTGTATGAGTAGAAGCTGTGCTACTTCAACCGCTTCAATATTGCAGAAAATTAAAATTCACAACAAGATTATTTCTATACATTTTTTACACACAAACAAATATGAGCTGTACTCAATTTCGTAAACACCTAGGTAGAATAGATGGACATTTGAAGAATTGCTTTGCTAATCAAGTTGTGACTGCTAATCACAGTAGCTCTTTTCTTTTAGGGAAAACCTGTTGAAATATGAGACCAACTCTTTATGCAGTTATGAATAGATTCAGAAGGATGAAGATGAATTTATTCTCTTAACAGAAGGCCTCTTCAAGTGTATTGGCTCTTAACCTAGTTCAGTGGCCGAGTCTTCTGCTAAGAACGCAACCTACTTGTAAATTATATGTGAGATTAAATCCTAATATGATTTAAGAAGTCTATGAGGCTCAGGTTAGTCGTGTGCGTTAATACGTTGGCCTTAATCTCACATGGCAAACCTAGAGTGGCGAGTTTGATTCTTGCAGGGGCAATATGAATTTATTTAGTCGCAAACTCATTAAAAAAATCTTTAATACCACCCCTGGCTAGAAAAGGGTGGTAAGCTGTAGACAACCCTTTGCAATTAACTTTAGTAGCACGAAGTTGACGTTAATAAATAACATATAAAAACATTTTTCCCAAGGGAAATCAGCTATTGAGGTCCTACTTATGATGCAATGTTTTAAAACATTTCCATCTACCCTGCCTAGGACAATACGAGAATGTGGTTCATTTAATACACACACACACACACACACACACATATATATATATATATATATATATATATATATATATATATATATATATATATATGTATATATATATATATATATATATATATATATATATATATATTTCATAGGTACCGAAAATAAGAAGGTTAGTAAAATTAGCTTGGTATCTGAGTCACTAAAAAATGTAAAAGTTCGGGGGGCGGAGGGGGCTCACAAGAACATATTTGCATGCATCTCGTATAATAAAGGTCTCTGGAAAACAATATTTGGTATTTAAGCTTCGAATGATATGATTTATTATATAACAGAGTATGGTTTATGTAGACGAGCAGAAGTGGGGGTTTACTGAAGGCTGAAAACTGAAAAATGCAAATATCTCGGTTAATATTCAAGACAGAGAACAAATGTATATTAAAATATTTATAATAAATTTAATTTTCAATAAGATTCATATGTACTGTTTTTCGATCCGACGTATAGTAACAGAGATATTTTGATTTTTCGAAATACTTCCCCTCTAAACCCACCCTTTCCCTGGTACGATTTCAACCGTTAACGAGCTTCCTCTTTCTTTTTACATGAAACTAATAAATATCGAGTTTGGTAACGATTAAACAATAATTGCGACCACTAGAGCGGCTACAGACAAATATATATATATATATATATATATATATATATATATATATATACGACATCAATAGCTGATTTCCCTTAAGAAAATTCTGCTAAAAAACAAGAATTGTAGACACATCAGGATTGGTTTTATAATATTCTTGGATACGACTTATAATTGCAGAGATATTTTGATTTCTGGAATTCCCCTCCTCTAAAATCTATTCCTTCTCCGGTTGGAGCCATTAACGAACATGATCTTAAATTTTACAAAAACCGTTAAAATATAGACAAAAATTGTGAAATATATATAATGTGGGATCGATGGACATAAGAGGAATTGTTTTTGAAAATCGCGTCTTAAGTCCCTTAAGGGAAATCTGCTAAAATTGTATGGATTAATCGATGTATGTTGGATACTCTTGTGAACTCTTCATTATTAATGTAAGGTTTCTCTGAATGCTCGACGAAGGACCACGGCCTGCACGATGGTTCTCCTGAGACTGGATTAGGTTCGGCTTAGGAACCTGTTGATTGTTCAACTGAAACACGCTATAGTTATACCCGGAATTCTATCTCGAATCATCTTCTTTTAAATCTAAAGCCCCCCCCTCCCTCATTATAATTTAATTTATCGATATATACTAGTTTAATATCGATAGTATAGTGTTATCGATGGTAGGCCACCTTGAGGCGGCCTCACCGTCTAGTTGAGGATGTAGTGTATAATATAATAGCAGCAGTACCTTGAGAATATTGCCAATTATGTTGTTTTTCATTCCTTCTTTTTCTTTGTCGGTTTTCCCTGAGCCGGCCTTGATTCCTAGTTTCAATTCCTCTCATATCATCTTTTCATTACTTATAATTAGTACACGAGTTTCTATTGTATATTTGTAGAAGAAATCATAGAGGTGTTGGAAGATGAGCTAGGTAGGACCACAGATTTTGAGCTTGCAGGGGTAAGTACAGATTCATTGTTTCTGACAATATTCTGCTTGTGACAATATTTTCCTTTGCCTAGGATAAGACGAAAATAAGGTCAGTTCAAAATTGTGTGTGTGTATTTGTTTCTTACAGCTCAAGCGATTGCAATTATTGTTTTATCGCTACTAAACACGATATATAAGCTTTTCAAGTAGTGCCAAAGTAAAGTTAGACTAAAATCCGTCAGAGGGTGGGGTTAGAGTCGTAGAACTTTGAAAATTTGACATTTCTCCGTTATTATACGTCGTATCGAAAAAGTGTATGGAACTAATCTTGTTTTAAAATTAATTATCTTTAAATAATGTTACACACATATTTTCTCTAAGATCAATATTAACCCAGATCATTGTACGAAGTAAAGGAAGTATTGTAATCGTGAACATTGTCTGTTTTTAGAAATCGACGAAATTATTTCACCCTGATCCCATTTTGACCCTGTTGATCTCATCTCATATTCTTCTTTAGTGCTTAGTAAAAATCCGAGTTACTAATCCCGAGTGGGGGTTAATTACGGCTGAAAACATGAATGTATGAATAATTCACTTAATATTTGTTTCGTTGTGAAAAATGCATAGAAGTGCAATTGTAGATCATCAATATTTTCACAAGATGGGTTCTATAACATTATACGACCCCTCTCATAATTGCGGAAATATTTGAGTTAGGAGTAGGAAATTGTCTCCACGTTAATGAGACAATCTGCCTGGTCATGAATTATTATTTGGTTATTTAGAGGTTCCTTATATTACATAATTAGTTATCTGAATACTCCGTTTTAGCAGATTTCCCTAAAGGGAAATCAAGCTATTGAGGTCGTACTCATGACGCGAGTTTCGAAAAATTTCTTCAAATGTCCATCGATCCTACCCAGGAGATGACGAAAATGAGGTCCGTTCAAAATTATAATATTATAAATATATATATATATATATATATACATATATATATATATATATATATTTGTCTGTTAACGCTCTAGCGGTCGCAATTTTTGTTTGATCGTTACCAAACTCGGAATTTAATCATTTTATGTAAAAAGGAAGATCAAGTTCGTTAATGGCTGAAATGGCTGTCTTTACTATACGTCGGATCAAAAAATTGTATAGAATCAATCTTATTGAAAATTGAATTTACTATAAATACTGTTATATACATGTATTCTGTATCTTGAGTATTAACCGAGATATTTGCATTTTTCTGTTTTCAGCTTCTGAGGTGAGATCGGCTAACTTCGGGTCTAGTCGTGAGATTCTGTCAAGAGCTAGTTCGGGCCGTTCCCGTAACTGTTTGACTCTCTATTCTGAAATTTCTCTATTGTATAACTTCACGTGGGAAATCTGCTTAGTTTACGCAGCCCCTGCGTGACGGACTTTTTTTAGTCTTGGTAAGCAGAAAAAACAAACACCATCTGTTACACTCATGTTTAATAACAATGGGCAATATATATAAAGTAGTACCTGTTTTACAGCCCTGAAGAAGGAGAAATTAAATAAATCTTCTCGAAATATTAGCATAAACTAAAAAAGTCAGTCACACAGGGGCTGCATAAACTAAGTAGATTTCCCACGTGACGTTTTCCAGTAGATAAATCTGCCCAATAAACACCTGTAGTAGTAAGGTATCTCTAAACCTATTCAAGAGGGACGAAATAGTTATGGAAACGGCCCGCTAGAGCTCTCGGCGGAAATTCCCGAATATAGCCGACTCCTGCCGACGACACACAGAATACAATGCAAATATCTTGGCTAATATTCAAGATAAAGAATAAATTTATAGAAACAATATTTATAGTAAATTTAATTTGCAATAAGATTGATTCTATAAGACTTTTCGATCCGACGCATAATCACGGAGATATTTTGAATTTTCAAAAATCCCCCTCTAACCCCCCCCCTCCCACTGGTCGGATTTCAGCCATTAACGAACTTGATCTTTCTTTTTACGTAAAACGCTTAAAATATGAAGTTTTGTAACGATCAAACAAAAATTGCGACCGCTAGAGCTTTAACAGACAAATAATATATATATATATATATATATATATATAATATATATATATATATATATATAAAATTTTGAACGGACCTCATTTTCGTCATCTCCTGGGTAGGATCGTTGGTCATTTGAGATTGTTTGAAAATCACATCATGAGTACAACCTACATAGCTGATTTCCCTAAAAGATTTTTTCACAAACATTGACCAAAACTCCAAAAAACAACGACACCATATATAAATATAACCTGTTCGAAAGCATCCACACGATTTTATATATTTTATATATATATATATATATATATATATATATATATATATATATATATAAAGTAAATATTTAAATAAAAAATATAAAACACGGATATAATTCAAGAATATATGGCGTAACGTATTGCAAAGAAGCCGGTACTTTTGATGACCAACGTTGTAATAGCCATTCCCCCATGTCTTCTGAAAGTTCAGATGTTCTCACTTGATTTTCTAGGGCTCTGAAAAGTGGCATATGTGGGAGTTTATATAATATAGACACTCACACACATTCAGATATGCACACTCATGTATTTATAAATATGTGTGGAAGTGTGTGTTCGTGTATATAGTGACCAGGAACTATATGCCAATGTAATGAAAGCTGCATTCGCGGGACTAGGTCCTCAACTCATTTCATGGCCTCATTTAATGTGGGAATACATAATTCCTCATTCCTGGATATATATTCTGTGTGTACCTGGTACATCAACTGTGATTGGCATTGGATGAGATGTATGTACATGATATAGTCCTCAGCCTGAAGAAGGCACCTGTAGAGTCGCCGAAAGTAAGCTCTTATACGTACGAGTGGAACAGAAAGCCTGCGCAAATCAAAAATAATGCTTTCCAGCTAGAAAGTTTACGAAATAATTATTTAACCTCACGGTATATATCTCGATACTGACAAAATAATATTTTCTGCAATAGCTGTTTTTTTTAGCTGAAACGAAATTGTTTGGAATGCCCTCAATTGGAAAACCTCCTGAAATGGGTATGGTCTCTTCTGAGTAGGAAATCTGATGGAGGCCTGATTGAGGAAGTTTTCCTTTCGCAGTAGTCAATAGTGTTAGTTTGAGTCTTGCATAACAAATCCTACCTATAACAATGTGAAGGTTTCAAAAAACCTAAGAACAGAATTATTAGCATTATTTCATTGTTGTTATCTCTACTCAGTTAATGTCTCTTGCTTCCAAAACGTCATATTTGTTTTTAATAATAATAATACATCATTAAATATGTAAAACATCATATTCTTTTGCAGTACTGTTCCATGCAAGTAACAACTATAAATACAAACGTACTGGCAGTATTATGTAAGCTCCTATCTGATTGGCTTGTAAACGTAGGTGTCCCGTTTCCATTCGTGGATGAATGGGACTGGAAGTCTGATAGTGCCTTGCTGTTTTCAGGTTAAGTCAGGTGGGCAGATAGACACGTGAGTCTAGGTCTCGTGACTCGCCGGCAACCCACTCGAGCGTTGCCGATGTTCCCAGCTGCTGCAAAACAAACAGGACAGCTACCGCACTAAGAAGTGGCCAGCGAGGAGTAGGTGAGTGTGCCACTACAGGCAAGGCCTTCGCCCTACACGTGAGGTTCCAGAACCGGTCCGTTCCACTCCTCGCGTGACCTACGGAATGCCTAATGTAACTCACGGAGGATCTCTGTAGTGTGATGTATGGGATGCGAAATGTGACATCCCGGTAGATCACTGTGGCCTAATGTAACATCACGGAGGATCACTGTGGCTTAATGTGACATCTCGGTGGATCTCTCGCGTAATGTATGGAATGCGTAATGTGACATCCCGGTAGATCACTGTGGCCTAATGTAACATCGCGGAGGATCACTGTAGTGTAATGTATGGGATGCGTAATGTGACATCTCGGTGGATCACTGTGGCTTAATGTGACATCTCGGTGGATCTCCCGCGTAATGTATGGAATGCGTAATGTGACATCCTGGTAGATCACTGTGGCCTAATGTAACATCACGGAGGATCACTGTAGCGTGATGTATGGGATGCGTAATGTGACATCTCGGTGGATCACTGTGGCTTAATGTGACATCTCGGTGGATCTCCCGCGTAATGTATGGAATGCGTAATGTGACATCCCGGTAGATCACTGTGGCCTAATTATGTAGCATCACGGAGGATCACTGTAGTGTGATGTATGGGATGCATAATGTGTCATCCCGCTGGATCACTGTGGCATAATACAACTTATTGGTGGATCTCTCGCGTGATGTATGGGATGCATAATGTGACATCCCGGTAGATCACTGTGGCGTAATGTAACATCACGGGGGCTCTCTGTAGTGTGATGTATGGGATGCGTAATGTGACATCCCGGTAGATCACTGTAGCGTAATGTAACATCTCGGTGGATCTCTCGCGTGATGTATGGGATGCATAATGTGTCATCCGCTGGATCACTGTGGCGTAATACAACATATTGGTGGATCTATCGAGTAATGTATGGGGTTCGTAATGTGACATCTCGGTAGATCACTTTGGCGTAATATAACATATCGGTGGATCTCTGTAGTGTGATGTATGGGATGCATAATGTGACATCCCGGTAGATCACTGTGGCGTAATGTGACATCTCGGTGGATCTCTCGCGTAATGTATGGAATGCGTAATGTGCATTCCCGGCAGAGCACTGTGGCGTAATGTAACATCTCGGTGGATCTCTCGCGTGATGTATGGGATTGCATTAATGTGTCCATCCCGGTAGATTCACTGAGGCCTAATGTAACATCACGGAGGATCTCTGTAGTGGGATGTATGGGATGTGTAATGGGACATCTCGGTGGATCACTGTGGCTTAATGTGACATATCGGGTGGCTCTCTGTAGTGTGATTGTTATGGGATGCATAATGTGACATCCCGGTAGATCACTGTGGCGTAACATATCGGGATGTATGGGATGCGTAATGTGACATCCCGGGAGACCACTGTGGCGTAATGTAACATATCGGTGGCTATCTGTAGTGTGATGTATGGGATGCGTAATGTGACATCCCTGTAGATCACTGTGGCGTAATGTAACATATCGGTGGCTCTCTGTAGTGTGATGTATGGGACGCGTAATGTGACATCCCGGTAGATCACTGTAGCGTAATGTAACATCTCGGTGGATCCTGTAGTAGTGTGATGCATTTGGTTTCGTAATGTCACATTCCGGTAGATCACTGTGGCGTAATGTAACATCACGGAGGATCTCTGTAGTGTGATATAGTGGTTTCGTAATGTCACATTCCGGTAGATCTCTGTGGCGTAATGTAACATATCGGTGGATCTCTGTAGTGTGATGCATTGGTTTCGTAATGTCACATTCCGAGTAGATCACTGTGGCGTAATGTAACATATCGGTGGATCTCTGTAGTGTGATGCATTGGTTTCGTAATGTCACATTCCGGTAGATCACTGTGGCGTAATGTAACATCACGGAGGATCTCTGTAGTGTGATATATTGGTTTCGTAATGTGACACCCCGGTAGATCACTGTGGCGTAATGTAACATCACGGAGGATCTCTGTAGTGTGATATATTGGTTTCGTAATGTCACATTCCGGTAGATCTCTGTGGCGTAATGTAACATATCGGTGGATCTCAGTCGGCGTCGTGTAATATGTCGGTGGACCTCTTTAGCTTGATGTGTGGGATGCGTAATGTAGCATCCTGGTGAATTACCGTGGAGTAACGTATATTGTTCGAAATGCAAGGTTCCGATGGATTACTGTGGAGTAACGTATGATGTTCGTAATGCAACGTCCCGGTGGATTACTGTGGAGTAACGTATGAAGTTCGTAATGCAACGTCCCGGTGGATTACTGTGGTGTAATGTAACATGTTGGTGGATCGCAGTCGTAGGATGTATGGAAAGCGTAATCTAACATCACAGTGGATCTTAATAGGTAGAGAAAGGATATTCGTAAAATAACATCTTGGTGGATTTTTGTTGGGTGATATACGGAATTCTTTATGTTCTACCCCTGTGATTTCAGTCGTGTGGTGTACGAAAAGAGGAATGTACCATCTCGGTGGATCTCAGTTTGAGATGTGCAAAATGAGTAACGCTCTACGCAGTGATCTCAGTCATGAGATGCATGGTAAACGGAAAGTAGTATCCTGGTGGATCGCAATCTTGAGATGTACGAAATGCATAATGCTCTATACCGGTCATCTGAGTCTTGTGATGGATGGAAAACGGAATGTAGCATCTCAGTATGTAGTATGTCGGATCTCAATGGCGTGTTTTGTGAAAAACGGGATGTCCCATCATGGTGGATCACTTGAAGTAAGGAATGGTTAAAGCAACATGGTGGAATTGTCGTGTACAAAATGACGTTTTGGGGCTTTAGGAACCTTCGATTGTTAAAGTATTAGTGCCTGTAGTACAGGTTGGTTTGTTTTCAACGAGTGAGACACCTATATCGCAATAGAGGGTCGGTACGTCTGGAGGTAAGCAGAGGAAACTTCATGTGTCCATCCCCAACATTGATTAACTTCACAAACCAAATTTATAGCCAAAAGTATAACAAACGTAATATATATTTCATATCCAATTGAGTACATTGTTAGAGAGTATTAAAGATCTTTCCTGTTTCATGGATTCATCTGACGATTTATGGAAATTGTACTTTTGAGAGTGTGGCACCTACGAAGAGGATGGTTATTATAATCAAAATAAATAATATATATATAATTGAAACAAGGCATGAATAGCGAACTACACCTTTAATGTAGCTCCAGTCTTGCATTTTGATTAGAAGAACCGAGCACAGGAACCAAAAACAGAGCGCTGTGCATTGGAAATTGCCACTAGCAGATACTCTGTGATTGTGATATTCATCGATGTGGACCAACTGATAGTAATAAATAGTATTGATAAGCTGAGATGGTCCTTGAGCAGTTCTGCTCGGCAGTGGCCGTCCATTAGGACTCGTTAAGAGATGCGGGGCCAGTCAATACCCTCTCATCTTACTCTAATACTACTCATAACACTTTATCAGGGACTCTTATCACGAGGGCAGTAAATGATAAAAAAAAGTCTGGGGCTAAATGAATTTCCATCAGTTGGTTTGGCACACAGGTTTGTATATGTTGTGAGAAGGATGTTGCAGTATCCAGCAGTTGAGGAAAATAGAGTCGTAGTCTTCCTGCATTAAATCTTTAATATTAACTACCGGTTTCACCACATCAGTGGTACCTTCAGACTAAAAATACTAAATTATGAACAATCTAAACCAAGCAATAAAACATAATAACGGAGATATCAAGAATTTTCGAAGTAGTCCCCCTCTAAACACCCCTCCCCGTGGTCCGATTTCAGCCGTTAACGAACTTGATCTTTCTTTTTGTATAAAACGATTATATATCAAGTAACGATAGGACGAAAACTGCGACCGCTAGAGCGGTAACAGCCATATATATATATATATATATATAGATTTAGAACGGACCTCATTTTCGTCATCTGCTGGGTAGGATCGATGGACATTTGAAGAAAAATTTCGAAAATCGCGTCATGAGTACGACCTCAATAGCTGATTTCCCTTAAGGGAAATCTGCTAAAAGGAAAAGAACCCCTAAAGAATTACTTGAAATCTTTAATGATATAGTCGTAGCTTTTGATTCTTTTCATTTTTTATTAATGAGTAAAATAGAGAATTGTACACTTATAGTAAATTGTTGAGTTTAATTTATATTGATATTTTGTTGGAATTTTTAAATTTTTATTGGGGGCTCAGGTTAACCATGGGAGTTAAAGCGTTGCCTTTAAGCTCACGTAGGTGGTAAACCTAGAGGGGCGAGTTCGATTCCCGCCTGAGCAATAGGAATTTATTTAGTGACGAACTGATTAAATAAAATCCTTAGTCCCACACAGGCTAGTAAAGGGTGGTGACCTGTAGATAAACCATCCCAATTAGCCTTAGTTGCATGTGGACTTTAATAAATAAATAAATAAAATAAATTGTATTGAATTTGTATATTGTTGGATTTGACAGAATTCCTTTAAATACAGCAATAGCGTTCATTTATGCTTGGACAAAAAAGTATTCAAACACCTCATTTTGCCAATAGCAAACTTCCCTTAGGGGAAATCAGCTATTGAGATCGTACTCATGACATGATTTTGGAAATGTTTCTTCAAATGTCCATCGATCCTACCTAGGAGATGACGAAAATGAAGCCTGTTCAAAACAGTGTGTGTGTATGTTTTATATATATATATATATATATATATATATATATATATATTTGTCTGTTACCGCTCTAGCGGTCGCAATTCTTTAATCATTGCCAAACTCAATATTTAGTCGTTCTTTGTAAAAAGAAAGATCAAGTTCGTTAACGGCTGAAATCCCGGACCGTGGGGGGGGGGGTTAAAAGGGGAGGATTTTTGAAAATTCGAAATATCTCTGTTACTGTTCGTCGGATCGAAAAATTGCATAGATTTAATCTTATTGAAAATGGAATGATCTATAAATGTTGTTATGCACATGTTTTCATTATCTTTAATATTAACCGAGATATTTGCGTTTTTTAGTTTTCGGCCTACAGTAAACCCCGACTCCTGCTTATGTCATATCAACAATAAGCTGTTAAATTATGAAGCACTTTATTTGAAGCTTAAATTACAAATATTGTTCATTGAACTTTTACGTCATGAGATACATGGAAATACGGGACGCAAGTGGGAAATCTGCTTAGTTTACGCAGCCCCTGCGTGATGGACTTTTTATTTTGATATGCCTTGGCAACGATAATTAACTTAAATCACCATGAGACGAAGTGATGCAATCAACTCTTTCACCGGACTCAGAAATCTTTTATCGGGATTGCAAACTGTTCCTCAATCAGCATTCTAAAAGACAGCTTAATATAATTTAAGTGGATTGTATTAAATTGACAGATGGATGGATTTATTGCTGACATAATGGCGCCTGATCAAGGGTGCACTTGAAAAGAGAAGTGAGCTGTCTCTACAGGAGAAGAAGTGGAGCAAGACCTCAAGGTGTTCCTGTGGAAATACCAGAGCAAGCCATTTAAAAAGGTCGTAAAGGCTTTTTCACATTTGCTTTTATTTCTGCCCGCGGGAAACGGTCGGTTGGCAAACCTGTTTTCTATAAGAACATTTCTACAACGCGACTATTTGCTTCGGTTGACACTGAACAACGTGTAATTATTGCCAACTTAACCGCAACACCAAGTTATAATACTGTCCCCCGCCTTCACCCAGTCTTTGTGCGTTTATATTGTTTTATTTATTAATTAACTTTCGATTAGGTCTTTTTTTTCCGTTATCTCAGGAAATTGTCCCCATTATGTATAATTATATTCAGTGACCTTCGGATTAATGCTCAGAAACTTTGGGAAGTTAATTGTTTTTTCTCCATTAATGTTATCATTATATATTTTTTTAAACTCTTTCCGATGGAAATGATTACTTTTTTCAGCTCTAATTTCATTCTTGGGGATCGTCTGGCTCCATACTTATAAAAAGAATGGAAGTCACGGACAGAGGAACATTTATATAATACAGTGTAGTAAGCAATTTTTACAATATGGAAATCAGCTATAGACATTGTACTCATTGCGTAATTATTTAATAAAAAAAATAATGACAGTGACGTAGGAGTTGCATAAGCTCAGAAGGTTTCCCCAAAACTGGATTTATATACAGATGATGTCGCACATTTCTGAAATATCACTAATCATCATAAGTCCATCCTTAACTTTTAGTAGTTGTACCATATGGTTAAATCAAATGGGATCGTACCACTCCAGGACGTTGTAGGAAATCTGCTTATTTTACGCAGAGCCTCCGTATAAACCTTTCTTTTCATAAGGTAATTTTGCACAGTCAGTGTCCAATATATTTTTCAGTAATTCGAATATTAAGTCTTTTTTGGAAAATAGACTTCACTGAGCCTCTAATGCTCCTGCGTTTCAGATTTTCAGATCGATTCAAGGTATCAATAATGTCCTCATGCCAAAATAAACTTCAGGTTTTATGTACATAGGCCAGATAGTTATGTAGAAACGCTACATATCTGAAGTTATACATACGGGCGTATTGAAAAGTAAGGTCTCCTATTTTTTTTTTCATAGAAAATTTAATTTATTTACAACTTTGGTTACATCGTTGGAAGGGTTGAATATTTACCTATTTTTCTACATATTCGCCTTGACGATCAATAACTTTTTGCATTCTGCTTACCAGCTTTTTAATGCCGCTGCCGTACCACTCTCCCGCCGCGTCACGAAGCCAACTGACGACTGCTTTTCAAGACGGAGAAGTCAGCGGGAAAGGTTATGGCCACCGTTTTCTGGGACCGGAACGGGGTTCTGTTGGTTGATTTCATGCCAAAAGGAACAACAATCAACTCAGAAAGCTACTGCGAGACTCTCAAGAAACTTCGGCGAGCCATTCAAAACAAAAGAAGCGGTAGGCTCACCAAAGGAGTGTGTTTGCTACATGACAATGCGCGTCCACATGTGTCACATCAAACGACCACCCTACTCAATGGATTCGGCTGGGATATCATCGACCACCCTCCTTACAGCCCAGACCTTGCCCCCAGCGACTACCACTTGTTTCCAGCTCTCAAGAAACACCTTGGGGGAAGTTCAAGAAGCAGTCGTCAGTTGGCTTCATGACGCGGCGGGAGAGTGGTACGGCACCGGCATTAAAAAGCTGGTAAACAGAATGCAAAAAGTTATTGATCGTCAAGGCGAATATGTAGAAAAATAGGTAACTATTCAACCCTTCCAACGATGTAACCAAAGTTGTAAATACATTAATTGTTCTATGAAAACAAAAATAGGAGACCTGACTTTTCAATACGCCCTAGTATGTGTGTCATTCCATTAGCAGAACTATTTTTCTCCCTTCCTAATCTAGCAAGTAGTTTTCGTAAATAAAAGGAAAATCTGCTTAATTCACGAGAAACCAAAGGAATTTAAGTAGCCATTTTTAGTCTTATATCATATTAACTTCCGTCCTTTAAGTCTAGATACACCATTTGTATTTAGGTTTCCACAAGACTGCGATCGACAGGTATCCTCAAAGCGTTATAGGCCTATAAGCATACACAAAGTTTTATTTTGAAATGCCCACAAGACTGAGGTCTAACAGCCTCTATAAAGCCGTGCTTAATAAGCCTCTACAAAGCTCTCATCTGAAAGCTCCTACAAAACATTGATCTGTAAGCCTCTACAAAGCTGTCATCTGTAAACCACTACAAAACTTTGATCTGTAAGCCTCTACAAAGCTGTCATCTATAAACCCCTACAAAACTTTGATCTGTAAGCCTCTACAAAGCTGTCATCTATAAACCCCTACAAAACATTGATCTGTAAGCCTCTACAAAGCTGTCATCTGTAAACCCCTACAAAACTTTGATCTGTAAGCCTCTATAAAGCTGTGATCTACAAGCTTCTCCAAATTGTTATCTATAAGCCTCTACATAGCTGTGATCTACAAGACTCTATAAAATGGTTATCTATAAGCCTCTACATAGCTGTGATCTATAAGCCTCTACATAGCTGTTATCTATAAGCCTCTACATAGCTGTGGTCTACAAGCCTCTATAAAATTGTTATCTATAAGCCTCTACATAGCTGTGGTCTACAAGCCTCTATAAAATTGTTATCTATAAGCCTCTACATAGCTGTGGTCTACAAGCCTCTATAAAATTGTTATCTATAAGCCTCTACATAGCTGTGATCTATAAGCCTCTACATAGCTGTGATCTACAAGCCTCTACAAAATTGTTATCTATAAGCCTCTACATAGCTGTGATCTGCAAGCCTTTACATAGCTGTGATTTAGAAGCTTCTATATAGCTGTGATCTACAAGGCTCTACAAAATTGTTATTTATAAGCCTTTACATAGCTGTGATCTACAAGCCTTTACATAGCTGTGATCTACAAGCCTCTCCAAAATTGATATCTATAATCCTCTAAACAGTTGTGATCTACAAGCATCTACATACCTGTGATCTACAAGCCTTTACATAGCTGTGATTTAGAAGCCTCTACAAAATTGTTTCTATAAGCCTCTACATAGCTGTGATATATAAGCCTCTACATAGCTGTGATCTACAAGCCTTTACATACCTGTGATTTAGAAGCCTCTACAAAATTGATATCTATAAGCCTCTACATAGCTGTGATCTACAAGCCTCTACAAAATTGTAATATAAAAGCGGCTACTTAGCGATGATCTCTAAGTGTCCTCAAAGCTTTGGTCTTTTAGTGTCCTCGTAGCTTTGGCCTACAAGCCTCTACAAAGCTGTGATCTACAAGCCTCTACAAAGCTGTGATCTACAAGCCTCTACAAAGCTGTGATTTATAAGCGTCTACTTAGCGGTGATCTATAAGTATCCTCAAAGCTTTGGTCTTTTAGTGTCTTCGTAGCTTTGGCCTACAAGCCTCTACAAAGCTGTGATCTACAAGCCTCTACAAAGCTGTGATTTATAAGCGTCTACTTAGCGGTGATCTATAAGTATCCTCAAAGCTTTGGTCTTTTAGTGTCTTCGTAGCTTTGGCCTACAAGCCTCTACAAAGCTGTGATCTACAAGCCTCTACAAAGCTGTGATCTACAAGCTTCTACAAAGGTGTGATCTACAAGCCTCTACAAAGCTGTGATCTACAAGCCTCTACAAAGCTGAGATTTATAAGCGTCTACTTAGCGGTGATCTATAAGTGTCCTCAAAGCTTTGGTCTTTTAGTGTCTTCGTAGCTTTGGCCTACAAGCCTCTACAAAGCTGTGATCTACAAGCCTCTACAAAGCTGTGATCTACAAGCCTCTACAAAGCTGTGATTTATAAGCGTCTACTTAGCGGTGATCTATAAGTATCCTCAAAGCTTTGGTCTTTTAGTGTCTTCGTAGCTTTGGCCTACAAGCCTCTACAAAGCTGTGATCTACAAGCCTCTACAAAGCTGTGATCTACAAGCTTCTACAAAGCTGTGATCTACAAGCCTCTACAAAGCTGTGATCTACAAGCCTCGACAAAGCTGTGATTTATAAGCGTCTACTTAGCGGTGATCTATAAGTGTCCTCAAAGCTTTGGTCTTTTAGTGTCTTCGTAGCTTTGGCCTACAAGCCTCTACAAAGCTGTGATCTACAAGCCTCTACAAAGCTGTGATCTACAAGCCTCTACAAAGCTGTGATTTATAAGCGTCTACTTAGCGGTGATCTATAAGTATCCTCAAAGCTTTGGTCTTTTAGTATCTTCGTAGCTTTGGCCTACAAGCCTCTACAAAGCTGTGATCTACAAGCCTCTACAAAGCTGTGATCTACAAGCCTCTACAAAGCTGTGATCTACAAGCCTCTACAAAGCTGTGATTTATAAGCGTCTACTTAGCGGTGATCTATAAGTATCCTCAAAGCTTTGGTCTTTTAGTGTCTTCGTAGCTTTGGCCTACAAGCCTCTACAAAGCTGTCATCTATAAACCCCTACAAAACTTTGATCTGTAAGCCTCTACAAAGCTGTCATCTATAAACCCCTACAAAACATTGATCTGTAAGCCTCTACAAAGCTGTCATCTGTAAACCCCTACAAAACTTTGATCTGTAAGCCTCTATAAAGCTGTGATCTACAAGCTTCTCCAAATTGTTATCTATAAGCCTCTACATAGCTGTGATCTACAAGCCTCTAGAAAATTGTTATCTATAAGCCTTTACATAGCTGTGATTTAGAATCCTTTACATAGCTGTGATTTAGAAGCCTCTACATAGCTGTGGTCTACAAGCCTCTATAAAATTGTTATCTATAAGCCTCTACATAGCTGTGGTCTACAAGCCTCTATAAAATTGTTATCTATAAGCCTCTACATAGCTGTGGTCTACAAGCCTCTATAAAATTGTTATTTATAAGCCTTTACATAGCTGTGATATACAAGCCTTTACATAGCTGTGATCTACAAGCCTCTACAAAATTGTTATCTACAAGCCTTTACATAGCTGTGATCTACAAGCCTTTACATAGCTGTGATTTAGAAGCTTCTATATAGCTGTGATCTACAAGCCTCTACAAAATTGTTATCTATAAGCCTCTACATAGCTGTGATCTACAAGCCTTTACATAGCTGTGATCTACAAGGCTCTACAAAATTGTTATCTATAAGCCTCTACATAGCTGTGATCTACAATTCTCTACATAGCTGTAATCTACAAGCCTTTACATAGCTGTGATTTAGAAGCTTCTATATAGCTGTGATCTACAAGCCTCTACAAAATTGTTATCTATAAGCCTCTACATAGCTGTGATCTACAAGCATCTACATACCTGTGATCTACAAGCCTTTACATAGCTGTGATTTAGAAGCTTCTATATAGCTGTGATCTACAAGGCTCTACAAAATTGTTATATATAAGCGGCTACTTAGCGATGATCTCTAAGTGTCCTCAAAGCTTTGGTCTTTTAGTGTCCTCGTAGCTTTGGCCTACAAGCCTCTACAAAGCTGTGATCTACAAGCCTCTACAAAGCTGTGATCTACAAGCCTCTACAAAGCTGTGATTTATAAGCGTCTACTTAGCGGTGATCTATAAGTATCCTCAAAGCTTTGGTCTTTTAGTGTCTTCGTAGCTTTGGCCTACAAGCCTCTACAAAGCTGTGATCTACAAGCCTCTACAAAGCTGTGATTTATAAGCGTCTACTTAGCGGTGATCTATAAGTATCCTCAAAGCTTTGGTCTTTTAGTGTCTTCGTAGCTTTGGCCTACAAGCCTCTACAAAGCTGTGATCTACAAGCCTCTACAAAGCTGTGATCTACAAGCTTCTACAAAGGTGTGATCTACAAGCCTCTACAAAGCTGTGATCTACAAGCCTCTACAAAGCTGAGATTTATAAGCGTCTACTTAGCGGTGATCTATAAGTGTCCTCAAAGCTTTGGTCTTTTAGTGTCTTCGTAGCTTTGGCCTACAAGCCTCTACAAAGCTGTGATCTACAAGCCTCTACAAAGCTGTGATCTACAAGCCTCTACAAAGCTGTGATTTATAAGCGTCTACTTAGCGGTGATCTATAAGTATCCTCAAAGCTTTGGTCTTTTAGTGTCTTCGTAGCTTTGGCCTACAAGCCTCTACAAAGCTGTGATCTACAAGCCTCTACAAAGCTGTGATCTACAAGCTTCTACAAAGGTGTGATCTACAAGCCTCTACAAAGCTGTGATCTACAAGCCTCTACAAAGCTGAGATTTATAAGCGTCTACTTAGCGGTGATCTATAAGTGTCCTCAAAGCTTTGGTCTTTTAGTGTCTTCGTAGCTTTGGCCTACAAGCCTCTAAAAAGCTGTGATCTACAAGCCTCTACAAAGCTGTGATCTACAAGCCTCTACAAAGCTGTGATTTATAAGCGTCTACTTAGCGGTGATCTATAAGTATCCTCAAAGCTTTGGTCTTTTAGTGTCTTCGTAGCTTTGGCCTACAAGCCTCTACAAAGCTGTGATCTACAAGCCTCTACAAAGCTGTGATCTACAAGCTTCTACAAAGCTGTGATCTACAAGCCTCTACAAAGCTGTGATCTACAAGCCTCGACAAAGCTGTGATTTATAAGCGTCTACTTAGCGGTAATCTATAAGTGTCCTCAAAGCTTTGGTCTTTTAGTGTCTTCGTAGCTTTGGCCTACAAGCCTCTACAAAGCTGTGATCTACAAGCCTCTACAAAGCTGTGATCTACAAGCCTCTACAAAGCTGTGATTTATAAGCGTCTACTTAGCGGTGATCTATAAGTATCCTCAAAGCTTTGGTCTTTTAGTGTCTTCGTAGCTTTGGCCTACAAGCCTCTACAAAGCTGTGATCTACAAGCCTCTACAAAGCTGTGATCTACAAGCCTCTACAAAGCTGTGATCTACAAGCCTCTACAAAGCTGTGATTTATAAGCGTCTACTTAGCGGTGATCTATAAGTATCCTCAAAGCTTTGGTCTTTTAGTGTCTTCGTAGCTTTGGCCTACAAGCCTCTACAAAGCTGTGATCTACAAGCCTCTACAAAGCTGTGATTTATAAGCGTCTACTTAGCGGTGATCTATAAGTGTCCTCAAAGCTTTGGTCTTTTAGTGTCTTCGTAGCTTTGGCCTACAAGCCTCTACAAAGCTGTGATCTACAAGCCTCTACAAAGCTGTGATCTACAAGCTTCTACAAAGCTGTGATCTACAAGCCTCTACAAAGCTGTGATCTACAAGCCTCTACAAAGCTGTGATCTACAAGCCTCTACAAAGCTGTGATCTACAAGCCTCTACAAAGCTGTGATCTACAAGCTTCTACAAAGCTGTGATTTATAAGCGTCTACTTAGCGGTGATCTATAAGTGTCCTCAAAGCTTTGGTCTTTTAGTGTCTTCGTAGCTTTGGCCTACAAGCCTCTACAAAGCTGTGATCTACAAGCCTCTACAAAGCTGTGATTTATAAGCGTCTACTTAGCGGTGATCTATAAGTGTCCTCAAAGCTTTGGTCTTTTAGTGTCTTCGTAGCTTTGGCCTACAAGCCTCTACAAAGCTGTGATCTACAAGCCTCTACAAAGCTGTGATCTACAAGCTTCTACAAAGCTGTGATCTACAAGCCTCTACAAAGCTGTGATCTACAAGCCTCTACAAAGCTGTGATCTACAAGCCTCAACAAAGCTGTGATCTACAAGCCTCTACAAAGCTGTGATCTACAAGCTTCTACAAAGCTGTGATTTATAAGCGTCTACTTAGCGGTGATCTATAAGTGTCCTCAAAGCTTTGGTCTTTTAGTGTCTTCGTAGCTTTGGCCTACAAGCCTCTACAAAGCTGTGATCTACAAGCCTCTACAAAGCTGTGATTTATAAGCGTCTACTTAGCGGTGATCTATAAGTGTCCTCAAAGCTTTGGTCTTTTAGTGTCTTCGTAGCTTTGGCCTACAAGCCTCTACAAAGCTGTAATCTACAAGCCTCTACAAAGCTGTGATCTACAAGCTTCTACAAAGCTGTGATCTACAAGCCTCTACAAAGCTGTGATCTATAAGCCTCTACATCGCTGTGGTCTACAAGCCTTTACATAGCTGTGATATACAAGCCTTTACATAGCTGTGATTTAGAAGCCTTTACATAGCTGTGATTTAGAATCCTTTACATAGCTGTGATTTAGAAGCCTCTACATAGCTGTGGTCTACAAGCCTCTATAAAATTGTTATCTATAAGCCTCTACATAGCTGTGGTCTACAAGTGTCCTCAAAGCTTTGGTCTTTTAGTGTCTTCGTAGCTTTGGCCTACAAGCCTCTACAAAGCTGTGATCTACAAGCCTCTACAAAGCTGTGATCTACAAGCCTCTACAAAGCTGTGATTTATAAGCGTCTACTTAGCGGTGATCTATAAGTATCCTCAAAGCTTTGGTCTTTTAGTGTCTTCGTAGCTTTGGCCTACAAGCCTCTACAAAGCTGTGATCTACAAGCCTCTACAAAGCTGTGATTTATAAGCGTCTACTTAGCGGTGATCTATAAGTATCCTCAAAGCTTTGGTCTTTTAGAGTCTTCGTAGCTTTGGCCTACAAGCCTCTACAAAGCTGTGATCTACAAGCCTCTACAAAGCTGTGATCTACAAGCTTCTACAAAGGTGTGATCTACAAGCCTCTACAAAGCTGTGATCTACAAGCCTCTACAAAGCTGTGATTTATAAGCGTCTACTTAGCGGTGATCTATAAGTGTCCTCAAAGCTTTGGTCTTTTAGTGTCTTCGTAGCTTTGGCCTACAAGCCTCTACAAAGCTGTGATCTACAAGCCTCTACAAAGCTGTGATCTACAAGCCTCTACAAAGCTGTGATTTATAAGCGTCTACTTAGCGGTGATCTATAAGTATCCTCAAAGCTTTGGTCTTTTAGTGTCTTCGTAGCTTTGGCCTACAAGCCTCTACAAAGCTGTGATCTACAAGCCTCTACAAAGCTGTGATCTACAAGCTTCTACAAAGCTGTGATTTACAAGCCTCTACAAAGCTGTGATCTACAAGCCTCGACAAAGCTGTGATTTATAAGCGTCTACTTAGCGGTGATCTATAAGTGTCCTCAAAGCTTTGGTCTTTTAGTGTCTTCGTAGATTTGGCCTACAAGCCTCTACAAAGCTGTGATCTACAAGCCTCTACAAAGCTGTGATCTACAAGCCTCTACAAAGCTGTGATTTATAAGCGTCTACTTAGCGGTGATCTATAAGTATCCTCAAAGCTTTGGTCTTTTAGTGTCTTCGTAGCTTTGGCCTACAAGCCTCTACAAAGCTGTGATCTACAAGCCTCTACAAAGCTGTGATCTACAAGCCTCTACAAAGCTGTGATCTACAAGCCTCTACAAAGCTGTGATCTACAAGCCTCTACAAAGCTGTGATTTATAAGCGTCTACTTAGCGGTGATCTATAAGTATCCTCAAAGCTTTGGTCTTTTAGTGTCTTCGTAGCTTTGGCCTACAAGCCTCTACAAAGCTGTGATCTACAAGCCTCTACAAAGCTGTGATTTATAAGCGTCTACTTAGCGGTGATCTATAAGTGTCCTCAAAGCTTTGGTCTTTTACTGTCTTCGTAGCTTTGGCCTACAAGCCTCTACAAAGCTGTGATCTACAAGCCTCTACAAAGCTGTGATCTACAAGCTTCTACAAAGCTGTGATCTACAAGCCTCTACAAAGCTGTGATCTACAAGCCTCTACAAAGCTGTGATCTACAAGCCTCTACAAAGCTGTGATCTACAAGCCTCTACAAAGCTGTGATCTACAAGCTTCTACAAAGCTGTGATTTATAAGCGTCTACTTAGCGGTGATCTATAAGTGTCCTCAAAGCTTTGGTCTTTTAGTGTCTTCGTAGCTTTGGCCTACAAGCCTCTACAAAGCTGTGATCTACAAGCTTCTACAAAGCTGTGATCTACAAGCCTCTACAAAGCTGTGATTTACAAGCCTCTACAAAGCTGTGATCTACAAGCCTCTACAAAGCTGTGATCTACAAGCCTCTACAAAGCTGTGATTTATAAGCGTCTACTTAGCGGTGATCTATAAGTATCCTCAAAGCTTTGGTCTTTTAGTGTCTTCGTAGCTTTGGCCTACAAGCCTCTACAAAGCTGTGATCTACAAGCCTCTACAAAGCTGTGATCTACAAGCCTCTACAAAGCTGTGATCTACAAGCCTCTACAAAGCTGTGATCTACAAGCCTCTACAAAGCTGTGATTTATAAGCGTCTACTTAGCGGTGATCTATAAGTATCCTCAATGCTTTGGTCTTTTAGTGTCTTCGTAGCTTTGGCCTACAAGCCTCCTCAAAGCTGTGATCTACAAGCCTCTAGAAAGCTGTGATCTACAAGCTTCTACAAAGCTGTGATCTACAAGCCTCTACAAAGCTGTGATCTACAAGCCTCTACAAAGCTGTGATCTACAAGCCTCTACAAAGCTGTGATCTACAAGCCTCTACAAAGCTGTGATCTACAAGCTTCTACAAAGCTGTGATTTAAAAGCGTCTACTTAGCGGTGATCTATAAGTGTCCTCAAAGCTTTGGTCTTTTAGTGTCTTCGTAGCTTTGGCCTACAAGCCTCTACAAAGCTGTGATCTACAAGCCTCTACAAAGCTGTGATTTATAAGCGTCTACTTAGCGGTGATCTATAAGTGTCCTCAAAGCTTTGGTCTTTTAGTGTCTTCGTAGCTTTGGCCTACAAGCCTCTACAAAGCTGTGATCTACAAGCCTCTACAAAGCTGTGATCTACAAGCTTCTACAAAGCTGTGATCTACAAGCCTCTACAAAGCTGTGATTTACAAGCCTCTACAAAGCTGTGATCTACAAGCCTCTACAAAGCTGTGATCTACAAGCCTCTACAAAGCTGTGATCTACAAGCTTCTACAAAGCTGTGATTTATAAGCGTCTACTTAGCGGTGATCTATAAGTGTCCTCAAAGCTTTGGTCTTTTAGTGTCTTCGTAGCTTTGGCCTACAAGCCTCTACAAAGCTGTGATTTATAAGCGTCTACTTAGCGGTGATCTATAAGTGTCCTCAAAGCTTTGGTCTTTTAGTGTCTTCGTAGCTTTGGCCTACAAGCCTCTACAAAGCTGTGATCTACAAGCCTCTACAAAGCTGTGATCTACAAGCTTCTACAAAGCTGTGATCTACAAGCCTCTACAAAGCTGTGATCTACAAGCCTCTACAAAGCTGTGATCTACAAGCCTCTACAAAGCTGTGATCTACAAGCCTCTACAAAGCTGTGATCTACAAGCTTCTACAAAGCTGTGATTTATAAGCGTCTACTTAGCGGTGATCTATAAGTGTCCTCAAAGCTTTGGTCTTTTAGTGTCCTCGTAGCTTTGGCCTACAAGCCTCTACAAAGCTGTGATCTACAAGCCTCTACAAAGCTGTGATCTACAAGCCTCTACAAAGCTGTGATCTACAAGCCTCTACAAAGCTGTGATTTATAAGCGTCTACTTAGCGGTGATCTATAAGTGTCCTCAAAGCTTTGGTCTTTTAGTGTCTTCGTAGCTTTGGCCTACAAGCCTCTACAAAGCTGTGATCTACAAGCCTCTACAAAGCTGTGATCTACAAGCCTCTACAAAGCTGTGATCTACAAGCCTCTACAAAGCTGTGATTTATAAGCGTCTACTTAGTGGTGATCTATAAGTGTCCTCAAAGCTTTGGTCTTTTAGTGTCTTCGTAGCTTTGGCCTACAAGCCTCTACAAAGCTGTGATCTACAAGCCTCTACAAAGCTGTGATTTATAAGCGTCTACTTAGCGGTGATCTATAAGTGTCCTCAAAGCTTTGGTCTTTTAGTGTCTTCGTAGCTTTGGCCTACAAGCCTCTACAAAGCTGTGATCTACAAGCCTCTACAAAGCTGTGATCTACAAGCTTCTACAAAGCTGTGATCTACAAGCCTCTACAAAGCTGTGATTTACAAGCCTCTACAAAGCTGTGATCTACAAGCCTCTACAAAGCTGTGATCTACAAGCCTCTACAAAGCTGTGATCTACAAGCTTCTACAAAGCTGTGATTTATAAGCGTCTACTTAGCGGTGATCTATAAGTGTCCTCAAAGCTTTGGTCTTTTAGTGTCTTCGTAGCTTTGGCCTACAAGCCTCTACAAAGCTGTGATCTACAAGCTTCTACAAAGCTGTGATCTACAAGCCTCTACAAAGCTGTGATTTACAAGCCTCTACAAAGCTGTGATCTACAAGCCTCTACAAAGCTGTGATCTACAAGCCTCTACAAAGCTGTGATTTATAAGCGTCTACTTAGCGGTGATCTATAAGTATCCTCAAAGCTTTGGTCTTTTAGTGTCTTCGTAGCTTTGGCCTACAAGCCTCTACAAAGCTGTGATCTACAAGCCTCTACAAAGCTGTGATCTACAAGCCTCTACAAAGCTGTGATCTACAAGCCTCTACAAAGCTGTGATCTACAAGCCTCTACAAAGCTGTGATTTATAAGCGTCTACTTAGCGGTGATCTATAAGTATCCTCAAAGCTTTGGTCTTTTAGTGTCTTCGTAGCTTTGGCCTACAAGCCTCCTCAAAGCTGTGATCTACAAGCCTCTAGAAAGCTGTGATCTACAAGCTTCTACAAAGCTGTGATCTACAAGCCTCTACAAAGCTGTGATCTACAAGCCTCTACAAAGCTGTGATCTACAAGCCTCTACAAAGCTGTGATCTACAAGCCTCTACAAAGCTGTGATCTACAAGCTTCTACAAAGCTGTGATTTAAAAGCGTCTACTTAGCGGTGATCTATAAGTGTCCTCAAAGCTTTGGTCTTTTAGTGTCTTCGTAGCTTTGGCCTACAAGCCTCTACAAAGCTGTGATCTACAAGCCTCTACAAAGCTGTGATTTATAAGCGTCTACTTAGCGGTGATCTATAAGTGTCCTCAAAGCTTTGGTCTTTTAGTGTCTTCGTAGCTTTGGCCTACAAGCCTCTACAAAGCTGTGATCTACAAGCCTCTACAAAGCTGTGATCTACAAGCTTCTACAAAGCTGTGATCTACAAGCCTCTACAAAGCTGTGATTTACAAGCCTCTACAAAGCTGTGATCTACAAGCCTCTACAAAGCTGTGATCTACAAGCCTCTACAAAGCTGTGATCTACAAGCTTCTACAAAGCTGTGATTTATAAGCGTCTACTTAGCGGTGATCTATAAGTGTCCTCAAAGCTTTGGTCTTTTAGTGTCTTCGTAGCTTTGGCCTACAAGCCTCTACAAAGCTGTGATTTATAAGCGTCTACTTAGCGGTGATCTATAAGTGTCCTCAAAGCTTTGGTCTTTTAGTGTCTTCGTAGCTTTGGCCTACAAGCCTCTACAAAGCTGTGATCTACAAGCCTCTACAAAGCTGTGATCTACAAGCTTCTACAAAGCTGTGATCTACAAGCCTCTACAAAGCTGTGATCTACAAGCCTCTACAAAGCTGTGATCTACAAGCCTCTACAAAGCTGTGATCTACAAGCCTCTACAAAGCTGTGATCTACAAGCTTCTACAAAGCTGTGATTTATAAGCGTCTACTTAGCGGTGATCTATAAGTGTCCTCAAAGCTTTGGTCTTTTAGTGTCCTCGTAGCTTTGGCCTACAAGCCTCTACAAAGCTGTGATCTACAAGCCTCTACAAAGCTGTGATCTACAAGCCTCTACAAAGCTGTGATCTACAAGCCTCTACAAAGCTGTGATTTATAAGCGTCTACTTAGCGGTGATCTATAAGTGTCCTCAAAGCTTTGGTCTTTTAGTGTCTTCGTAGCTTTGGCCTACAAGCCTCTACAAAGCTGTGATCTACAAGCCTCTACAAAGCTGTGATCTACAAGCCTCTACAAAGCTGTGATCTACAAGCCTCTACAAAGCTGTGATTTATAAGCGTCTACTTAGTGGTGATCTATAAGTGTCCTCAAAGCTTTGGTCTTTTAGTGTCTTCGTAGCTTTGGCCTACAAGCCTCTACAAAGCTGTGATCTACAAGCCTCTACAAAGCTGTGATTTATAAGCGTCTACTTAGCGGTGATCTATAAGTGTCCTCAAAGCTTTGGTCTTTTAGTGTCTTCGTAGCTTTGGCCTACAAGCCTCTACAAAGCTGTGATCTACAAGCCTCTACAAAGCTGTGATCTACAAGCTTCTACAAAGCTGTGATCTACAAGCCTCTACAAAGCTGTGATTTACAAGCCTCTACAAAGCTGTGATCTACAAGCCTCTACAAAGCTGTGATCTACAAGCCTCTACAAAGCTGTGATCTACAAGCTTCTACAAAGCTGTGATTTATAAGCGTCTACTTAGCGGTGATCTATAAGTGTCCTCAAAGCTTTGGTCTTTTAGTGTCTTCGTAGCTTTGGCCTACAAGCCTCTACAAAGCTGTGATCTACAAGCCTCTACAAAGCTGTGATCTATAAGTGTAAGTGTCTTGAGCTACAAGCCTCTACAAAGCTGTGATCTACAAGCCTCTACAAAGCTGTGATCTACAAGCTTCTACAAAGCTGTGATCTACAAGCCTCTACAAAGCTGTGATCTACAAGCCTCTACAAAGCTGTGATCTACAAGCCTCTACAAAGCTGTGATCTACAAGCCTCTACAAAGCTGTGATCTACAAGCCTCTACAAAGCTGTGATCTACAAGCCTCTACAAAGCTGTGATCTATAAGCCTCTACAAAGCTTTGATCTACAAGCCTCTACAAAGCTTTGATCTACAAGCCTCTACAAAGCTGTGATCTACAAGCCTCTACAAAGCTGTGATCTACAAGCCTCTACAAAGCTGTGATCTACAAGCCTCTACAAAGCTGTGATCTACAAGGCTCTACAAAATTGTTATCTATAAGCCTCTACATAGCTGTGATCTACAAGCCTCTGCATAGCTGTGATCTACAAGGCTCTACAAAGCTGTGATATATAAGCGTCTACTTAGCGGTGATCTATAAGTGTCCTCAAAGCTTTGGTCTTTTAGTGTCTTCGTAGCTTTGGCCTACAAGCCTCTACAAAGCTGTGATCTACAAGCCTCTACAAAGCTGTGATCTACAAGTTTCCTCAAAGCAGTGTCTTCGTAGCTTTGGCCTACAAGCCTCTACAAAGCTGTGATCTACAAGCCTCTACAAAGCTGTGATCTACAAGCCTCCTCAAAGCTGTGATCTTTTAGCCTCTACAAAGCTGTGGCCTACAAGCTTCTACAAAGCTGTGATTTATAAGCGTCTACTTAGCGGTGATCTATAAGTGTCCTCAAAGCTTTGGTCTTTTAGTGTCTTCGTAGCTTTGGCCTACAAGCCTCTACAAAGCTGTGATTTATAAGCGTCTACTTAGCGGTGATCTATAAGTGTCCTCAAAGCTTTGGTCTTTTAGTGTCTTCGTAGCTTTGGCCTACAAGCCTCTACAAAGCTGTGATTTATAAGCGTCTACTTAGCGGTGATCTATAAGTGTCCTCAAAGCTTTGGTCTTTTAGTGTCTTCGTAGCTTTGGCCTACAAGCCTCTACAAAGCTGTGATCTACAAGCCTCTACAAAGCTGTGATCTACAAGCCTCTACAAAGCTGTGATGTGATCTACAAGCTTCTACAAAGCTGTGATTTATAAGCGTCTACTTAGCGGTGATCTATAAGTGTCCTCAAAGCTTTGGTCTTTTAGTGTCTTCGTAGCTTTGGCCTACAAGCCTCTACAAAGCTGTGATTTATAAGCGTCTACTTAGCGGTGATCTATAAGTGTCCTCAAAGCTTTGGTCTTTTAGTGTCTTCGTAGCTTTGGCCTACAAGCCTCTACAAAGCTGTGATTTATAAGCGTCTACTTAGCGGTGATCTATAAGTGTCCTCAAAGCTTTGGTCTTTTAGTGTCTTCGTAGCTTTGGCCTACAAGCCTCTACAAAGCTGTGATCTACAAGCCTCTACAAAGCTGTGATCTACAAGCCTCTACAAAGCTGTGATCTACAAGCCTCTACAAAGCTGTGATCTACAAGCCTCTACAAAGCTGTGATTTATAAGCCTCTACATAGCTGTGATCTATAAGCCTCTACAAAGCTTTGGTCTTTTAGTGTCTCGTAGCTGTGATCTACAAGCCTCTACAAAGCTGTGATTTATAAGCGTCTACTTAGCGGTGATCTATAAGTGTCCTCAAAGCTTTGGTCTTTTAGTGTCCTCGTAGCTTTGGCCTACAAGCCTCTACAAAGCTGTGATCTACAAGCCTCTACAAAGCTGTGATCTACAAGCCTCTACAAAGCTGTGATCTACAAGCCTCTACAAAGCTGTGATTTATAAGCGTCTACTTAGCGGTGATCTATAAGTGTCCTCAAAGCTTTGGTCTTTTAGTGTCTTCGTAGCTTTGGCCTACAAGCCTCTACAAAGCTGTGATCTACAAGCCTCTACAAAGCTGTGATCTACAAGCTCTACAAAGCTGTGATCTACAAGCCTCTACAAAGCTGTGATCTACAAGCCTCTACAAAGCTGTGATTTATAAGCGTCTACTTAGCGGTGATCTATAAGTGTCCTCAAAGCTTTGGTCTTTTAGTGTCTTCGTAGCTTTGGCCTACAAGCCTCTACAAAGCTGTGATTTACAAGCGTCTACTTAGCGGTGATCTATAAGTGTCCTCAAAGCTGTGCGTAGCTTTGGCCTACAAGCCTCTACAAAGCTGTGATTTATAAGCGTCTACTTAGCGGTGATCTATAAGTGTCCTCAAAGCTTTGGTCTTTTAGTGTCTTCGTAGCTTTGGCCTACAAGCCTCTACAAAGCTGTGATCTACAAGCCTCTACAAAATCTACAAGCCTCTACAAAGCTGTGATCTACAAGCCTCTACAAAGCTGTGATCTACAAGCCTCTACAAAGCTGTGATTTATAAGCGTCTACTTAGCGGTGATCTATAAGTGTCCTCAAAGCTTTGGTCTTTTAGTGTCCTCGTAGCTTTGGCCTACAAGCCTCTACAAAGCTGTGATCTATAAGCGTCTACTTAGCGGTGATCTATAAGTGTCCTCAAAGCTTTGGTCTTTTAGTGTCTTCGTAGCTTTGGCCTACAAGCCTCTACAAAGCTGTGATCTACAAGCCTCTACAAAGCTGTGATCTACAAGCCTCTACAAAGCTGTGATCTCCTACAAGCCTCTACAAAGCTGTGATTTATAAGCGTCTACTTAGCGGTGATCTATAAGTGTCCTCAAAGCTTTGGTCTTTTAGTGTCTTCGTAGCTTTGGCCTACAAGCCTCTACAAAGCTGTGATTTATAAGCGTCTACTTAGCGGTGATCTATAAGTGTCCTCAAAGCTTTGGTCTTTTAGTGTCTTCGTAGCTTTGGCCTACAAGCCTTTACATAGCTGTGATCTACAAGCCTTTACATAGCTGTGATTTAGAAGCTTCTATATAGCTGTGATCTACAAGGCTCTACAAAATTGTTATTTATAAGCCTTTACATAGCTGTGATCTACAAGCCTTTACATAGCTGTGATCTACAAGCCTTTACATAGCTGTGATCTACAAGCCTTTACATAGCTGTGATTTATCTCAAGTGTCCTCGCTTTGGCCTACAAGCCTCTACAAAGCTGTGATCTACAAGCCTCTACAAAGCTGTGATCTACAAAGCTGTGATCTATAAGCCTTTACATAGCTGTGATCTACAAGCCTTTACATAGCTGTGATCTAAAAGCCTCTAAATAGCTGTGATCTACAAGCCTCTACAAAGCTGTGATCTACAAGCCTTTACAAAGCTGTGATCTGCTAGCCTCTACAAAACTGTGATATAAAAGCGGCTACTTAGCGATGATCTCTAAGTGTCCTCAAAGCTTTGGTCTTTTAGTGTCCTCGTAGCTTTGGCCTACAAGGCTCTACAAAACTGTGATATAAAAGCGGCTACTTAGCGATGATCTCTAAGTGTCCTCAAAGCTTTGGTCTTTTAGTGTCCTCGTAGCTTTGGCCTACAAGCCTCTACAAAGTTTTGGTCTATAATGCCCACAAAGCTGTCGCTTATAAGCCCCTGAAATGCTTTGATTTTTTATGGCACTCAAACATTGGCCTTTATGTGCTCACCAAGATTTGGGTCTTAGTTTTGGATTTATATAAACCTTAGTTTTAATTATTTATTATTATATGTATTATTTATTTAATCCAAAAGTTCCTTCAATCAATTTTGTATCAATTTCTTCCATTTTGTCTGATCCCTTCGTTCGTTTCTGTACTGTGTCTACTATTATTATTTTGGAGAAAGAAGGTTGATTCTCAGTTTCCTGAAAATATTTTCCAAGGACTTGTCTTATTATCCTCGTAGTATCTAAGAATACACATTTGTGGTATTGCCCAATTATCTTCAAATCTTCAAGAAAATTTAAATATTGGTTTTTTTGAAGCCTTTTTGTCTAAGAAACAATTTCAGTGACTGATTCCAATTTGGAGAGATCTTTCAATTCTGCAGCTAAGATCTGATATTTTCTCAATTTCTCTGTAATTGCCTTTTGAACATTGTCATAATGTGCTACCGAAATCTCAAGGATATGTGCTAATATATTTTCCTTGTTAGTGGTGTGGATTACTAGTTATTGTGGACGTTATGGTATATTTACATCGCTTCGTCTGGGAACATTGTATTACCACTTTGGATAAACAACGCGCCTGTTGTATTCCGCATTTTTGTCACCGCCCTAATTAAATCATCACTTTTTTCAGATTTCTATAAAGACGTTTTGTTTAGAGAAGTTTCGAAGAAAAAAAAAAAGTCTCCCTCTACATTGCCAATGACTCCGAATGCAAGCCAGATCATTATTTATTAAAATTGTTACATTTCAATGGCGTTTAGGCTCAATGAACTGCAATAACGACTCTAATTAATTGATAAACGTCTCGATTTTCTTGTGCCCGCCGACCTGTGAATAGGGCTTCATTTTTAATTGAAATAAAGGGAAGTGTTTTTCTCATTTTATTTTAATAAGGATCAACAGGTGGAAGGGACGGAGGGAGGGGGAAAGCCGATATAGTAATTAATTAAGAAAATATTCGCGAGGGGTGGGATCGGGAAGAGGGTGGCTGTCTGTCCCCGGTTTGGTGTTCTTTCTTGGCGGAAAAGCCTTTCATATTTCAGATCTCTCGTGATCCATTCACTAACCTGTTAACCCTTTTAGTTACTGATATCTTTAGCCATTAAGGGAAGCCAGGCACAAAAAATATTATACATATTTTCGCAGATTACACCAAAAAGACGATAAAAATGCGGTTGTCACATTTGCATTTTTTGGCTTCCTTGTACGAAGGAAAGGAAGGACTGGAAGAAGCTATAACCAAAAATTTTCATTATTATCTGGTTTAACTAAATTTTGACTTGCTTCAGTGTACATATCTGAGCCTACCTCAAAAGCAACTAGCAGTAGAATTTTTATTAATCCATCCAATCTTATTGCAAATTAAATTTACTATAAATATTGTTATATACGTTTATTTTCTATCTTGAATATTAACCGAGATATTTGAATTTTTATGAAGTCTGTGGTCGGGTATAGCTCTGATTAGGTCGGCCGTTTTCGTAACTTAGAAGCTTCTTCTAACCTTACCAGTCGTTCCTAACCTTACCTTACCTTTGTTACTTTGTGAGATTTATGCAAATACGTTCTGTTCATCCGCCCCTCCCCCTTCTTTAGTTCTTGGACTACTAGAATTTGAGTTATTAAAATATAAATTGTTCTTACAATTCAGAAGCCGTTTCAGTCGGGAATTTATTTTAATTAACTGAAAGATTTCTCATTACCGTTTGTATTTAATCATGTTGGTGTTGTGTTACCAGTATGCAGATTTCTCTATTGTAAAACTTCACATGGGAAATCTGCTTAGTGTACGCAGCCGCTGTGTAACGGACTTTTTTCACTGAGGCCGAGAGGGAAGAGGAGTTTATAGGGGGCAGGAATGTAGAATTACAAATTTATTCGTACCATTCAAACACATAAAACATTTGTACCATATTGGAACGGAGATATCTTAAATCTTATCCAAATGAACTCATTTTAAAATAAGTGGTACATTACATTATGTAAGGAAATTATTTAGTGACAAAATTCATTAAATAACATCCTAAAATCCCACCCTGGCTAGAAAAGGGTGGTAACCTGTAGATAACCCGTCCCAATTAGCCTAAGTTACAAAGTGGACGTTAATAAATATTAATAATAATAACATTTTTTAAATGTGAAGTCGTACTCAAGACGCGATTTTCGAAACATTTCCTCAAATATCTATCTATCCTATCCAAGAGATGACGAAACTAGGTGCGTCCAAAACTAGTCAATGAATGCAAAAAGAGAGTTAAAGTTCGTTAATGGCTAAAAACGGACAGGTTGAAGGATGAGGTTTAAATTCTTAATATCTCCGTTATTATGCGTCGGATCGAAAAATTGCATAGAACTAATCTTATTCTAAATGTACTTTTCTATGTATGTTTTATGTACGTTATTTCACTATCTTGAATATTAACCAAGATATTTGCATTTTATAGTTTTCGGCCCCTAGTAAACTCCCACTCCTACTTGTGTCATATTAAAAATAAGGTGTGAGGGTGCTGAAGCACTTTATTTGCATCCTAAATACCAAATAATGTTCTCTTTGAACTTCTACTTTTTGGAATGAATGCAAAAACGCACGTGGGAACTCTGTATAGTTAACGCAACCGAATAACTAATCATATGTATTTATATGTCTTCAACTGTGTACATTTCAAATTCTGTTTTCATAAGACTCCTACTAAGGGAGGAATAGGGAATTGATGTTGAGATGAGATGATCGCTGTGCCATAGCAGCTCTTGGGATATTTGCTTAGTCCATGCATCCCCTGTGTGATGGACGTCTTCTGCAATATTGTTACAACGGCCTGTACTTGTCCTTGTCGTTTTGTGTGGGGAACTCTCAACACTAACAAGATTTGGGGTACGGCAGCAAAATTATATTCTTTATGAAAATTCTCAGGAAAAAAAAATCACAACCTGGTAGAATATGCCTTCAGGATATGGCGAGCGGTTGTAGTTTTGCTAAACCTGTTTGAACACCCCCACAGTATCCGTTGCTAAGTGGCGAGGTCAGTGTGTGAGTTGCAACACGTGCGCAGTTCTCGGCCTAACACGTGCACGTGATCCTGACCGGTTCGCCTGGGCAGGCTCGGCTTATCACGTGTGGATCCGATCAACGAGGATATGGGGTCCAGCTTAGATACCCTTCGGAATGCATCCGATGCAATCAGGTGCACTTCCCAAGACCTCATATGCAGAATACAGTCCATATGAATCATATTTCACTGTGTAAATTAATAAGGTTTATATCCACTAAAGTCCGCCCCGCAGGAGCTGGGTTAACTAACATATTTCCCACGTGCTCACGTATTTGCATTTAACACAAAACATAAAAGTTCAATGAGAACAGTATTTGGTATTTAGGCTTCAAATAAAGTGCCTCATAATATAACAGCTTATTGTAATACCACATTAGTAGGACGTGGGGGGTGGGGTTACTGAAGGCCGACAACTGCAAGTATCTATGTTAATTTTAAAAATAGTGAAAAACAAACATAACAACATTTATGCAACATTATATTGGAAATAACATTGGTTCTATACAATTTTTCGATCCAACGTATAATAACGGGGATATTAAGAATTTTATAAATTCCCCTCTTTAAACTCTTCCCCCCCCTCCCTCTCATCCGAATTCAGCCATCAACGAGCTTGATCTTTATTTTGGAATAAAACGTTTAAATATCGAGTTTGGTAACGATAAAGCAAAAATTGCAACCACTAGAGCGGTAACAGTGAAATTTATATATATATATATATATATATATATATATATATATATACACGGGAAATTTGCTAAAACGGCCGTCACGCAGGAACTGCGTAAACCAAGCCGATTTTCCGTGTGCCGGAATGGTACGCCAACGTTGTGCATACGTTGTCATATCAAATTATACTTTCTGTTTCTCCACCAATGACTAGCTAATGAAGCCATGAGACGATTATACAATTTTTGAAAAGTGACGAGTTCGATTCCCGCCTGGGCAGAGGAATTTATTTCGTGACGCAAATCTTTAAATAAGATCCTTAGTACAACCCTGGCTAGAAAAGGATGGATAACCCGTTTAACTTTATTGGGCAAATACGTTCGCGGGCCAAACTTTAGTGTGCATATTTTCCTGGGCCGTTTTTAAAAGTAGTGCATTTTAAAGTAGTGTGCATAATTTTTAACGATAGATGTCAGACATGAAATTATATCTGCAATGTAATTATAATACAATTTATTCATTAAATAACGGGTGAAAAGGGTGGTAATCTGTAGATAACCCGTCCCAATTAGCCTTAGTTGCAAAAAGTGGACGTTAATAAACAATTTAATTTAATTCAATTATGGAAAAGTGAAACCCCATGAGTTATAAATGAATATATAAATATAAAAATTTAATATTCAAACTAGAGAAATAGTATGAAGAAGAAAAATTGTAGGGCATTACAAGATTCGTTATATAAAATCTTTCAGTTTGACTCAAAATAACTGATATATTTGGAATTTTTTATTTTAATCCCCAGTTTTCCCCCTTCGTTTTAAAATTCTCCGATTACAGCCATCTACACCAACAAAAATTTTTTCCCAGCTTTACGTAGGATAGAATATCTATTAAGGGAAATCAGCTATTGAGGTCGTACTCGTGATGAGATATTTCCTCAAATCTCCAACAATCCCGCTGGAGATGACGAAAATTTGGTCCGTTTTACGTTTCAAGTAAAAATAAAGATTAAGTTCGTTAACGCCTGAATTCGAACCAGTGTTTTGAAATATCTTCGTTATAATACGTAATGTCGAAAAATTGTATAGAACCAATATTATTGGAAATGTAATGTTCTATAAATGTTGTTATATATATTTTTTTCTGGTTTTAGTATTAACCATGATATTGTTTAGATTTCAGTAATAAGACAATATATCATGAAACGTCTTATTCTGAGAATACATACCAAATATTGTTTTCACCTGACCTTTATTCTTCAAGATACATACCAATAGTTAGAGTGATGACGTTATCGGTTTGGATTTTATTGACTGCCCACTACTCACCAACTCATCAGATTACTTTTTTCGGAAAAGAGAATATATGCTGACATGAGATCTGTAGTGAGTCATTCCAAATTGTAGGAAATCTGCTTAGTTTACGCAGCTCCTAAGTGACGGACTTTTCTTAATGACCACTGCAAACAGAAATAATTCCTCGTTTAAGTCCTATTCATATATATATATATATATATATAATCATTCTTCAACCAATAGCAATCAAGTAGCGGAAAAATAAAATATTGCTTAATCCATAATTTAAGTCAGTTTATTTGTCGTATTGTATAGAGGATTATAATGAGATAAATATAAGAATGCAGTTAAAGGATAAATAAAAAGAAGGTAAGTAGTGATTGAATAATAACGGTTATAGGAGTGTGTCACTGATATTGCTGGATCTGTTATGGTGAGAGGTGCTAGCCAGCAGGTACGTAGCTAGACCTTGGCACCCGCGACCTAACGATTCAGATGCAAATTCCTATATGGCCTCGCCCTCCCTTACTTCCTATGGATACAAGACATCTGGCCGAAGGATAAAATGAGCGATTATTGTAAAAAGAAAAGTTGAAAAAGAATAAATTAATAGGAGTAAAAGGAAGAATTATTCCGACGCCCGGATTAGAAAAAAAAAGGCTTTGCGCAACTCGTCGAGAGCTAATTAAATAAATTTCACATTATTACATACTTGTGGAGCTTAGGGCTTTAAGAGGAAAATTTTTAATCGGGATTCCTGTTGCTCGAGGCGATATTAACAGTGCCATTCATCTTAGAAATGAGTTATGCATTCTTGGTCTAACGCCGGTTCTAACAAACGCAATGCACTTAGCTGAGCCTTAGAGTTTATTTACCAAGCCGTATTTAGGTTGGAAGGTTAAAAGCATTAATTTTTCTAGGAAGCTCGTTGGTAGAGGAACAGATAAATCTTGGTGTACACCGTAGGCCTGTTATGCTCTACAATGCGTTTTATTTAGAAGTAGTGCACTTTCAGAGCAATAGCTCCATCTTGACGCCCGCCCTCTCTAAAGCTCTTTGCAGGTACTCAAGATGTTGCTATGAAAGTGTGCTATGTCTAAATAAAACGCTATGTAGAGGAAAACAGACCAACTGTGCACATTCAGGCTAAATGGATGTACATAAGTAGTTTCGTAGACTTCTTCGCTGGGCGGAATTTTCTTCTTCCCCAAACCTAGAGCTCCAACGGTATTATTATTATTATTGTTGAATTAAAATTTGCGTACTTCCATGTGCAAATTTTTGGTAGCTCTACAGTTACCTTCATCAGGCTATTCTTCGCTCCTGTTGTTCCGTATAGGTCGAATAGGTTGTTCCGGAACACCGAACATTCACCTACCAGGAACAACAGTGGCGGTGGATAGCCTGTGGAAGGTGACAGTAGAGCTACCGAAAATTTGCACATTGAAGAGCGACAAGGAGATCGCTGGGGCAGATAACCGGTTTCGAGAAAAAGAAAAAGTCCATCACGCAGGGGCTGCGTAAACTAAGGAGATTTCCCACGTGAAGATATAGAATAGAGAAATCTCTATACGAGAGCCGAACAGTTACGGCAAAGGGCCGAACTAGCTTTTGGTGGGAAACTCAGTCGTCCGTTACAGCCCAAATTTAATAAAAATTCAAATATCTCGGTTAATATTCAAGATAGAGAAGAAATGTATATAACAATATTTATAGTAAGTTTAATTTGCAATAAGATTGCTTCTATACAACTTTTTGATCTGACGTATTCTAACGGAGATATTTGGAATTTTCAAAAATTCCCCCTCTGAACCCCCCTTCCACTTGTCCGATTTCAGCTATTAACGAACTTGATTTGTCTTTTTGCATAAAACGTTTAAATATCGGGTTTGGTAACGATCAAACAAAAAATTGCAACCGCTAGAGCTTTAACAGCCAAATATATATATATATATATATATATATATATATATATATATATATATATATATATAATTTTGAACGGACCTCATTTTCGTCATCTCCTGGGTAGGATCGATTGATATTTGAAGAAAATTCTCGAAAATCGCGTCATGAGTACGACCTCAATAGCTGATTTCCCTAAAGGGAAATCTGCTAAAAGGATGTACCTGAATGAAACCTGCAGGAAGTTAGTTAGCCCAGGGAGTTAAATGTTTTAGAGGATAAATAAGCTTGATGATGATCGCCGTTGGAACTATCCTTGTCCTGCCAACGTTTCGGGACATTTTATTGTCTTTGTCAAGGTACACTGAAAAGGTGTTGTACAATTTTGATTTGTTATTACTAAGTCCAAATGATAAAAGAAATAATTCAGTAAAGTGAGTTGGAGGCAGTTTCTCAATGAAATGAGACTGTTATTTCTATTATCATTTGGACTTGGAGTAATAATCAAAATTGTACACCTTTTCAGTTTGCTTTGACAATAAATTGTACCGAAACGTTGGCAGGTCAAGGATAGTTCCAACGGCGGTCATCATGAAGCTTATTTATCCTCTAAAACATTTAACTCCCGCGGATAACTGACTTCCTGCAGGTTTCATTCAGGTACAAAGGTAATACATTTTACTGAAACGTTGGCAAGCTGATGTAACAACATCTCAACCTACGTGCCCGATAATCACGTATGACTAGGAAGTCGTAGAGGATAGCTGCGAATGAAGATACAGAAGTACTCAATAAATCAGAAAAATGAAGAATTTTTTGTGCTTGTAGTTTTACACACCATTTGTGTCCTCCTTCAAAGCCATAATAACCTCATCTCATCGTATATTCTCTATTTCAATGTCAAATGAGGTTTGTTGAAAACGATAATTGGTATTCAAGCTTAAACTAATGTGGTTCATAATATAATAGCTTATTGTTTATATGGCACGAGTAGGGTTGTGGTGGTTTACTTAAGGCTGAAAACTGAAACATCTCGAACACATCTCGGTTAATATTCATCATAGAGAAAGGATGTACATAGTAACATTTATAGTTAATTACATTTGCAATTTTCAATTCGACTCATAATAACGGAGATATTTCAAAGTTTTTCTCCACTGGTACGATTTCAGCCGTTAACGAACTTGATCTTTCTTTTTACATAAAATGATTATATACCAAGTTTCGTAAAAATAAGACAAACATTGCGAACGCTAGAGCGGTAACAGAAATATTTATAGATTTGAACAGACCTCGATGGACATTTGAAGAAATATTTCGAAAATCGCGTTATGATTATACCTCAACAACTAATTCCTTAAGGGAAATCTGCTAAAACGAAATACAGGAATGACAGTAAAAGGGTAGAATGGAATTTTAAATAGATGGCATACCAATGTTGTTAGTCGGGAGGCACAATCTCACGGTTATGGAAAATCAGCTATTGGGGTTGTAGTCATAATGCGATTTTCGAAACATTACCTCGTACAACCCCTAAACTGGGGTCAGCTAAAATCAAACTTATTCTTACCAGGTGCTTTTATTTCAGGAGTGCGTTAGTTAGTCCAAAATCATCTTAAGTTTTGTTTGATCATCTATATCTTCGAGTATCGTAGTCGTGGAAATTTTCGGCTTTTAATGGAAATATCCATACTATTCTTTTTAATATCGGGATGAAGCCTGTACGTACTTCAAATAACTCAAAAACGGCTAGTATTAGAATGTCATCATCATTGGGTTATTTTATCTAACCCATGATGATGAAATTCATGCGGTGACGCAAGTGCCGATGATCGGTTTATGCAAGCCACATACAATCCTCCAAAATCGGCCTATAGATCACAGTCTCTTTATGAATTCTGTTTAGGACCAGCTGATAGGGTCCTGTCCATTTATTAGACATATCTCAACTAGATACATTCGAGGCAATTTCAAATTCATTACCGATCATTTGTCACCTCATTTTCATTTCAGATCATCTTCATGGTTAGGGATTTGTCATTTCGGCTTTTTCCATAAATCGGCCAATGCCCGACTATATGCAAAGGTTCTGAGGGTTTCTATAGCAGTAATATTATTTTAATCTTTTTTGTAATATTAACGTAAATGCTTCTGATCCTGTAATAATGTGAAGCGTTTACAAGGTTGCTCTGTGTACATTTAGGAGATTTTTGTTTATTGTAATTGTGTGCAATCACAGATGCATTGAAGAAACGCAAGTCATTGTAGGTGCAAACAACATATACCACCTTGTAGCACTGTATTTAACAATGGTATTGTGCAATATATACATTATGTAGTACCTGTTAACAATACTTAAGAACAGAAAAAGTCCGTCACGCAGGGCTGCGTAAACTAAGCAGATTTCCCAAGCGAAGGTTTCCAATAGATAAATATACATACTGCTCATACCACCGCAAATATTAAGTGAATAAATAAAAACGGCAATGAGAAATCTTTCAGTTACAATTTAATAACTCTACAACGGAATGCGTCTGAATTGGAAACAAACAGGTCAACCAACCTGAATCTTTGACTTGAAAGAAAAATCATTAATGAAATATATCTGAAAATAACTCATTCATTTTATTGAAAACTATTTACTATAGCTAGTGACGGACTCATTAAATAAACTTCTTAGTCCCACCCTGGCTAGAAGAGGGTGGTAACCTGTAGATAACCCGTCACAATTAGCCTAGTAGTGGACGTAAATAATAATAAACAATACAAACTATTACTAGGGTGTGCAATGCCATCAGTGTTGTCTCGCACCGGGTGGGAAAACCCTTTAGTTTACGCAACTTTGTGTGACACGATTATTTAAAACGTTTGTAGTTCACCTAATAAATTGTTTCACTAATAAGCATATCCATGGATTTAAATGTACCACAGCCATAGTTAGGTTTACGAGTATCGTATACTCACCGACTAAACAGACTTTTCAAACCTTGAAGATATGAATCATTCAGAACTTAAATCGAGGCACGTGGTTGTCACCAATTATATAGTTTGCTTCTTCAAAGGCGTTTATGGGCAATAACTATTATTATGGGTAATTTAGTTATTTTGTAAACTTGTAACTCGTTATTTTTAATACGATGAACAAATATTTGACTGGTTGTTCGGTTAAATATCTGTTCTATCAAAGAATCATGTTTACTTGATATTTTTTGCTCTGTAAAAATGTTAAGGAGTGATTGTAAATGTTGATAGAATGTGATCTAGGGTCCAAATTTAAAATGGTGATTAGAAAGTAGTCAAATAACTGGTTTTAAGTCACTGACACACTTTGTTTTTATAACATTTAAATTTGTCATGACATCAACGTTTTTAATGTAATAAATTGATATGTTTATTACAAAATCAGTAATAAACTTTGTTTATTAGAGTTCTTTTAGATAGCAAAATTAAACACAAACAAGCTTCTGAGTTTTTACCACTGCTCAATTTATTTAACAATGTACTAAACACTTGGTTAATTATTCTTAACTACTACTCACAGTATGCACTGATAGCTTCACTGTTCTTGTTATTACACAGTCCAATAACTCACTCACGATCACTGAAGTTCACAAAATACGGCACTGCACTGATCTTTGCAAAGATAACGGCACTGCACTGTCATTTACTTAAACAGGGCACTATACTGTCCTCTTACTTCTTAAATATGTGATTACCTCTGTTTCATTTTTCATATAAGTAGTTTTCGCAACAATAAAATAGCCAATATTATATTTTATTCTTATAAATTCCCACTTCATTTAGTCAAATTTTAATCATTAACGAGCTGAAACTTTGGTATCCTTTAATACTTTTGCAGTTTTTGGGCCATTAACCAACTGAAACATTGGCATCCATTAATCCTTTAGAAGTTCATTTAGTTATGAACGATCCGAACTTTTGGTATCCTTTAATACCTTAGTAGTTTTTTTAGTCATTGACCATCAGAACCTTTGTTATCCTTTAATCTTGTAGTAGTTTTTAGTCATTAACCCTCCGTCGGGCGCGTGATCTCTGAGATACACAGTTTCTAGATAAATATTTGCCACACATCCTAGCAGAGAGTGGTGGTGTAGTGCTTCGAGTTATTTGCTTTATAGGTCTCTCCCTCAGGATCAGTTGTGTCACTGTGTATAACGGAGTCGTGTGTTTCTGTCATTAAATTTAATCTCCTAGGTACCACGCGCCCGATCTCGTAAGTTTTTTTGAAATCTGTATTTCATAAATATGTACATCAATTAAGTTTCTCTCTATTAAATGGAATCATATAAACCTATTATTCTATTACATTCCTCAAACATGAGCTTTCAGAAGAACTTGTACAAGGATATATTGCTCGACGCAGTGACAATAGTAGACGTTTGCTAACCGAACAAAGGACGAAACTTTAAGACTACAGAGACTCATAAGAGTACACTAGCTCATTGGACCATACATTGAACTCAAGTACAGAACAGCATAAAAAAAAAGTCCCTCCACTACAACGAACTAAAGAAAATGATGTGAACCAAGCAAAACTGAAAATAAGTGAACGTGTACTAATTACTGTTGTGAGATTTACAAAACCAAAATTTGTTTTCAACATATTTCCATGATTTGTCCTAATTGTAATGTAGCTCTGCAAAAGAAATAACAATTAAACTGGTATTTTTAAAATTTTTTGATGATTTTCATTAAGTCTTATCTAAAAGTGATTTTGTGCTACTTATTTTCGATTGAAGTTATATTTAGATTTTTTTTTTATATTGTTCTCAAACTGAAATGAAATATGTATAATTAAGGCATGTGCATTTAAACAATTCCTTTTGATATTTGTGTTTTTTAATTATATTTAAAAAAATTATCGTCCACCGTTTCTTTATATTATAATACTTGTCAATTTTAAAAATTATTTACTTTTTTCAAACAAATACTTCCTCTGTTATGGTTTCTAATCACACGCTGAATATTTTAGTGCAAAATATATATTAAAAAACTGTATTTCCGTAAAAACGGTTGAGGATGATCTGTGAGATACACGCGCCCGATGGCGGAATATTCTTGACGCACCCGACCGAGTGTTAAGCAACTAAACCTTTGGTATCCTTTAATCCTTTATTAGTTTTTTGGCCATTTACGAACTGAACCTTTGGTATCCTTTAATCCTTTATTAGTTTTTTGGCCATTTACGAACTGAACCTTTGGTATCCTTTAATCCTTTTGAAGTTCATTTAGTTATGAACGAACTGAACCTTTGGTATCCTTTAATGCTTGAAGTTTTTTTGTCATTAACAAACTTAGCCTTTAGTATCCTTTAATCCTTTTGAAGTTCATTTAGTTATTAACGAACTGAGCCTTTGGTATCCTTTAATCCTTTTGAAGTTCATTTAGTTATGAACGAACTGAACCTTTGGTATCCTTTAATCATTTACTTGTGTTTTAAAAGTTAACGAACCTAGTCATTATTATACGTTAACATTCTAGTAGTATTCTAATCATTAATAAACTTTTATTTTAGTAAACCCTTTAGAATTAGTTTAATCATTAACGAAATTAACCTTTAATGTTTTTTCATTTAGTAACATATTAATTGTTGAATAACATAATCTATTGTAACCGTAAATCCTTTAGTAGCATTTATTAACGTAACCTGTAACGTCCTTTTGTAGCATTTTGATTATTAATGAACGTAACCATTTTCATCTTTTAAACGTGTAGTGTTATTTGAATCATTAAACTTATTTAACCATTTGTATGAACTTTATGCACTTACCACTCTAGCCAATGAACATATTCAGAATCAAAAGGTTAGCAGCTTTCATTTAATCGTTATCATTCTCTCTCTCTCTCTCTCTCTCTCTCTCTCTCTCTCTCTCTCTCTCTCTCTCTCTCTCTCTCTCTCTCTCTCTCTCTCTCTCTCTCTCTCTCTCTCTCTCTACATATATATATATATATATATATATATATATATATATATATATATATAGTGCTAATAGAAAACTAATTCAGTAGGACAACGTTTTATAACTTGAACTTGACATTTACAGTTGGTTTACGCCGTTATGGGCAACCTTTGACATGATGCGGGCCAAACTTTAGTGTGCAAATATGTAGGGCCATTTTTAAAAGTAGTGCATTTTAAATTAGTGTTCTTAAATTTTTAACGATAGATATCAAACATGAAATTATAACTAACTTGTAATTATAAGAATTCATTAAAATAACGAATTGAAATGAGAAAAATAGGCACGACCTGATACAATCAAGAGTGCAACTACCGCAAAACACACAAATCTCTCCTCATCTTCCTCATTTGGAGTACGTAAGCAGTGTAGTATTTTTGTTTGATTGGGTTTTTCAAAATGTCTCGCGGGCCGGATCAAACCTCACCGCGGGCCGGTGGTTGCCCATTTATTGTTTAAAGAATGAATGACAAATTTCAGAAAATATAGACTGATTTTTGAACGTATATCTTCTCCAACCCTAACTGGACCAAATACATACGGGTATATGAGCATGTACATATGAACTCGTGTTCAAAGGATATTTGAAGGAAATTTTGAGAAACGTAAAGCCTCAATATGTGATTTTTTTTTTTGCAAGAGAGATATAATAAAAAATAAAATAAAAGTGCTAATATCACAATCAAATCACTTCTCGTGGGAGTGGTTGTGGATTTGGGGGCGTGGGTGACGTCACCAAGGGTGGGAGGGAGGTTACAGCCCTACAGGTTAATTATCCCCTGACCCTTGGCTCAATCTCTGCCCTGTATTGTATTACCAATAATAAAAACATTGATTGCCCTACCCCCTCAATCCACTCACTGGACAGCCTCAATCAGCCCCGACACTGCTTAGGGGAAAGCTTTGCAGTTTATTTGTCAGATATTGTTCGGTGGGGATTTGCTTTCGAATGGTCAGCTTCGGGGAAAGAATAATTCAATTGAAGAATATTCCATTGAATGTTAATAAATACATTTCTGGTTTTTATTTATTATATTGAGCTCCGGAACGATTGTGACTTAATTCTTCTTAATGATGGGGTGGGGGGGAATGGAATATACAATATAATATAAAGACCCAAACTAATGGGACGGAACATGAAACGCTGAAAGATACAAGAAACACAAACACAACTTAAAAGTCCGTCACAGGGGCTGCGAAAACTAAGCAGATGTCCCACGTGAAGTTTAGTAATAGATAAATATAAATACTAGTAACACAACACCACCTTGAATATTAAGTGGATAAATACAATAATAATAAGAAATCTTTCCACTCCTGGCGGGAAGCGTCTGAAATGTAAATAAACAGGTCTGCCAACCCGATTCTCACCGGAAAGAATAACCATTACTGAAATACATCAGAATATAATATATGAATTTGATTGAAAACTATTTACTATATCTAGTACTGTAATTTATAATGAATCAGAATAATATTTATCTCAATCAATCAAATTTAAGCAGTCCAAAAGCTATCTCGTACAATAAAAGTCTCTGGAAAACAATATTTGGTATTTAAGCTTCGAATATTGTAGTTTATTATATAACAGAGTACTAGTTTAACATGGGTAGAAGAGAGGTTTGCTGAAGGTGAAAACTATAAAATCTAAATATCTCGGTTAATATTCAAGATATAGAAAATATGTATAGAACTATGTTTATAGATCATTTAATTTGAAATACGATTGATTCTATACAATTTTTCGATCCGACTTGTAGTAACGGAGATATTTAGAACCCTCAAAATTCCCACCTCTAAAACCCCCAGCCACTGGTCCGAATTCAGCCAATAAAGATCCTTTAGCATAAAACGAATAAATATGGAGTTTGGTAACGGTCAAACAAAAATTACGACCGCTAGAGCTTTAACAGACAAATATATATATATATATATATATATATATATATATATATATATATAAAATTTTGAACGGACTACATTTTCGTCATCTCTAGGTAGGATCGCTGGACATTTGAGGAAATGTCAAAAATCGTACCATGAGTACGACCTCAATAGCTGATATATATATATATATAGGAGGGCCGCAAAGACTTGAAGTGGTTTTCCATTGCCTTCTGCATCAGACCATCCAGCAATAAAGGTATCATGAGGACAATTCCAGTCACACCAGTAAAGGCATGAGGCGAGAAAATTCTATTCAAGGCCAAAGTTGTTAGATAGCCATCCGTCGGTAGCCTGCAGTCTCCATAAGCTGACCAATGATAGAACATTAGCCAGTATCAGTTTGCAGATTACAACTTTAATTTACCCTCCAGTCTTGCCCCACTGGCATTTTGAAAGTGAGAATTTAGACAGGGAGGGGTATATACACATATATTTACATACAGTTTGTATATATAGTTTAGAATGAACCTTATTTTTTCGTCACATCTTGGGTAGGATAAATGGACATTTGAAGATATTTTTCAAAAATAGAGCAGTGAGTACATCCTCAATCCTTGATTTCCCTTAGGGATGCTTGCTTATAAATGAACCAAATCAATGCAAGTTATTTGTTTTTCTTTCTCCTCAGTTGTTATCGTAACTATTTTCCGCCTCATTCAAAAATACATTCAAAACAATTAACAGCTTACGTTACTACCACTGACGAAGTGACCACAATGTTAAGCTCTGCCATATTTTCCTCTGCATCTAACCTTGGACATGCAGGCTCAAATTGCGGCGAGAAGGGAAGCCCCTGTATTATATAAATCTTGAATCATCCCACAATTGCAACACCTCTAATTGGCAGCAATGCTAATTCCGTGATATTAAATGTTCATTTAGTCAGAAAACAACTATGTTGGTTACATATTAAATGAACACGAAAACGAGAGAGCGGAAAGAATTGCAATGGAAGCTGCAAACCACTAATACACACCCAAAAGGTACAATGATGTGGGTTCTACGACATAAAAACATCGGACGTAACAAACGACGTGGACAAACTCACCAAACTTGCAACCCAGAGACAATATTCTGACTTTAACTTATTGACCTTACCAGAATTACATTTACAGATACTACAGACAACATTAAATGAATGTCAAAAGTGTTGTCATCGAACAGCAGAAAATCATCTGTTAGAAATTAAGCCTTGTAAAAAAGAGTTCCCAGCAGTTTCCAGATGACGTGACGAAGTTGTACTAACGAGACTTAGGATAGACACTCACATATAAAGCACTCATATATCATGACATGTCATAAACCATTAAACACATACTGTCTAACTACAGGAACATTGAATAATTAGACTTCACTTAACATGTACGAACTTCAGACATGAACCTACATACCGACAATATAATTATCACCTTAAAAAATTGAATTTGTTTTACAAAATTTAACTTCTCTGCGTTTCGAATCTGTCTTAGTGAGAAAATTAATATAATCTCTTAACAATTTTAAATAATATAAATGTTCTAGTATAAAGGAATAACATAATTTCTTTATTAAAACCATTTTTTATTGTTGTCTTTATTAATAGTCTAATGTTTATTTGTTATTTTAATGACTTGTATTTGACGTTTATTTATTGTATATTTAATATCATATTTGTAGGATTTATTTTTTGTTATTTTTCTATAATTTTCTTTTTGTTTTACATTGTTAAACTTTGAGCCAAATTGCCTAGTTGTGGCTGCTCCGGTTTAAATAAATAAAATAAGTCCGTCACGCAGGGGCTGCGTAAACTAAATAGATTTCCCACTTGAAGTTTTACAATAGAGACATTTCAGAATAGAGAGTCAAACAGTTACGGGAACGGCCCGAACTAGCTTTTGACGGAAACTCACGACTAGACCCGTTAGCCGATCTCATCTCAGAAACTGAAAACAGAAAAATGCAAATATCTCGGTTAATATTTAACATAAAGAATAAATGTATATTTACAATATTTATAGTAAATTTAATTTGCAATAAGATTGATTCTATACAATTTTTCGATCCGATGCATAATAACGGAGATATTTCGAATTTTTGAAAATCCCCCATCTAAACCCCCCCTCCCACTCGTCCGATTTCAGCCGTCAACGAACTTGATCTTCCTTTATACATAAAACGATTAAATGCGGAGTTTGGCATCGATTAAACAAAAATTGCGACCGCTAGAGTGTTAACAGACAAATATATATATATATATATATATATATATAGTTTTGAACGGACCTCATTTTCGTCATCTTCTGGGTAAAATCGATGGACATTTGAAAAAAATTTTGAAATTCTCGTCATGAGTAGGACCTTAATAGCAGATTTCCCTTAAGGGCAATCTGCTAAAAATACATACACGTACTCTACAACAAAATGTCAAAAATCTTTGTATGTCTTGAGTCAGTTTGCAATCCTAAATCATGTAATTGAATGTATGTTCACCATTTATACCATACTCAATATTTAACCGTTCAATTCAACTCTAATGTTCATAATAGTCAATGGCTGAAATTGGGGATAGGACGGATGGCTTGTAAATTTTAAAATATCTTCTTTATATTTTAAAAAGTCCGTCACGCAGGGGCTGCGTAAACTAAGCAGATTTCCCAAGTGAATTTTACAATAGAGATATTTTACGAGAGCCGAGCAGTCAAGGAAACGGCCGAACTAGCTTTTGATGGGAAAGTCACTCTCGCCCGTTAGCCGCCCAGATTTAATAAAAATGCAAATATCTTGGTTAATATTCAAGATAGAGAATAAATGTCTAACAATATTTATAGGAAATATAATTTGCAATAAGGTTGATTCTGTACAATTTTTCGATCCGACGTATAGTAACGGAGATATTTCGAATTTTCGAAAATCCTCCCATCTAGACCCCCTCCCCACTGGTCCGATTTCAGCCGTTAACGAACATGATCTTTCTTTTTACAAAAAACGACTAAATATCGAGTTTGGTAACGATCAAACAAAAATTGCGACCGCTAGAGCGGTAACAGACAAATATATATATATATATATATATATATATATATATATACACAGTTTAGGACGGACCTCATTTTCGTCATCTACTAGGTAGGATCGATGGACATTTGAAGAAAAATTTCGAAAATTCCGTTATTATTACGACTTCAATAGCTGATTTCCCCTAAGGGAAATCTGCTAAAAGTCGGATGGAAAACTGTTATAGAAGAAATCTTGTTAAAATATTTATGCTCCACATTTGCTGCTCTTCTCATTTATTCGTAACTAATATATTAAAAGGGTATTTCGTATTTTATTGTTTCAGACTTCAGAAAGTCCTTTATTCTACTAATGGAATTTTTGGACCTAGGAATAGTGGATATATGGTGAGATGATATTAGTAGTGTGTCAAAACAGCACGTGGGGAATCTGCTTAGTTTACGCAGCCCCTGCGTGACGGACCTTTCTTCATCGCTTAAGTTGCGTCGATGAACATTTTACAAAATATTGCGAAGACCGCGTGCTTTCCCTTGAGGGAAACCTGCTAATATACACTAATTTTCGTCATAAACTAGGCTAAATCATTTTAAGAAAACTTTGTCAAATCCTTTCATATTATAACCTGATTCCTAATGGTAAATCTAGTAAAACCTTCAGCTGTAGGTCAAAGACAGGCGATAGATATTTGTGACTGCATCATGAGTTGGCCTCGATCCTGCAAGCTAACGAAATTACCGAGGCCTTGACTTTGATAGGTGGCGAACAGGCCGGCTTGCTACCCTTGAACTCGTGTCGTCTTCTTGTTTCGTCCCATGTTGTTCTTTTAATTTGGCTGCTATTGTTGTCCGTTTAAACAGTCTATCAACAGTTTTGAATGGGAGACAAACATTTTGATTTAAGCAGGAGTTACGATTGACGTGATCTGTCACGATTTCAAACAAGTTAACAATAAGTGTACCAGTAAGAAAAATAAATGTGGTTTACACAAACACTCTTAATGGGACTGGATTAGCAGCAATCTATTAAAGTATTATTCGGTCAATGTTTATTTTGCTCTTTATTATTAACAAAATATATTTCCTTATAATTAAATAACTGCCATTTTCTGCGGCGCACTATACATTAAGAAAATATTGGATAAAAGCAATACATGGAACAGAGGAAAAATAGACTTGGATTAAAAAAGTCCGTAACGCAGGGGCTGCTTAAACTGAGCAGATCGCAACATCACAGTGAATAAATACAAACGGAAATAAGAAATGTTTCATAAACATTCGCTGCCGGCAGGAAGCGTTAAAAATGTAAACAAACGGGACTGCCCGCCTCAGACAGGAATGAAAAACAATTACTAAAACATATCAGAATATAACATATTAACTTTATTGAGGACTATTTACTGTATCTAGTACTGTAATTAATAATGGGTCAGAATAATCTCAATTAATCAAATTTTAGTAGTCCAAAACCTTAAGACGGGAGGGGGGGGGGGTCACCAGGACATATTTGCATGTATCTCGTATAATAAAGGTCACTTGAATACAAGTATTGGTTTAAGCTTAGAATAATGCGATTTATTATTTATCAGAGTATTGTTTATGTAACATTAGTAGAAGGCTGAAAACTGAAAAATAGCAAATATCTCGGTTAATATTCAAGATAGTGAATAAATGTATATAACAATAATTATAGTACATTTAATTTGCAATAAGATTGGTCCTATACAATATTTTGATCCGACTTATGGTAACGGAGATATTTTGAATTTTCGAAAATCCTCCCCTCTAAATCTCCCCTCCTCCTGGCCCGATTTCAGCGGTTAACGAACTTGATCTTTCTTTTTACATAAAACGACTAAATATCGGGATTAGTAACGAATAAACAATAATTGTGACCGCTAGAGCGGTAACAGACAAATATGTGTGTATATATATATATATATATATATATATATTCACAGTTTTGTACGAACCTCATTTTCGTCATCTCCTTGGTAAGATCGATGGACATTTGAAGAAATTCCATAGTACAATATTTATCTGACGTCCTGGTGTGTCATTTGGCCATTTGGAAATATGCCGCTTCAACGTGAGGAATTTTCTACCTCTCTTTAAGTTGGTGGAATAGTGATTCTCATTCAAAAGAGAAGAATTATAGGACTGACATTGCTAAAGGGGAGTTTTCGTACAAATATTAGCAAGTTTCCCTTAAGGGAACTCAACTATTGAGGTCGTACACATGACGCGATTTTCGAAACATTTCTTCAAATGTCCATCGATCCTACCAAGGAGGTAACGTATATACATTTGTCTGTTAACGCTAGTGGTCGCAATTTTCTTGATATTTAGTTGTTAAAAGGAAAGATCAAGTTAGTTAACGGCTGAAATCGGACCAGGAGGAGAGAAGGGTTAAGAGGGGGTATTTTCGAAAAATCAAAATATCTCTGTTACAATTCGTTATCGAAAAATTGTATAGAACCAATGTTATTGAAAATTAAATTTACCATAATTATTGTAATATACATGTTTTCACTATTTTGATTATTAACCAAGATATTTGCATTTTTTAGTTTTCTGTCTTCAGTAAACCACCACTCCTAATCATCTCATATCATCAATATGCTATTTTATTATGAAGCACTATATTTGAAGCCTAAATACCAAATATTGTTCACATTGGACTTCTAAAATAAATGCAAATACGTAACGCACGTTCGAAATCTGCTTAGTTAACGCAGCCTCTGCGTGACGGAATTTTGTGATTTTGAGGTTGTGGTGAAATTTACCAAGTGCACAAATTTTTGGGGATTCCGGTTATAATGTTTTTAGACAACCTTCAGTGGCAGCCTTCGCTACTCAAATCACTCATCAAGGAAATTATATGCTATCAAGAAAATAATATATTCTATACTATATAATATGATTTAAATATTAAACAATCAGAGTAATATGTTGAAGAACATTAATCTTGCCCCCTTTCTATTAGCTGCCAACGAGATACTAAATTAACGAAGTAATTTACAAGGGAACGTTCTATCAGCAGCCATGTTTAAACTCCCATTCACTTAATTATGATCTAGCGCACTCTACAATCAATATGTCCGACTAATATTCCATCTGGAGTCCTCGTCCTTCGGCTAGTAGAGATAACTGCATTCAGCAAATCTATTACTTGAGTGCATTTCTGTTTGCAATTGAATGAGTTTTTCATATAGTATAAGAGCTAAATTATTTCCTTGTTACGACATGTACCACTTGCAGTACAGATTAACTGTTGAGAATGGTCACGGTTGCTTGGGCATGCCCTTCGATATAGGTACACAAATAGTAAACCAGGAATTAGAAAGGTTTATTCACCAAGAAAAATGATAAACATTAATGGTGTATATTTCTAATACATCTTATTTTAAGTATTGGACAAGAAAACTATAGCTGAATGGAGGAGTAAATAGAATATTCCTATATAAATTCGTTTTAATGATCGAAAACAGTTAAATAGTAAATAATGTTGATAAATATAGATTCCAAACAACGCGTTGCTTGGTCTATTACTGTTTTCTGAGAGCAGTCTATTTCTCTTGAACTAAAATAAAAAGAACGATGCCCTTTGCTGGTGTAAAAGACTTCAAAAGCCCATCATTCATGTGGGCCCAGATCATGGGTTATCTGTAAACAAATTTCGACGTGTGCAAAAAGGTCTTGAATGCTCCAAAAATTACTGGTGTTCTTGTGCCTAAGGTATATATCGTCAATCTGCAAGTAAGACACTCAACAATTTCTGTCAGACATTTAGACCTAAGGTATCTATCGTTAATCTACAAGTACATCACTCACCAATTTCCCGAAAGCATTTAGACCTAAGGTATCTATCGTTAATCTACAAGTACATCACTCACCAATTTCCCGAAAGCATTTAGACCTAAGGTATCTATCGTTAATCTGCAAGTACATCACTCACCAATTTCCCGAAAGCATTTAGACCTAAGGTATCTATCGTTAATCTACAAAGTACATCACTCACCAATTTCCTGAAAGCATTTAGCCCTAAGGTATCTATCGTTAATCTGCAAGTACATCACTCACCAATTTCCCGAAAGCATTTAGACCTAAGGTATCTATCGTCAATCAACAAGTACATCCCTCACCAATTTCCCGAAAGCATTTAGACCTAAGGTATCTATCGTTAATCTGCAAGTACATCACTCACCAATTTCCCGAAAGCATTTAGCCCTAAGGTATCTATCGTTAATCTTCAAGTACATCACACCAATTTCCCGAAAGCATTTAGACCTCCAATGTAAAGTTTCCTCTTTTGTATTGTCTATACTTATCTACCTGTATTCCTAAGATGTGGTCACAATCACGTAGTGCAAGCACTCATTTCATCTCATTTCCAGTCTGTGTTTCACCACATTCACCACAATGCCACTGTATTTCTAGTGACTGTGTTTCTCGCACATCTACTGACCACAATGCCACTGTATACATTTTTCACGCTCCTGACTATGATGTGTACGTAATTCATAGTACCAAAACAAACAGCCATTATTGGTGTATATTTCTTGTTCCTGAATTTCAATTGTTGTGATTTGTTGGTTTATACATTAAAGTTTTCGCTATCAACGTAGATAGTTAAATAGTTGATTGAGTATGTTATTAAATTATTTTGTCCTCTCTTTTTCTTTTTTTCATTTTGTTTTTTAGTTATTTATTTTTTTGTTTTATTCTTTTGTGTTTAGTTATTACTTTGCTTTTCTTTTACTTTTGCGTTTATTGTTGTTAGTTGTTTCTGTTTTCTCTCTTAGTTGTTGTGTTTTTTGAGTTTTGAGCACAATCTCCCAGTCATGGGTGCTCCTAAAAAATCTCTCTCTCTCTCTCTCTCTCTCTCCCTCTCTCTCTCTCCTCTCTCTCTCTCTCTCTCTCTCTCTCTCTCCTCTCCTCTCTCTTTCTTTCTCAATCACCCACCAGCACTTAAAGAAACCTTATTTTGCTCATATCCCATGCAACTTCGAAAGAATACTTCCAAAATTGCGTCATAAGCATAACCCTAGTAGCTCTCCCTTATGGAAAATTTGTTGATAAAGCATAATAGAAATGAAAAAAAAAAAAGTTTTTAAAAAGGAACTATGTGTTGTTTATCGGTTAATTTGTTGAAAAAAACAACAACAAAGATAAACAACATCTAAGCCAAAGACCTGCTCAGGGGGCTATTAAAGATAGAAACATTTTTTTTGATAAGAAGATAAACAAAAAATAAATTTAAATTGAACCGATTATGGGAACATCCGTCTTATCTTATCACATATGGATCCAGAACCGTCTCAGATATCTAACGGAACCTATAAATACCACCGCCACATTTATGTCTGCAGTACGTCCTTCTGTGAATGATGAGTTCTGTGAGTGAATCTATGTATGTCTTTAAAGGAGACAGAAGTTATAGAAGAGAACACATTACTTTGGAATGCTTTAATTTGGAATTTCGGGAGTAGCACAAGGTAAAATATTAATGCGTTATTTTTCTAGAGTTTTTATTCACTCCGTAAAGATTTATTACCTATAACTTAAATACGATTGCATAAAGTCAAATAAATACACCTCAAGTTATTAACTAAATTTACTAATATATATTTTTCCTCAACTATAACTGTTAACCAGTTTAGTTTAAAGATTCTCTCTGTTCTTAAGGTAAAATATTTGTATTAAGGGACTTTTCATATTACTCCTTCTTTTATTAAAATTTCAATCTCGGTGTACACTGGCGTTTAAATAATTTTATGAACAAATATTCATATACACACAGTATATACGACATTTGGTGTGGTTTTGTCTGGAACGTGTAAAAATAGATCCTAAGAAGGACATTCTAACACATTTTAATTTTTCCAAAACTTTAGAATCTGCTCAATCACTTTAATTTTGTTATTTATTATCGCCCAATATACGCTTCTAAGGCTAATTGGGGCAGATGATCTACAGGCTACCTCCCTTTTCTACCCAAGGCGCGAATAATAATTTAATAAGTTCGTCATTAAATAGATTCCTATTTCCCAGGTGAGAATCGACCTCACGACTCAATGTTTACCACGTCAGATGATCACGTGAGGCTTCATTCTAGAACATTTTCCAGCGAGAAAATAGAATATTATCATTCCGGACGTATTAAAGAACTGTTAGAGCTAAGATTGAAGTCGCGAAAGCTTTAATAGGTATCCACTAAATACTCTGTAGATGGAGCAGAAACTCACTGAAAGCAGCTAAGATCCGAAAGAAGGAAAAATTTATTTTTCCTCTGATGTCCTTTCCCCCCACTCCCAGCAAGAAAGAAATACTATGGATAATTGTTCAAAATGCTTTCTTGATAAATAATTTCTATTAACACATAAATAAATGACGCGAACGCCTAATATCGAACAGAGCCACAGAACAAGTGGCAATGAACCACAATTCTCATACAACACAAGAGCTATTTTCACGCAACAACCTAACCTCAAACAACCCTACAGCCACAGACGCGTAACCACCTAATATACAAAAACACAACAGTATGTGGTAATCTGCCACAATATCTCATACCATACACGAAGTATTTTCACGCAACAACCAAACCTCGTACAGCCCTACAGCCACAGACGTGTAACCACCTAATATACAAAAACACCACAGTATGTGGTAATCTGCCACAATATCTCATACCATACACGAAGTATTTTCACGCAACAACCAAACCTCGTACAGCCCTACAGCCACAGACGTGTAACCACCTAATATACCAAAACACCACAATATCTCATACCACACGGGAGGTATTTTCTCGCTACAACCAATCCTCGTACAGCCCTACAGCCACAGACGTGTAACCACCTAATATACAAAAACACCACAGTATGTGGTAATCTACCACAATATCTCATACCACACAGGAGGTATTTTCACGCAACAACCAAACCTCGTACAGCCCTACAGCCACAGACGTGTAACCACCTAATATACAAAAACACCACAGTATGTGGTAATCTGCTACACTATCTCATACCACACAAAAGGTATTTTCACGCAACAACCAAACCTCGTACAGCCCTACAGCCACAGACGTGTAACCACTTAATATACAAAACACCACAATATTGAGAGCTGACAGACGGTGAGTTGCTCCTAACACAGGTAAATCATCAAATACATGATATTAAAAAAAATTAAATAAATAATGTTTTTTTTTGTATTTATGGTGCTTCGAAAAAGGTTTGTGTAGAAGTAAACTCCTAGATAGCGAACACTTGAGTCCGTCTGCATTCTTGGAATTGAATCCTCTCCATTTCAATTTTGGGAGGTCTTTGTTGTTAAATAGTTGGTAAGCAATCATCTTGGTTTTAAATTTTTTTTGGGTAGAGTACTAATTTGCCTGAACCATTTTGATCCGTTGTCGATCGAATTTTGCTTCTTTTTCGACCAGAAACAATTATCACAACACTGGATTTGTATTTTAATTTTAATAATTAATTACGTATATAAATTTCGATAACAAATTGGTGCGTGTACAACTATACTTTAAAAAAAAATTACAACATTCTGATGGAAGACATTTCTGCGTCATAAAACGAACTTATAGACAATCATGATTGATTAAGGGAGCCTCAATAATTCCGTTGAAATCTGACATTTTCCGCAATTACAACACTTTTTTTATGTTTCGAAAGAAGGAAATAAAAAATCGATGATTGTAAAGATACGTCTACCATATGCCATACTACCTAAACTCGAAGCAAAATATTTTTTATTCATGTATGTAAATTAAGTGTAACAAGGTTTCAAGGATTTCCAATGAACAAAAAAAAAAACAAAGAAAGAAAATGCTATAAAAAAAATAATGCTTACTTACACTCAAAATATAATTACTCACAATGAAGAGTGATTCCAAACATGGGTGATGCCCATTACAAATTGATTACAGCTTCCCTTGTAGAGATACAGCTGATTTATTACAGATCTCATGATTTATTTTCGGCTTGTAGCTTGTAATATGCATGAGTTATGACTTTTAGAAGCCAAAGATCTTAATCATATCAAGCTACAGATCTGAACGACTATCAGACATCTTGTTTACAAATATCATACTTCATTGACTTCAACATTTAATCGCTAATTTATCTGCACCAATTACGTACCGAGGAATTATGTATTATGAAGGTACACCATCTGGTGCTTCATTTTTAAAATTCCCTTGAGTATTACTGATTTTCCAAAACTTTTTTCAAATTTCCCCCATTTCTTCTAGGGAGCGCGAAAATGAGGACGGATTATATAATATGCATGTTTAAAGCCTCAGAACTAAAGTGAGATAAAAGAAAAAATTATTTATTTTTCCCAGAACATCTTACATTCCACGAAATCAGGGATTCCTAAACTATTTTTGGATGGTGACCCCTTTTCCAAAATGAACTTATACCTCAACTTCCATAGCCAAATTACTTTAAAAATCCTATCTCTAGTGTTTTTCATATTGATACAAACATTGCGGATGGCTAAGTGAGTAAACTTGACATAATTTTCTCATCAAAATTTAACAAAATCTATAGACATAATATTTAGTCAATATCAAATGTATATGCGTCAAATACAAGGCAAGTCAAAATGTTCCAGAAAGACTTGTAAGCTCGAACTTATTATCTTTCATGGGCTCGTCCATGGTTATTGGCTTGAGTTTTTTATCTTGTACGAACTTCTTTACGCTTATCGATTTGTTGAGTTTTTAAAAGTATAACAATGCTACTAAAATACTAGTAATTATTGTAACAAGTTGGTGCATGTAACACAACTTACGAAGTTTCTTGAAAGAGTCAAATTAGACCTTGTGTTAATTAATAGGGAGTTGATTTTTAGACATCGTCGACCGCCCAAATTAGTTTTTGTTCCAAAGTCAACCCCTGGGAGATGGTTTTCGACCCCATGGGGTCGATATCAACCACGTTGAAAATCCTGGGTCTAAATAAATTAACGTTTCTTCCTATTTTCTCCTGCTCTTTCATTCGTAGGCCCACACATCAAAACACAAAAGGCGAATCCAGTCCGTGGAGAAAAGGAAGGAAGGCAAGAGGAAGGCCTTGTTGATGAGGCGAGGCATGGGTTGGAGGGAGAGAAGAGAGTTGCTCCAAGAATGAGGCGCCTGATCCCGACTCTACAAGCACCAATCTCACACAGCATAGCAATACTCAAGGTTTAATGGATATGTTGACGACATAGTTTATTCCACAGGAAAAACGTTAGTTAAATGTTATTAAAAATAATAAACTAAAAAAGTTAATATTTCATGAATGACTTGAAGTTTCTTGCAAAGACGGCCGTGCATTTCACATCCAAGGTTGTAATGGACTGTTCCATTCGACTTGTGTAGATGATAGTGATAGCTCCTCACTAAGCCAGCTAAAAGTGATCGATGCCCAATTCTTTCTCTAGATGACGAAGAGATTACTCAAAAACCGTTTGTCGCTATTCGGAGGACCTCGTTTTAAAAGTTCTTATTCTTTGCTGCAAACAGGACACGCAAAAGTCATGACAATATGAGCGTTTTGTAGCATAATATATTGCAAATCACTTTCAGAGAGGTTTTCAATTTATAAGCGGGCTGCCTTGTAATTGTTTTTATATGCGTGTTGATTCCAAATAAGTTCTGTTAAGAGGTGAACTCTTAGATATATTCCTTAATGGTCTTTCTGTATCCATGGAATTGAATCCTCACAAATATTCAATTTGGGGGGGGGGCCTGTTATAAAAACTGCTGAGAGCAAACACTTTGGCCTTTGATTTTTCTGGGTGGATTGCAAACCATTTTGATCTATTACCGATCGCCTGTTGGAGATTAAGTATGGCACCATTCAAATTTTCTTCTTGTCTAAATACTAGCGTAAAAAATGATGCTACCATTCGAGATCTGCAGAGTAAAGATGAAAACGTAGAGGGCTCAGAATAGATACTTGAGGTATACCAATCTGATATGCCTCGCCGTTCTGAGTGTGTTATAAATCCGATAAAAAAAAAATACTCTGCTTTTTCGCCCAGAAAGAGTGGTCGCAGTACACGCTTTAAAATCTTTGTAAATATTTTAATTTTAATAATCAATTACTTATATACAAAAAAAATGTAATTAAAATAAAACTACATTTGATACGGCAAGCGGCATGGAGCTGTACTACATAAACCTGCCTTTCATAGAAATTCGATGAAAAGGAAATACTCAAGTGTGTGTGTATATATATATATATATATATATATATATATATATATATATATATATACTAGCTCAGATACCCGGCTTCGCCCGGGAATTCATTTGAGGCTGAATGGTGATGGTATTTTTTTGGCAAGGCTTTACTTTGCACAATATTTTGACATTTATCCGCCCCAGTGTTTAGCATTGATACCCGTCTTTGCCATAGATTTGCTAATAATAGAATTATTTGTTCGATACGCCTTCACTGTCTTCAATATTTCCCGTCTCTTATACATGTAAATATGGTGAATTTTTATTTCAGGCTTCCCTTATAACCCCCCTCCCGTTCGATCCGTTCGATTAATAAAAAAATTTAATAGAACTTATAATCATGGAAGAATTAATGCTAATTGACATACCCAGTTTTGTTAAGTTCGGTTTAGCCGTTAGTGCCCGCTAAAGTTTTAACGTATAACTCATTTATTCTTAGGTATACGACAAAAGTGTACATAACAAAAGTTACTCCCAATAACAAAATAAACAAATTTTGTTATGTTTATATTTGCGGAAAAACCAATAGGAAACGAAATATCGCTATTTTTAATTCAGGCCTCCCTTATAACCCCCACTCCTGCCCGTCCCTAGAAATGTTGGTATGGCTTATTATAATGAAGGCCTTACTGCTAATACACATACCGAGTTTTATTTAGTTCGGTTGAGTCTTTTTTGGCAAATACTATTGTTGACTCCCGCTATAATTTTTAGCATATAACGCATTTATGCTTCGGTATACGACAAAAGTGTATATAACAAAAGTTACTCTAAATAACAAAATAAACCACTTTTGTTATGTGCATATTTGCCGAAAAACCAATAGAAAACGAAATACCGCTATTTTTATATACAGGCCTCCCCTACAACCCCCACTCCTGTTCGTCTCAGAGAAAATTAATATAACCTAAAGTCTAAGTTGGGTTAGTAGTAATATACATACCAAGTTTCATAAAATTCGGTTCAGCCGTTTATGCGTGAAAAGGTAACAAACAAACAAACATACACGAAAGAAACAAAATGCAGTTATGGTGCCTATGACATGTGAAACGAAAAGTTATCGTGAAATTTCGAGAAAAAAATCAATGTACAGACAGAGGTTACAATTTTATATATATATATATATATATATATATATATATGTATATATATCTATATATATATAAAATTGTAACCTCTGTCTGTACATTGATTTTTTTCACGAAATTTCACGATAACTTTTCGTTTCACATGTCATGGACACCATAACTGCATTTTGTTTCTTTGGTGTCTGTTTGTTTGTTTGTTTGTTACCTTTTCACGCATAAACGGCTGAACCGAATTTTATGAAACTTGGTATGTGTATTACTACTAGCCCAACTTAGACTTTAGGCTATATAAATATTCTCTAAGACAAACAGGAGTGGGGGTTATAAGGGAGGCCTGAAATTAAAAATAGCGATATTTCGTTTCCTATTGCTTTTTCAGCAAATATACCCATTACAAAAGTTGTTTATTTTGTAATTTAGAGTAACTTTTGTTATATACACTTTTGCCGTATACGGAAGTATAAATGAGTTATACGCTAAAAACTATAGCGGGAGTCCACAATTTTATTTGGCACAAAAGACTCAACCGAACTAAACCAAATTCGGTATGTGAATTAGCACTAACGCCTTCCTTATAATAAGCCATACTAACATTTCTTGGGACGGGCAGGAGTGGGGGTTATAAGGAAGGCCTGAATTTAAAAATAGCGGTATTTCGTTTCTTATTGCATTTTCGGCAAATATGAATATAACAAAAGTTGTTTATTTTGATATTTAGAGTAACTTTTGTCATATTCATTTTTGTCATTTAACAAAGTATAAACGAGATATACAGTATAAACTAAAGCGATTTCATTGAGCGCTAACGAGTAAACGAGCTTACAAAAACTCGGTATGTCAATTAGCATTAATTCTTCCATGATTATAAGCTATATTAAAATTCTTAGATTAGAACGGGAGTGGGGGTTATAAGGGAGGCCTGAAATAAAAATTCGCGATATTTCATTGTCTATTTGTCTACGGGAAATATGACAATTTGGAGGACAGTGAAGACTTACATAAAAAATTAATTTTATTATTAACAAATGCCAACAACGGGAATTAACCCTAAACACTGGGGCGGGTAAATGTCAAAATATTGTGCAAATTAAAGCCTTGCCAAAAAAATACCATCACCATTCAGCCTCAAATCAATTCCCGGGCGAAGCCGGGTATCTGAGCTAGTATATATATATATATATATATATATATATATATATATATATATATATATATATATATATATATTTGTGTGTGTGTGTGTGTGTGTGTGTGTGTGTGTGTGTGTGTGTGTGTGTATGTACGTATCGGATCTACAAATTGTAATTTTATGTAGTATGAAGGAGTATTCTTTTTCTCTTCATCCTCCTGAGATCGGAAGACAATATGAGTTCTTCGTTTCACTGTCGTGTTTTAGATTTAGCAGGGGCCTAAATATTGTACCTGAACTAGGGTTAGGTTTTGGTAATGCCTTCGGCTTTAATCATAATTATGAGAACAGGATCATAATCATGGGAATATCCTGGAGGTTCGATCTGCATATAACGGAACTGATAATCTATTGTTAAAAATAAATTGAAAAGACTAAAACCTGTCGAAGGCCAGTCGTGAACCAGCCTGCCCTTGGCCTGCCGCTCAATTCCAATAGTCCAATTATAGGCCGATACAGCTGGCAGCTATAGGACTTTCCTCCATCGGCTCTTATCAATCCTGTGATTTAAGAGTTAACTCCAAATTGGATCTACACGTTCTGTTATCAGTTGTGAACCCGCTATAAGCCATCCATTGTGGCAGCTGGAGTCGTGCCAACCACACCCACTCGAATACTGATCTGCATCTTCTCTGCTGCAATTCTAGATCCTAGACATTCTCCGCTAGATATAATGGTTCCTTTTTACTTCCTTGTTCAAAGTAAAGTAACTATTGGAATTGCGAAAAATTGTTAATATGACATGAGTTGGCGTGGGGGTTTACTGAAGGCCAAAAACTAAAATATCTCGGACATCATACAATTTTTCGATACGACGCAAAACAGCGGAGACATATAGAATTTTGGAAATTCTCCTCCTATAAACTCCCGCTCCCACTGGTCCGATTTCAGCCATTAGCGAACAAACAGAAATAACGGAAAACACACACTCACACACACATATATATTTTAATGGACCTGAATTTGATCATCTCAAGGGTAGGATCGATAGGTATTTAAAGACATTTTTTGAAAATCCGGTCATCAGTAAAACCTCAATAGCTTTTTCCTTAAGGGAAATCTTCTAAAAGGGCTATTTATACACTCCTTTTTTGGATCGAAAATAACAAAGGGGACTGTAGAAGAATGTAAAAATAAAACTTTATCCCATTTTCATAAAAGGGAAAATATTTGTGTTAGACCTTTACTAGAGTGCACTTCAGAACTGTAAGTAAACAATCTGTAATTAAATTTAATTAATATATGGACCTGATTTTAGTCATCTCATGGGAAGGATCGATAGACATTTAAAGAACTTTTTCGAAAATCGGCTAATCAGTAAAACCTCATAGCTAATTTTCCTTAAGGGAAATCTTGTACAACGGCTATTTAGGCACTTTTCTCTCATTTTCATAAAAGGGAAAATTTTTGTGTAAGATTTTTTCTGGAGTACACATCAGAACTTTAAGTAAGCAAGAGCCGCGTGTTTGATCTAATTAGGGCCATTCTAAGTAGGGCCGCCAGCAGAATCTAATTAAGGCCTTCCAGGAAGTTCTGGACCTTTCCTTGGCTAGGCCCTTCTACAGGTATATATAAGGGACTCTCACAGTACCCCCAGTTCAGTGGTTGCTCGACGGTCTTCGAGGGATGTTCAGCGCAGTGCGGTAAAGTGTTTTTATAAGAAGAACAGTGTTATGCCGTGACTGTAAGTAACAGTTTAGTGTGTGTTTAAGACAGTGCAGTGCCGCGAAGTAAAGGACAGTTCAGTGCCTTCGTTTTATGTGATGTTCAGTGACCGCGAGTGAATTATTGGTGGATTATTTTATGAATGCTAATAGACACGGCTGATTCAGGTTTTGCGAATCGAACCAGTACTTGCTCCAGAGGGTGGTTAGTGAACACCAGCTGCCATGAGGACTCCACGAGAAGTGGTATCCGGAACATGATTGGTCTACAAGTCCCAGGGGCCTATCGTGATCTCTCCCCACCAATCAGACTGATGGCCTACTACCAATTTTTTTACAACCCCTATTTAGTGAGTAACATTCGTGCTCCAGATGGCCGATGCCCTGAGCCTAGTCCAAAACCTTGGGATTCTCACGTCAATAACTACGGAAGGAGTTCCAAGGAAGTAGTTGACGACCAAAATATGTAAAGGTAAAGCAAATTCCATGAATACATGACTTCTACATAGCTTAACATCTTGACCAATTAGTAAGGTAGTGAAGAGTTGCCAATTTTGAATCTCTGATTCAATGAACTCAGACTTGATGACAACCTACAAAGTTCCCATGATAGTGAAACAAAATCGTACATAAAACACGAAGATTTTCCACATGTTGGAATGATACTACTGATATCATCTCACCATATATTCTTAATTTTCAATTAGTAGAAGTAGGGAATCAACAAAATCTTAGTTGAAAGTCCGTCACGCAGGGGCTGCGTAAACTAAGCAGATTTCCCACGTGAAGTTATACAATAGAGAAATCTCCATACGAGAGCCGAACAGTTACGGAATTGGCCGAACTAGCTTTTGGCGGGGAACCAACTCGTCCGTTATACGCCCAAATTTAATAAGAATGCAAATATCTCGGTTAATATTCAAGATAGAGAATAAATGTATTAAACAATATTTATAGTAAATTTAATTTGCAATAAGATCTATTGGTTCTATACAATTTTTTGATCTGACGTATGGTAACAGAGATATTTCGAATTTTCGAAAATCCCCCCCCCTTTTACTGGTCCGATTTCAGCCATTAACGAACTTAATCTGTCTTTTTGCATAAAACGTTTAAATATATCGTTTGGTAACGATCAAACAAAAATTGCCACCGCTAGAGCGTTAACAGGCATTACAATTTTATACATACATACACACATATATATATATATATATATATATATATATATATAAAAAAAAAATTGTAACCTCTGTCTGTACATTGATTTTTTTTTCTCGAAATTTCACGATACTTTTTCGTTTCACATGTCATAGACACGAAATCTGCAATTTGTTTCTTTCGTGTATGTTTGTTTGTTTGACTGTTGGAATGGCACGTTTCATGATGTATTCCCTTGTTTTTATTTTTATGGAGTGGCATTTCTAAAAGTGGGGGTTTACCGAAGGCTGCAAATAAAAAGTTCCAATAATATTGAACATAGAGAAAACATGCATATAAGAACATTTATAGAAAATTGAAATTGCAATATGATTAATAATATACAAATTTTCGATATGACTGTTAACAACGGAGATATATTGAATTATCAAAATTCCCTCCTTTTAAACCCCCTTTCACACTAGACCGATTTCAGCAGTTAACTGACTTGATAGTTTTAGATAAGTCGTTTGAATATCCTGTTTGGCCTTGTCGATCAAACAAAAATTGCGAACGGACCACAGTTTCGTAATTTAGGTAATATCAATAGAAATTTTTCAAAATTCGCATGATGAGTACACATTCAACAGCTGACTTCCCTTAAGGGAAATCTGCTAATAACAACATTTTAATTTAGATAATGATGGCAAACCGGCAATGTGGAAGGATCGTTGATGTAAGGAATTATTTTGAAACGTCGCGTTATGGATACACATTACAGCGATTTCACTTTAGTGAAATTTTTTAAAAGTTACTAATTCTTAAGGGGGTTTCAACTGGATTTGTGTCAAAACTCTGAATTCTTTTCCTTAGGCCATTCGGTTGCCTTAAAAACATTTAGGCCACAATTTTCCTCGTTTTGATATTTAGAAAGCAAAAAAGAGACTTGGTAAAAGAGTGGAGTTATTGACTAGAATTGACTATAAAGTTCTTTGCGGGCATTTTACTTTCTAGTAGTTTTGGCAATTTTTGAAATCGAAAAGAATATCATTTGTGTCAAGGCGTTCATTTGTGTAGTTCTAAGTGAGCCTCCTAAGCAACTCATAGTTTCAGCACGTGCGTCTAAACGGAGCAATAATAGTGTAGTACTACTACTTAACATTTGAGCTGTAATATTAATTAAAGAAAATGCTTACAATTGTGAACTTAGAGCTGTGGTACTCTTGAATAGAATATATTTTTGAATTTCGCAGTTTATCAATCCAATGCTCAGGACCCTAAAGCATAGAATCACCAGGAAGTGGAAGAAGAATTATGACGGATATTTGTAATATTGTTGCTACATCTGCATATGGAGCTTTGCGTTACTAGATTATCAAGTAGAGTTGCGATGCCATCATCTTCAAGATCCACGAAATGTCTTCAAAATCAGGTATCAGGTTCAATGTCTGATTTACCTTGAGAGAAATCTGCTAAACTCTCTTTACGGAAGACGTATTTGAAGAAGGCCTGATATGGCTTCGTAAGAGTCATTTAATTTGAATGCGGTATTTTGCCGAAGTGAAATGATTTCAATAAAGAGGTCTCAGGGTACTACAAATATATGTTTCTTTTCCTTTTGGCATAACGAATTATGTGGGTCTTGTAGACTTCTATGCACTACGCATACACACATTTTTCAGCTATCGACTATGTTTTGAAAGTTCGAGATCTGTGGTCGATACTTGTGATTCGTCTTGGATCTTTTAAAGGTTTATGGTTGCGTCCAGTCTATGCTATTGTCATAAGCGTAGTTGGACACTATTGTCACTGACTAATCCTCGATTAGGGCCATCCAACGATGAAAATCAATCTTCAACGTCAAAAAGTCCTTTTAGCAAATATCGAACAACTTGTTCTGCACTGCTTTTGCCTAGCTTGAATGTCGTGATCTCAGAAAGATCCAGCTGTACTCGCCAGAGCTAACCCTTTCGGCGGGTCTAACCGTTTGTTATACTTATTGTTTGTATTTCTGGCGAAAATCGGACTCACACATTTTTCCAAGACACGACGGAACTAACCCTTTGTAATGCTTCTTGTTTCAATTTCTGGCAAAAGTCCGACTCACACTTCTTTCCAAAATTCGGCGGGACTAACCCTATGTTATACTTCTTGTTTGTATTTCTGGCAAATATATGACTCACACTTTTTTCCAAGACATGACGCTTCTAACCCTTTGTAATGCTTCCAGTTTTCATTCCTGGCAAAAGTCCGATTCTGGGGTTCTTCGTAGTAACTGCAGAGTTCCCAAATAGTTCATCCATCGATCAATAGACTCCATCGAAATGCGCTCCAAATAGAGAACTTTTCAGCGGCTCTTAATGGAATTAGCATTATGCTCACGAACTTACAGCACCACAAACGTTTTTTAAGAGTTTCCGTTCTACGAATTGGAGCAACCATAGGTGAAGGAGAGCAAACAACATTTAGTTGTCCTTACGGTTAGAACGATCAAGACTACTTGTAAAATCTACCTATTTTTTTTTTAAATAGAGAGAGGTGAAAAATTCTCTAATATGACACGTATTTCATTTCGAAATACGTATTGGTGCATCGTGAGTATTTCCGTTCCTAATCCCAATCAAATCTGATGTGATTCCTTTGCATACGGCGGGCAATGCCCTTTCTTACCCCATCTCGAGTCGGTGTAGTTCCATTTACATCTGATCTAAATACATTTACAGCGGCTCACTATCACACTCTATCCATCGACATCTTTCAGCTTGGAAATATGGTAATGCATTCGTCAACACTGCGTCACTATTACCTTCAGATTTCTTCTTATAACTCGGAGTTCTCATAATTAATTGGATGAATTGAGGTATTAACAACACGCCACATTATATTATTGTAACAAAATTTTCAGCGATACGGATCTTTAAACTTCCATATAAAAGCAGAAGGTTATAAGAGACTTACAGGTAATTCACTAGCAGAAGTAGGGTCGATTTAGCATATTTCTGTACACTCTTCACGTATGCATCCTTGAAAAAGTTTTTGGTTGTAGATGTTGGGCACGGAGGTTAAAAAGACCGTCTTGCCGACGTTTCGAAAAATACTTTTTCTTTATGGAGGACTAAAAACAATGACAAGTCTATTAAAAATAAGCCGATATCGTCACACAGTAACCGTGGCAAACGACACATCATTGATAAGATATTAAAGAAACAAATTTCCCACTTAATGATATAACACTCTTGTCATCACACAACATATGCACTATTTCTACCTAAAAGGGAGAAAAAAAATTAAAATTTAATTTTAAATTCAGCCCTTTTTAACCTCACCCCTCCCTATTACGTGTTCGATGTTCGACAGCCATTAACTATTATGATCTTTAGTGTTGAAAGATATATTTAAATATCGAACATGGTGTAGAACAAATAAACATTTTCGAGATAAGAACGGAATATCTTAAGTGATGAAATTCAGTATCTGAAAGTATCCGATGAAAACAATATTTGGTATTTAAGCTTCAAATAAAATGTTACTTATATAACGGAGTATAGTTTATGTGACAAGAGTAGGAGTGGGGGTTTACCGAAGGCTGAAAACTAATAAAATCAAATAACTCGGTTAATATTGAAGGCATAGAATTAATTTATCCTATACAATTGATATTATACAAATTCTCGATCCGACTTGACTAACAGAGATATCTCGAAGGGCTTCAAGGGACTTATAACCTCCCTCCCCTCCCTCTGATCCAATTTCCAGTTGGTAACTGTCAAATAAAAATTGCAACCATTACAGCGGTAACGGGGAAGAGTGTGTGTGGGTATATATATATATATATATATATATATATATATATATATATATATAAGAACCAATGGCCAATAGATCAAAAGCGATTGTTTAAAAAATGTCCATTTTTATTTGTGCATTTTTTCTAAACGTTTAATAGACACAGCGGGCGTTTTAAACATTTTACTTAAAGAATAATATTTTAAGTCTCCCCTTCTATTTTTTTCTTTACCTAAATCAAGAATAATGCAAGAGAATGAGTGGCATAACTTTCTTAACGAAGTCAAGTTAATATGTTATTAGGTTGTTTTGCTTTGACTTAATTATGCGTTTTAATTTTTGATCAATTTATTAGTTCCTTCTTTATGTATATTATCCATTTTTTGTTTATTTTTATTATTATTATTTTTTTAACTTCAACAACAAAATTATGAACTATATTTCTTGTATACAAAATCATGATGTATTATGAACATACGTGTTATATACTATAGTAGTATGGTACATGTAGTAAATAACCGTCCTTTGTGCATGGGTAATGTGCAAAGGAAAATATATATTTATATATAACTTTGAACGGACCTCATTTTCGCTATTTCTCAGGCAGGATAGCTGGATGTTAGAGGAAATGTTTTGAATATCGTGTTATGAGCAGAACCTCAATAGCTGATTTCCCTTAAGAGAAACGAGAATAACTTCGCCAACCGATTGAAATATCATAATAGCTAATTTTTCTAAACTTGCCTCTCCTGCTTGTTTCATTTTGGATTTTTGGATCAATAATTATACCTTTTTTTTTTTTTTTTTTTTCTTCGGATACATTACAATTGATTATTTTCTAATATTTCTCATTCTGGGTGGTATATTTTCAAAAGTCAAGCAATTTGAGAACGTACTTTATGATGACTAAAAATAGCACTTCTGCTCGCTCTATTGGCAGGAACGTAGAACAGGTGGGCGGGTTTAGGTCTCGCTACAATAACGACAGCGGGTTGTCATTAGGCTTTTCCTGTGAACAATGGGAATAAATAATATATTGTTGCGAAATATGTATTAATTGGTCTACTTCAGGGAATCTGTTGATTCTTTAAATGCAAATAGTTGAATAACGTAATTAAGAAGTACAAAGAAACTGAGGGCATCCCTGGAAAGATTGGTACCACGGTGGGAATCTAGAACCTTCTAGCAGACGAACTCGGCTCCGACCAATCAGCGAGTGAATAAGCGCCTCGAACATACTAGAACCGACGACAGAAATATATAAATTTGATTAGTAATTCGAGTGATCGACTCGTGAGTTATTGTCCTGTGTAATAAGTACGCGAAGTTAAATAAAAGTAGTGATCATCAAGAAAATTGAGTAGTGATAAAAACCCTGTTTCTGGATTAACTGATTTTCCTTCGGGGAAATCACCTAATACTCATGATAGGATTTCCTAAAAATTTCTTTAAATGTCCATCGATCCTACATATGAGATGACGGAAATGAGGAACATTCAAAAATGTATGTGTGTGTGTGTTTGGACATTTTTGTCTGATCTTTGACAAACTCGATATTTAAATTTTTTATGTAACAATGAAGAACAAGTTCGTTAACAGCTAAAATCCAATAACGGGGAGGGGGGTTTAGAGAAGGAATTTCGAAAATTCTTAATGTCTCCGTTAATATGCGCCGGAGAGAAACATTGTATAGAACCAATCTTATCGTAAATGTGATGTTCTAAAGTTGTTATGTATGTTTTTTCACTATCTTTATAATTAACGGAGATAATTGTTTTTTTTTTTTTAGTTTACGGCATTCAGAAAACCCTTACTCCTACTCATGTCATAATAACAAAATGCTGTTATATTATGAACCACTTTATTTGAAGCCTAAATACCAAATATTGTTCTCATTGAACTTTTACATTTTGAGGTAAATCAAATACGTGACGAACGTAGGAAATCTGCTTAGCTAACGCAGCCCTTGCGTGACGGACTTTTTGCAATAAAAAAATACTAATGATCAACGTCTGTTATTTTTGGAGTAAACGTAACAATATAAATACATAAACATATATAAACTTATGATAAGTACAATACGGTACATTTAACAATTTTTCAATTTATAGAATAAATGCCATATGGGAAACAACTATGTCATGAGTAAATAAATGCTGATGTTATTGTAGCAATTGAAGTATTGATATTGGCTTATCAGGTAGACCTCAGCAATATTGTAAATAAAATGAGTATAGATCAGACGATGCAAAAGCACAATTGGAATAACAACAGGCTGATGTTATCTTCAGGAAAAATGCTAGTAAATTATGTAATTGTAATTCTTGACCTCTGATAAATAATTATATTCCGTATTGCTTTTATTAGTAAACTTTCATTATTGAGAGGAAGGGCTGTTATAATTAACTATTATTTAATATAGATACGTTCATTATCAAGAATACTTAGTAGCTAGGCCTTGGCAACCAATGGGTTCTGATGGTAATTACGTTTTGCTAAGATACTACTGCCAAAAGAAATCCGTCAAAAGTTAAAAGGTGCCAACACTCTGAAATTTCTGGCAGTGCTTTCCCCTTGGTTTCTGTCCTAAAAATAACAATTGTTAATCCCGTTTGATTGTCAGTTAATACCAAGGTTAGCCTGTATAATTGCTTCTACGTATTAACGTAAAAATAATTTCTAGCATTTATTTATTAGTTTCATACTTCGTATCATTAGTGATTTGTATTTTTTAATGTAAAACGGAGATCAGCTAATGGAAATCGAATAGCAAATAATTAATAAATCCTCAATAAGACGTCCATGGGGCGAATGATACTGAACTTGTTGAACAATTTTGAAAGTGTAGAAGCGATTGGTAATAATGTTGCGATAATTTTTTTAATTGCTAGATGTCCTTCAGTGAGGTAGCTTTTTACTAAATATGAATGAATATAGTTTTAAATTTAGTGTTACACCAAAAAACGTTTTTGGAAGGATTAAGGTATAAATAATGATTATTCATAAGAATTACAGTACGTACAAACAGACACATTTATAAACCATTGAATTACAAGAGCTATTTCTCGAATTTCGGCCTTAATGGAAGCTATTCTTATGATATTACAATATCACCCGAAAACCATGAGATTCTTAATGTTTCCAAGAAATGTTTTTCTGTATTTCACTTTTTTCCTACGTCCAATAATCGTACATTCAGTTACAAAAAAAAAAAAAAGAAAAGAAAAGAAAAACCGAGTAATAGATTGTAGGATGTAATGCTCCTCGCGATTGGAGCATTGATAAAATATTATTTAATTTTTGGGGCTTCTGGAAGCAATGGCCACCGTAGAAGTAACGAGCCGGCTCATTAAAAGATCGTTATGCACGGCAGCGTAAACTAAGCCGATTTCCGCAGTGAAGTTTTACAATAGATATATCTGCATACTGCTAACACTCAAAACCACCCTGAGTAAATACAAACGATAATGAGAAACCTTTCAGTTAATTTTAATAAGCTCTCAACGGAAACGGCTTCCGAATTATAAAAATCAATAGGTCTGACAACCATTCAGAGCTGAACAGATAGATATACATATTCTTCACCGGAAAGAAAAATAATTATTGATATATATATATATATATATATATATATATATATATATATATATATATATATATATATATGAGATATTAACTTTAGTGCAAAATATGTACAATATCTAGTACTGTAATTTTTTAATGAATCAGAATAATTTATATTTGAATAACTCAAATTTTAGTAGACCAAGAACTACAGAAGGGGGAGGGTATCAACAGACCGTTTTACCATATATCTCCCAAAGTAAAAGCTTACGCCAAAGTCTAAACCTAATTCACGAGAGCCAACAACGGCTCAGTTACGGAAACGGCCGAACCAATCACGAACACAACCGACATGAGCCGATCTAACCTCTCCTCTCGTTATCCCACACACTTAATAAAAATGCAAATATCTCGGTTAATATACAATACAGAAAAAATGTCTATAACAACATGTATACTAAATTAAATTTGCAATAAGTTTGGGGCTATACAAGGTTTCGATCATCCACGTGTAGTAACGGAGATATTTTAGATTTTAGCCATTGCTGAACTTGATCTTTCTTTTTACATAAAAAGACTAAATATTGAGTTTGGTAACGATTATATAATAATTACGACCGCTAGAGCAATATATATATATATATATATATATATATATATATATATATATATATATATATATATATATAAACACACACACAGTTTTGAAAGAACCTTATTTTCGTCATCTCCTGGGTAGGATCGATGGACATTTGAAGAAAAATTTCGAAAATCGCATCATGAGTATGACATCAATAGTTGATTTCCCTTAGGGGAAATCTGCTAAAAAATAGTCTGGGATGAAATCGTTGTGCCTCATTATATGCTTACGAGTATTAAGCTTCCCTTTCCTTTTCTGTTTGGCTTGTAAAATGCCTTTTACTTTCACTTACTACATTTTTCAGTTCCACGTATCTTTTCTCTAACAATGCCGTTTTCTGTTGATTTCACACTCGGAATGGGAACATTGTTTTAGTATCCATACTTATATGCTCGTTAGTTATAATATTTTTTTCTTTGGAAGCTACTTCTATTGCTCATTCATCTCCAGGTATACTATCATTCTAATCCCGAATGATGCTTCATAGGAAATAAGACTTGAAATGTAGGTCGTTTAGTGACCTATAGGGAATAGGCAGAAATTACAATTATAAATTTGTTATAAATTATGTTCTATGTCATTTTTTTTTATACGTTGCATTGGAACGGAGATATCGTATACCTCTTTAAAATGAAATAACTTGGAATGAAAACATTTTTAATTTAATTCAATAGGAGTTCAAGGAAGTCTTGTGCTATCAGGTTTTTTTTTCGAGTAATACGTACGATGCAATGATTTTTAAAATGTTCGGCATTTTAATTTGCTCGATTCATGAAAATGATAAAGTGATTCATAAATTCTTATTAAAATGTATGCAATATTAAAAACGCATTTGCATTAAATGCGTAAATTAAATATAAAATATGATTCATTACTAAACTATTTACAGTGATATAACTACATGAAGCTGATTGCTAAGATTTTATCATAAAAGGAAATCTAAAGGAAGTTGTGTCATAGCAGACATTCTTCCTGGTTGCACTGTTCTGCGCCAGCTACATTTTTTTTTCTATCAGTAGTGTACTTTTAGCGTGGGAAAACTAAAGGGGAATCAGCTTTTGAGGTTGGAGTCGCTACGCGATTTCCGAAATATTTTCCTAAAATGTCCATCGATCCTACACTAGAAATGACGAAAAATGAGGTCTGTGTGTGTGTCTCTCTCTGTCTCTCTCTGTCTCTCTCTCTCTCTCTCTCTCTCTCTCTCTCTCTCTCTATATATCTATATATATATATATATATATATATATATATATATGTATATATATATCATTCACACACTCTAAAAAAATATCTTAAAATTTTGAACATGATTAAAACAGTGAATCACTTCAGATATACGAGTACCTAGTGACGATCTAGCAAAAATTCCACCACGCGGAGGCTGCTTTAACTAAGCAGATTTCCCACGTGCTGATATAAAACACTAGTGATCTCTTCTCCCCATAGAGTAGAAGTTGGAGTTTTCTGAAGAATGAACTCAAGAAAGTATGAATAAGTTGCATAATAATTGAGTTTCGAAAAAAATTGTAGAGCATTATTAGTTTCACAAGATTGGTTGGCTCTGTAACGTTTTCAGATCCGACTCTTTATAACTGAAATATTTCCCCCCCCCCCAGGTCCATTTTCAGCCATTAATGAATATAATATTTACTGTTGAATGAAACGCTTAAATATCAAAAACGGCTTGCTGCAATTGTATGGTCCGTCCTAATTTATGTTTATTTGGCTGTCATTTGTGTTTCATCGTTTCCGAACTCAATATTTAGATGTTCCTTTGAAGATAAACAATAAATTCGTTTTTATTGAAGAGCTACAAGTTTAGTCGTTAAGTTTACGAGTAATGGTTATAAAATAAATCAATCGAAATATCTAGCCGCATCCAAAAATTCATATTAGCAGATTTCCCTTAAGGGAAATCAGCTATTGAGGTCGTACTCATGACGCGATTTTCGAAAATTTTCTTCAAATGTCCATCGATCCTACCCAGGAGATGACGAAAATGAGGTCCGTTCAAAATTATATATATATATCTATATATATATATATATATATATATATATATATATATATATATATATATATATCTATATATATATATATATATATATTTGTCTGTTAACGCTCTAGCGGTCGCAATTTTTGTTTGATCGTTACGAAACTCGATATTTAACCGTTTTATGTAAAAAGACAGATCAAGTTCGTTAATGGCTGAAATCGGACCAGAGGGAGGGGGGTATAGAGGGGGGGATTTTCGAAAATTCAAAATATGTCCGTTATTATGCATCGGATCGAAAAATTGTATAGAGCCAATCTTATTGCAAATTAAATTTACTATAAATATTGTTATATACATTTATTCTCTATCTTGAATATTAACCGAGATATTTGCATTTTTATGAAGTCTGTGGTTCGTATTATGTCGGCCATCTTCGTCAATTCTCGGCTCAGGCGGAACTTCTTCTAACCTGTCGTTTTTAACCTTACCTTACCTTCTTTACTTTGTGAGATTTATGCAAATACGTTCTGTTCATCCGCCCCCTCCCCCTTCTTTAGTTCTTGGACTACTAAAATTTGAGTTATTAAAATATAAATTATTCTTACAATTCAGAAGCCGTTTCAGTTGGGAATTTATTTTAATTTACTGAAAGATTTCTCATTATCTAATCAAGGTGGTATTGTGTTACTAGTGTGCAGATTTCTCTATTGTAAAACTTTACGGGGGAAATCTGCTTAGTTTACGCAGCCCCTGCGTGATGGACTTTTTTGGATTTTGTTTTGAATTCAATTCTCTGCAATCGTTGTTCTTTAAATTTTTTTCTGTAACTTAAAATTTGAAATATCAGTGGATCGAAAAGCTTATAAAACTAATGTAGTAATTGAATACATTGCTATTATTATCTCATTCTCATTATGTTCCAACATGTTAAAAGATGAATCACCATTGTAGCGGCATCTCAAATAAATAATAATATTCTTATCTACAATATGAAGCAAGTTGTTTGTATTTAAGTGGGCCCTACTTATAATTCTCTAATTTTTACTATAAGTAACTTCTGTTTACATAATCTTCTTATCAGAGGAGAAATAGCGAATAGGTGGTGAAATGACCAGTCCATACCAGGACGAGAGAAATCTGCCTAGTTAACGTATCACCTGCGTGTCAGGATGTTTAATAAATAAGAAATATTAAATCCTGGTCTAGTCTAGTGTTGGTTGTTTGTTTTGTCTAATGGCTAGCAAATGTTGAGTTTATGCTATTTGTTTCTCTTATAATTCCGTAGTGTTTGATAAAAGACTCATTTGAGTCCGGCATTAGCAGATTTCCCTTAAAAGAAAATAGCCTTTGAGGTTGAATTCATGATATGATATTCGATAAATGTCCTCAAGGTCCGTTCAAAATTAAATATTAATGTATTTAAGAATTACGTTATTAACTCATAACTGTTTATTTCTTCTACACCGTACTCGATATTTAATAGCTTCATTCAACACTGAAGATCATATTAGTTAATGACTGAAATTGTACACGGATTAGGGTGGCTTTAGAGAAGAGGGAATTTAGAAACTCAAAATATCTCCGTTATAAGTCTGATCGAAAGTTTATTTTATCAAGCATTTAAAACTATTTGTTAAACCACTGATGCTTTACTATTGTCGTTCTGTACATTTTCTATTAACACAAATATTAAACGAGCTACTAGCATTTTCTTGTTTTAAGGCTCAAGTAAACCCTCACTATTACTCATCGAATTTTGAATTGGAAATAGAGAATGTATTGGTGACATGGCATAACTAGTCTGAGAAATCTGCTTGGTTTACGCAGCCCCTGCGTGTCGGGCCTTTGTCTCATTTGCTCTGATGGTATTTTTGTTATAAGTGAAATTTCATAAAATCTTTAGAGCTTTTTAGTTGGCGGTTTGTATTATTTCACTCGTAAAATAACATTCATTGGAGGAGAGTAATGAATAGCTAGGTGTTTTATACACAACTTGACGTCAACAACGACCTTGACTGCATCTCAGATAAAACTTCAACATCTTTCATGGTTCGAAAAATGTCCATCAATCCTACCAAGTGGATTACGATACTGAGGTCATTTCAAATTTCTGTTTATAAATATAATTATATATATATATATATATATATATATATATATATATATATATATAGAGAGAGAGAGAGAGAGAGAGAGAGAGAGAGAGAGAGAGAGTCTGTTTAATGCTCTAGTGGTCTTTATTTTTGTCAGAACGTTATCAAATTTAATATTTAAAAGTTCTTCTATAGAACTAAAGATCAAGTTTGATAAAGGTTGAAATCGCACCATTTCATCTGTAATCGCCAAGGACCCATACAGCACACTCTAGAGTTATTATATCAATTCACAAACCTAGTAAAAGGTCAAATATAAACCTCAGAGAAAAAATTTTTCGGATGTTTGGTTTCTCTCACATTTGGGTTTGCAAGGTTATGAAATGGCGGATTTGGAAGCTCGCAGAGCTTCAAAAGATTATATTTCAAAGGTAGAAGTCAGTCTGGTTGAAAAAACATGAAAACAAACTAACTTAAAAGAACTCCTTGGAGACGATGAAAAAGACATCTAAAGGCTCATGGCATTCTTAATAGAAACTCATTTGATTCAAGAAATATAGACGCACCTTTTACCGCTAATGACAATAGTAGATGCGGTATATTGTAATAAATAAATCGGACCAGGAGGAAGGTGAGTTTAGAATTGGTTAAAATAAATAACCCAAAATGCCTCCGATATTATGAAGTCGGATCATAAAATGTTATATAATTGCTGTGCCATTCATTTTTTTGTGGCATAAATATTCATCATTATGATCTAAAGGCTTCGCAATTACTGAGTTCTTTCAGAAGCTGCTCTTTTCATATTATTCTGCTCACCGAAGTCCTCAAATAGTGTTTCCATGCCTCCATCTTCCCTTATACCCAAGATGTGATGAAGTTGTCCTTATAATTTCCACTCTCCTTTTTGACTTTGGTAAGAGTTTTGATCTCACTTACCTTATTTAGCACTTCCATATTAGATTATTTTGACTTCAACTGTTTCTAGTGATTCTACGCCAGATCCACCTTTCCATTGCTACCAAGCTATTATATTCCCTTTGGGGCTCAGGTTAGCCATGCGAGTTAAAGCGTTCACCTTTATCTCACATGGCAAACCTAGAGTGGCGAGTTCGATTCTCGCCTGTGCAAAGGAAATTATTTAGTGGCAAAATGCATTGAATAACATCCTAAAATCCCACCCTGGCTAGAAAAGGGTGGTAACCTGTAGATAACCCGTCCCAATTAGCCTCAGTTGCAAAAATTGGACGTTAATAAATAATAATAATAATATTCCCAGCGCACGCACATTACTTAGCAAACATTATTTTGGTATCATTTTGGCATGATTTCTTCCATTCTTTCTCCTCATAGTAATCCTATGAGAACTTATTTATTTGAGTACATTTTCCATTGCCATATGGCTTTTTACGTGTATGATTATGTTTAAATACATTTTTACAATATATAATATTTAAGGGGTTATTACAATATAATAAAATATAATAAAAATAAAATTATGAAATAAGCAAGTTAATTACAAATAAAATAAATAAACGTAAACTCAACCGATGTTATGGATTTTCTCTTCTTTGATTTGAGAGTTTATGTAAGGCAAATATATTGAATTATAATTCTCTTTCTTCACTTTATTTTCTAATGTATTTTTGCTACATCCTAGTATACATGCTTATATGTTAAAATACTTCTTTTGCTTTAGAAGGGTTGTTTGCAAGTCCTATTAGCAGATTTCTCTTAAGGGAAATCAGCTATTGGGGTCGTACTAATGACGCGATTTTCAAAAAATTTCTTCTAATGTCCATCGATCCTGCCTAGGAAATGACGAAAATGATGGCCGTTCAAAATTGTATATATATATATATATATATATATATATATATATATATATATATATGTGTGTGTGTGTGTGTGTGTGTGTGTGTGTGTGTGTGTTAACGCTCTAGCGGTCGCAATTTTTGTTTGATCGTTACCAAACTCGATATTTAAAAGTTTTATGCAAAAAGACAGATTAAGTTCGTTAATGGCTGAAATCGGACCAATGGGAGGGGGGGGGTTAGAGAGGGGATTTTTGAAAATTCGAAATAGCTCCGTTATTATGTGTCAGAACAGAAAATTGTATAGAACCAATCTTATTGAAAATTAAATTTTTGTTCTATACATTTATTCTTTATTTTGATTATTAACCGAGATATTTGCATTTGTATTCTGTGTGGTCGGCAGGAGTAGCTATGTTTGGGACTTTCCGTCGAGAGCTAGGGCGGCCGTTTCCGTAACTGTTCGTCCCTGAATAGGTTTATAGATTACTTACTACTACTGTTGCTATTAGGCAGATTTCTCTATTGTAAATCTTCACGTGGGAAATCTGCTTAGTTTAGGCAGCCCCTGCGTGACGACTTTTTTTCTATCGACTTCAGCAGAAGTAGGTAGGACTTGAGTATTAAGAAAGCTCTTTTTTTTTTTTTTTTTTATGTAGCCCCCAGTAAATAACAACTTCTTTTTGATTTAGGCGGCGGACTTTATTCTTCGGCTAAATAATTTCCTATTGGCCGCGATTGGTCTTTAAGTTAACAGGTTTGTTACAGCGTGAGCTTTAATTCCTATGGGCAACCTGACGATGTATGGGCACCATTATTCCAAGTCTCCCAAGCTGTGTCTATGATTCTGGGAGAGTTAATGGTCGTAATGCAGGCTGCTTGAAGTGGTTGTGATATATATGACACCAGTTCCCCAATCAATGATGCTCCTATAGTGCATAAAGAATTTATGTGGCATTTCGAGTTGTTGAGCATTCGCTGGTTCAGATCCACCCAAGAAGATGAGACAGGGAGCAATATAGCCGGCACATACTCAACAAGTAGGCAAACATAATCCAGATGGCTGGCCCCAACTCAAATAAAACACATCCACCTCACTCCACTTCAAGACTTCTCCCCATCTCTCTCTGAGGACCCTCCCTGTCACTCAGATTATACCTGAAGATGTTTACATCTTTAACTGAAGTCCTAATTCTAGGGCCTTTAATACCGGACTGCTCCTGAATAACTTATACAAATGACTCCCAGGGAATTGGCCCCTAGCTGTTTGTCTACCTGGACATGTCCTAACTACGTCGGCGTGGAGTCTTAAGAAGGTTACGGCTGATGTCTATTTTAGTTCCGAGTGGGTGCTGCCTACTGTCTTGCAAAAATCATTATCAAGCAGCTTAATTAATAGGAAGGCGTAATTATAACTCACCGCTAGGAGTTCCGAACGGTTTCAGTTGTAGACAAGGTCAGCTATTCAGCCGGGAAACTTATTGCATAGAAAACGAAAAAAGGAAAACAACTTGTATAGGTGTGCCGTTGTAAATATCCATTGTCATACCCTTGTTCCAGCGAATTTCCATTTCTGGAATACTGTAGTACCGTAGACCACATAGTAAGCCTAACACCTCATTCGTTCGCGTGTGGATGCTTAATCGTGATAACCTATAAATGTAATGTCGATTGCCTCTTGAATTAGAATTATAAACTTTTTTTAAAATATGCCGGACTTATGAGGAAAATTCGTTAATGGAATGCATTGGCTTTTCTCGCTTCTAAGAAGGAAATGTCGATCAACTTGATCTAGAAGAGATTTTCTATAGTGTAAAAACCGCCTAAATTGGTTGTATCTTTGTACGAAATCTATAGAATGCGGTCTTACTTCTATTATTGCATTTCCATGAATTTATTTACTAACTTAATTAATTTAATTACTCAAGAAATTACAATAACTACAAGGCTATACAAAACCCATATATTTCAATGAATTATGGGCACGTAATCTGACAGCAAATTGTCTCAATCGAGAAAATTGTTCTTTTGATGATTTGAGGAATTCAATGTAGATTAAGATTATCAGAGAATGAACTTGTGGACTTCATCAGACGAATATTCTTATTAATGAAGTATAAGTTTAAATTCGTTTCGGGACATATTTAAGAGCAGAAAACTGAATGAAAATAAAATTGCTGCTTAAACTAAGCAGGTTTTCAACGCACCGGAACATATGCTGATGTTATCCTCTGTTTCTCCCGCAGTAAGAAACCTATGTATACAGGAATTAAAATGTTAGTTGGACTTGAGATGTTGTTAATCACTGAGGTACTTAAAGTAAAAATCGGATGAACAGATGGAGGGGGGGGGGGGTTAAAAAAGGCTGAATGCATGTAACTCCATTAATATTCGATTCTGAGAAAAAATGTACTACAACAATATTTGACAATTAACATTCCAACAACATTGGTACATTACAATTTTTCAATCCGAATTGTAGTGACCTAGATATTTTGAATTTTCCATTATTCCCCACTCTAACCACACACCCCAGCCAAATTTCAACCATTACCAAGCGGTTAAAATCGAGTGGGGTGTTGCTAAAAATCATGCCGTCTTGAACGTAAAATCGCAAATGATGACCCCGAAAATATAAGCCCTTAAGAGTAATCAGCTAAAAAAATTCTTCTTTTGGTTAATCCTGGACTTAATATGGTAAATTTTGGCTTATTACTATCTCCATTTACAGTGTAAGACCGTCATCTTCAAGACTGTCGTTAGTTGTATTTAATAGACGGATTTTAATCTATCGTATAGAAGATTTCCCATGAAGAAAAAGTCCGTCACGCAGGGGCTGCGTAAACTAAGCAGATTTCGCACGTGTAGTTTTACAATAGAGAAATTTCACGAGAGCCGAAGACTTAAGAACACGGCCGTACCAGCTTTTGGCGGGAAACTCACTCTCATCCGTTACCCGCCCCGATTTCATAAAATTGCATATATCTCGGTTAATATGCAAGATGAGAATAAATGTATATAACAATATTTATAGTAAATTTAATTTGCAATAAGATTGATTCTATACAATTTTTCGATATGACGTATAGTAACGGATTATTTCAAATTTAAGAAAATCCTCCCCTCTAAACCCCCCTCCTCCCACTTGTCCGATTGCAGCCATTAATGAACTTGATCTTTCTTTTTACATAAAACGACTAAATATCGAGTTTGGTAACGATCAAACAAAAATTGCGACCGCCAGAGCGGTAACAGACAAGTATATATATATATATATATATATATATATATATATATATATATATATATTTTTGAACGGACCTCATTTTCGTCATCAACTAGGTAGGATCGATGGACATTAGAAGAAATTTTTCGAAAAACGCGTCATCAGTACGATCTCCAACAGCTATTGAATTAGAAATCAGCTATTGAGGTTGTATGAATGGTGCGATCGTTATATATTTATTTATTTTTATTTTATATTTTAAAATAATGACTCGTGTTTGATGAGCGTAAAGAATCTCAATTAAGTTGAGCTGCCTCACTTCATTGCTAATATAAATAAAGTGTTTCTTTGTTTAAATAATATCAATAAAATGTTTCCGTCTCCAAATTAAGGGCGATAGACACTTGTCGATTTGTTTTTATCACATCATAATTATAACCTCAATAACTGGTTTCCCTTAACATGAACTGCTCACAAATATACGAGTATTTGTAGTCTAATCGACATGCGAGTTTCAAAATTTAGTTCAGTGATCACTAATCCCTCACTGATACTGATACTGATGGTAGAATTCAGTTTTGGACATTCATATAACAATGGTCTGACAATGGAAATTGAAATAGATAAAAAAAAATGGCACAATTACAATGTATTAAATCTATGAATTTTATTTTAAGATATTATGGAATACCTATGTCTCTGACTTACCTTAGTATGAGATAAAACAACAAAGTTAATTTATGAAGCATTTTTTTTTTTATCCCTAAAGATTTAAAAGATTGCAAAGGGAGATAGTAGTAAGTAAGAAATAAATGAGTTATATATTCTTTTCATAAAGAATAAAGAAGCATATCTCATCATGAAAATGTAGTTTATGTTTGTAACTTTACAGTCATACTGATTTGCCCCAATAAAATTTCAAGTAAATGTTGAAGTGGTAAATAATAATATTCTTTTCCACTGCATGGCATGTTTAAAGGACATTGTAGTCATTTATGCACATATAAATTATTACATTATGCAGATGTGTCATTGCTTTCAGAATAAAGATATAAAAAACAAACAACAAACTTATGCATGTTTTAATTTAAACCTCAGTTAGCAACATTCAGTGAATGTTTTCAGTACTGTCGATAATGTTACTTTCTAGGAACTTCAGGGATGTATATTAGCATATTTCCTTAAGGGAAACTAGAGGCTATTGAGTTGTACTCATCACGAGATTATTTGTATGTCAAACATTTCTTCAAATGTTGATGAGATGGACTATCCAGCAACCGTGCCTGAGCGGGTGCCTGTGAGTGTATTTATTGTGATTCCGTGATTACTACTATAAACACGGAGAAGGGATCATCAGCATCTAGTGTTCCAATATGAAGGAAAACTGCTTACTTTACACAGAAGCTAAACGACAGATTTTTTACTTTCTATAAAGGTCGGATAACTAAGTTCAGATACAGCGGCATATTTCATCTCACCACATATTCTCAATTTCTGAATAAGAAACTGACGAGTAAAAATGGGGTTTACTGAAGGCTGAAATCAAGAACTTACCAATAACTCGAATAATATTTGAGTAACGAAAAAATGTACCAGGCACCAATTGTAGTGCATCAATAGTTCAGCAAGATTGGTTCTAAAACATTTTTCAATTCGACACATAATAACTATTTCTAAGAAATATTTAGAATTTTCGAAATCCCTTATATTCCGATTTTGATTTTGGCCATTGACGACTATGATCTAAGTGTTGAATGAAATGGTTAAATATCAAACATGTTATTGATCAAATAAACATTCTTGAGTCAAGAAAACAATGTATTTGCATGTATCTTATCAAGTTAAGGTCTCTTGAAAACAATATACGGTATTTGTGATCGGAATAAGATTGTTGTTAAAGTGTGACTACAAAAAGCTGAGGTTTACTTAAAGCAGAAAAACAAAAAAATGGAAAACTCTTAGTTAATATTCAAAATAGAGAAAAAAACGGGTCGAGAAATATATATAGAACATTGAATTTGCAATAAGATCGGTTCCGTACAAGTTTTTGAGTACGACGTAATAACTAACGGAGATATTTAGAATTCTTGAATTTTCAGCCGTTAATAAACTTGATCTCTAGTTTTACATAAATTGTTTAAATTGAATGTGTATAGAAAAACAGTTATAGAACATTTGAATAGCATTTTTTGCAGGAATCATCTTGCTGTTCTTCCTCTCTAAACCACCCTTCGTTCGACTTCAGATGTTAAGGAACTTGATCTTTAGTTTTACATGAAACGCTTATAATCGAGTTTGGTAGAGATCAACGAATTAGTTTGATAGCAGACAAGTATATATACATATATATATATATATATATATATATAAAATTGTAACCTCTGTCTGTACATTGATTTTTTTCGCGAAATTTCACGATAACTTTTCGTTTCACATGTCATAGACACCATAACTGCATTTTGTTTCTTTGGTGTCTGTTTGAACGGCTGAACCGAATTTTATGAAACATTGTATGTATATTACTACTAGCCCAACTTAGACTTTAGGCTATATTAATATTCTCTAAGACAAACAGGAGTGGGGGTTATAAGGGAGGCCTGAAATTAAAAATAGCCATATTTCGTATCCTATTGGTTTTTCGGCAAGTATGAACATAACAAAAGTTGTTTATTTTGTTATTTAGAGTAACTTTTTTTGTATATACTTTTTTCATATACTTAATTATAAACTAGATATACGCTAAAACCTAGAGCGGAAGTGAACAGTTTATTTGGCACAAAAGAGTCAACCGAACTAAATAAAACTCAGTATGTGTATTAGCACTAACGCCTTCATTATTATAAGCTATACCAACATTTCTAGGGACGGGCAGGAGTGGGGGTTGTAAGGGAGGCCTACATTTAAAAATAGCGGTATTTCGCCTGAAATAAAAATTCCCGATATTTCATTGTCTATTTGTATTTCGACAAACGTGCACTTAAAAAAAAGTGGTTTACTTTGTTATTTTGAGTAACTTTTGTTTTATACATTTCTCCAGGAACAATGTTTGGAGCAAGTAATTAGCGTAGAAATATTGATATACTCAACAATTCTTTCTAATATGAACTACCAGGTACCTCACCTGGAAAAATTAATTCAAATGTTTGTAAATATTTTGTCCTTAATAATTCAAATCTATGTTTAATGCAAAGGAGACGGGAAATATGACAATTTGGAGGACAGTGAAGTCTTGAATTTTATTATTAACAAATCCACAGCAACGACGGGTATAGACCCTAAACACTGGGGTGGATAAATGTCAAAATGTTGTGCAAAGTAAAGCCTTGCTAATAAAATACCTTCACCATTCAGCCTCAAATGAATTCCCGGGCGAAGCCGGGTATCTGAGCTAGTATATATATATATATATATATATATATATATATATATATATATATATATATATATACATATAATTTTGAACGGACACCATTTTCGTTCCTTCTTAGGTAGGATCGATGGACATTTGAGGAAATGTTTCAGTGACATCCTCAATAGATGATTTCCTTTAAGAGAAATCTGCTAATACTATTCGTGTTATAATTCCTTTCCGTCTTCTACTAGTGGGCCATCGGACTCTGAACGTTGGTGACAGGGTTTTTCATTGCTGACGTCGAACGGAAATTCCCAATCCGAAAAGTGAGGTGTATTTTGAAATGTGTCGTATGGATGGAACCTGTTTGCCAGCGATGGAGCGACAGGTAACTCATTGAATAAACATGGCCGAGGCCAGATCCAGCTGCTTTTCCAAACAGCGGATTAACATCTCAACATTTCCTCTGATCCTATTCTGGACGATTCATTGGTCGACGTGAGAGTTATCCTCTACACATTCATTAGGCTTTCCCCAAAACACCTTCTTACGGTCCGTTCTTTTCTTCCTTCAGGAAAATGATTTTGGATTCGTGTCCTTACTTTCCTTATACTGGTTTCGGCATATAGACATCATGATCTACTTTGCAAACAGAACAGTTCCTTCCTTTGCACATTCTGCGTTATGCTATTTACATGAATTGATAGGAATCTATTTCTTTGCCTACCCAAATAGGGTTAATTCCGCGGGTTGGGTACATCAAAATTTACTGAAATTATGAGTGGAGCGTATACATCATATCGTAGAAACTCGATTTGAGAAACAACAAAATGAGGGAGTGGATTTGTTTAAATATGGTTTGGCAAGAGTTGGACCAAGTAATTTTGTGAACATTGAAGTTTTTTCTGGGTAAGCAGGAAACAACATTTTCAGATTATGTATTGTACGGTTGAGACTTAAAAAAGAAGGAAAGTTTTGGAATCCACAATATTCTATACTTCAAGAACGCCAACAATTGAAGTGTTTACTCAAAAATTAATCAGGATACCCAAGCGTATTAGTGCGTTGTTCCTAATTTCACTAGGAAAATTTTGAGTTTTGGTTCGGACCATAGGAATTTATTTAATGCCAAACTCAATAAATAAAATCAAAACCTGCAGATAACCCGTCTCAATTTGCCTGTGTAGTGGAAAGTTGACGTTAAAAATTAGCAAAAAAGTCAGTCACGCAGGTGCCAAGTAAACTAAGAGGATTTCCCACGCGAAGGTGAACATAAGATAAAATATACAAACACTACCGTGAATGCTCAGTAAATATACAATACAAATTAATAATCACTACAATGTAAAGCGACTGAATTGCAAACCAACAGGCCAGCCAGCCTCATAGTGCTGCATAGACAGACCGGAAAGACAAACAATTAATGAAATATATCTGAATGTAATATATTAATTTCATTGAAAACAATTCCCTAAAGCTAGTACTGTAATTTGGAATGAATCAGAATCAGTTTTATCTCAATCGCTCAAATTTTAGTAAACAAAAGAAGGGGGGGTAAAAGTTTAATGAAAACAATATTTGGTATTTAGACTTCGAATAATGTGGGTTATTATATAACAGAGTAATGTTTATGTAACGTGAGTAAAAGTGGGGGTTTACTGAGGGCTGAAAAATGAAAATATCTCGGTTAATATTCAAGATAAAGATATAGTAAATTTACTCTGCAATAAGATTTATTCTATGCACTTTTTCAATCCGACTTATAGCAAGGGAGATATTTCAAATTTTCAAAATTCTCCCACTCTAAACCACCCTCCCCGAGTCCGAGTTTAGTCGTTAACGAACTTGATCTTTCTTTTTACATGAAACGACTAAATATCCAGTTTGGTAACGATTAAACAATAATTGCGACCTCTAGAGCGGTAACTGACATATATATATGTATGAAGGAAGGATGGATGGACATTTGAAGAAAAATTTCAAAAATCGCGTTATGAGTACGACATCAATAGCTGATTTCTCTTAGGGGAAATTTGCTAAAATTATTCACTAAAATTGTATACTTAAGGAGTATTACCAATACAGGCATATTAGAAATATATCCTAGGGAACCAAAAGGCATAATAGAAATGTCTAGATATACGACGTGGCCCTTAACTTGACAAATGGCACAAGTTTCATTTGAAAAATTATCATAGTGTCCCCGATAGTAGGTGTATTTACAGATATTATCTATAAGCAGTAGATATACTGATTGCTTCCTGCTCCAGAGATAATTATCTCCAACTGGCAGGTATTGGAGACTACAGTAGAATTATTAACTAGATACTATCAGTCCTGACCTGGTCCAGGTAGGTTCAGCAGTTCTACAAGTGCAACAGCTGGACCCATTGGCACATTTACTGGCAACGCTTAAAGCCCTTGGATTTGGTTACTTGCAGATTTGATGGAGCATGTACTCATGACGAATTTTTTCATCTCGAAAGGTTTCTTCAAATGTCCATCGTTTCTAATCTGCAGATGACGAAAATGAGACCCGTTCAAAACTATATATAAATACGTATGGGTGTGCGTTAAAAGCTCTAGCGCTCGCAAAGTTAGTTTGATCGTTAACTAATTCGGTATTTTATTTTATGTAAAAATAAAAATTAGTTAGTGACTGAAATCGAACCAGTGATAGGGGGTAAAGTGAGAGAATGTTTTCTTTTAACATTCACACAGAAAAAAAAATTCCGTCACGCAGGGGCTGCGTGAACTATGCAGACTTCCCACCTGTTGGCCACTACCGATCTCATCTCACCACAAATTCTCTATATCTACGGAAAAATGCCGATTAGAAAAGGCAGGGGAATAACTCGCCTTATGTTTGAGTTAGGAAAAATTGCATAGAACAACAATTGTTCAGCATTAATTCTTTAAAAAGATTGGTTTTATAAAATTTACGATCCGACTCATTACAACCGAGTTATTATGAATTTTGAACATCAACTCCCCCTTTCTGAAGCCCTACTATTCCAGCTCCAAGTTCAGACAATAAAAAATATGATCTTTAGTGTTGACAAAGACAGTGAATAATCGAGTTTGGTATAAATCAAATAAGCATTTAAGAAGCAATTATCGTTAATATGACATGAGTAGGAAAGGAGGTTTACTGATGGCTGAAAACAAATAAATCTAAATATATCGGCTAATACATATTATAGCGAAAGTACGTAAATAACTACTTTTACGGAGAAATTAAATTGCCAATAAGGTTGCTTCAATACCCTTTTAGCAGATTTCCCTTAAGGGAAACCAGCTATTGAGGTCGTACTCATGATGGAATTTTCAACATTTTTCTTCAAATGTCCATCCTACCTAGTAGATGACAAAAATGAGGTCCGTTCAAAACTGCATATATATATATATATATATATATATATATATATATATATATTTGTCTGTTACCGCTCCAGCGGCCGCAATTTTTGTTTGATCGTTACCAAACTCGATATTTAGTCGTTTTATGTAAAAAGAAAGATCAAGTTCGTTAACGGCTGAAATCGGACCTGTGGGAGAGGGGGTTTAGAGGGGAGGATTTTCGAAAATGCGAAATATTCCGTTACTATACGTCGCATCGAAAAATTGTATAGGATCAATCTTATTGCAAATTAAATTTACTATAAATATTGTTATATACATTTATTCTCTATCTTGAATATTAACCGAGATATTTGCATTTTTATTAAATCTGGGCGGATAACGGATGAGAGTGAGTTTCCCGCCAAATCTAGGTCGGCTGTTTCCTTAACTTTTCGGCTCTTGTGAAATTTCTCTATTGTAAAACTTCACGTGGGAAATCTGCTTAGTTTACGCAGCCCCTGCGTGACGGACTTTCTTCGAGATATTCCGAATTTTCGGGATGAAACTCCAGTTTGTCATACCAGCATAAATTGGAAATCTGCTTAGTTTACACAACCTCTCCAGCCTTAATATTTTTTTTTTTTATTATTGATACAAATTTAATAAGAATGTTTTTGTCTTTTCCAGAAGCCCTGAAGTCACCTGCAGCTATTCTCCAAGGGGTTTCGGTGAGTTGAAATATGTTCTTATTGCATACTTGAGTCCAATTGCATGCAATTATTTACATAGAAGGTTAATAACGGTAAATAGCCCGGCAGTACTACGCTGTCAATTACGAATAAGATGCAGCCTACGCACTTCAGACCTACACACACACAAACACAGATCCCGAATTCAAATGCATAAACATATGTATTTATGAGCCTTGATTATTGGGTGCAAGCGGAAGTTGTATTGACCTCTATTTATAAAACTAGGGTAGGTATCTAATTTTGATTGCAAATTTCGAGTGGGACTGTCGTGCTAAATGCTCTGCTAAATGTAGTTCTCTTGCTAATTCACACCTTTGCTCGTAGAAATCCCGTTTGTTTAGGTATAATAGGTCTTGTAATGGCTGGACAAATTATGAATATTATTACCATTGACGTTGCGAATATATTGCATAAAATGTAAATTCTGTGTCTCGTTAAAGGCTCAATATGACGTAACTTTAGCAGCAGTTCATAGCAGTTGACTGTACAATTTTAAGGTCTGCTGACTCTATTTTTTTTTTATTTATTTATTTAAGATGCCGCTGCAATGGCGATTCATCTTTTAAAATGTTTGAGTATAGTTTTACTAAATTAAATAAAAACTAAAATTTTTACATAGCTAAGTTTTCTCAAATGTACTAAATAAATAGAATGGACAAGACTAAATATAAATTGTTAGTATATTGACAACATGAGGGTAAAAAAGTAAAAATAAAACAACAAAAAAAAATAATGAAAAAAAAATATTAACAGAAAAACTAAAAGAAATAGTTTAACTGGGAGGAGGCAAAACTTATATTCCACGTACAGTGCTTGCTATATACAACTTTCATAATCGTAAATAATAGCTTTTATATTTCATCAAATAACCCAATATTTCTTAAATACTTAAAAACATCTTCTATAAATTGGCCCCAATTAGCCTTTGTTGCAAAAAGTAGACGTTAATAAATAAAAATAATAATAATATAAATTGGCTACTGTCGGCCAGTAGCCAATTTATACGCAGACTCTAGAGAGGACTTTATCACTTATGTAATAATAGTTAAGAGTTTACGTACAAAAAACTAGTATTTATGCTAAAATAAAATGATAATGGCTACAAGCAGTAAGTAAGTCATTTTCAATGATCAAGCGATTTTATGAGCCAAACGAAAACGAACCAGCAGAATTATGTTAAAAAGTCCGTCACGCAGGGGCTACGTTAACTAAGCAGATTTCCCACGAGTGTCACATATTTGTATTTATCTGAAAAAGTAAAAGTTCAATGAGTACAATATTTGGTGTTTAGTATACAAATGAAGTGCTTCACAATATAATAGCGTATTGTAAATATGGCATGTGTTGGAGTGGGTGTTTACTCAGGGCCGAAAACTAAAAAAAATGCAAATATCTCCGTTAATATTAAAAACAATGAAAAAACGTACATAAAAACATTTATGGAATATTACATGTACAATAAGACTGGCTTAAGGGAAATCTGCTAAAAAGTCGTTCACACAAAGTGAGCTAAGCAGATATTCCACGGGATGGTATGGTACATTTACTCTACCTAGTAAATTTAAATTGTAACAAAATATACTTCTGTAAACTAGGGTATTTTAGCAGATTTCCCATAAGGGTAATGAGCTACTGAGGTCGTACTCATGACAAGATTTACGAAAATGTCTTCAAATGTCCTTAGATCCTTTAGAAGATGACGAAACTGATGCCCGTCCAAAATTATATATATATTTGTATTAACGCTCTAGTGGTTATAATTTTTGTTTTATCTTTCCTAACTGAATATTTAATTATTTTATGTAAAAAGAAAATTAAAGTTCATTAATGACTGAAACCAGACAAGTGGGAAGGGGAATATAGAAGAGGGAATTTCGAAACTTCGTAATATCTCCGTTATTATAAGTCGGATCGAATAATTTTATAGAACTTATCTTATTCCAATTTCAATGTTCTATAAATGCTGTTTTATACATATTTCCGGTGTCATGAATATTAATCGAGATATTTAGATTTTTTAGTTTTCGTCTTCCAGTAATCCCCCACTCCCACTCATGTCATACTAGCAAAAAGATGTTAAATCATGAACAAATTTTATGGAAGCTTATGGGAGGACACGGAAATATTTTGTGTGATGCTGTCACCATTTAAGATTTTATGTTGTGAGCACGAAAATATTTATTTGAACTATTCTATACTTGATATTAAATTTTTTCATTCGACACTAAAGTTCAAAGTCATTAATGACCGAAATCGTCCCAGGAACGAGGGGGGGGGTATAGATGAGGGATTCGTAGGCACATAATATATCTGCTATTGTGACTCGCATCGAATAATATTTTATGACGAATCTTGTTAAACTATTACAACCACTAGAGAGTTATTTTTATTTTCTTGTTTTGGATCTTCAATAACCCCCACTTCTACTCATCGAAGTTTTACTTAGAAATGGAAAATATATGGTGAAATGAGATCAATAGAGTATTATGCCATAAAGTGGGAAACTGCTTAGTTTACGCAGCAGCTGCGTGGTGGAGTTTTTCTACTGACGCCCCTAAATAACTATATTTTTTCACAGTTTATATTTATTACATATATACGTTTGGCTGTTCATAAAACGTGCATACATCTACCGCTTCCTTCAATAAGCTGAAGGTAAATTAAGTCCGTTATTCGGGGAATGCGTTAACTGAGATTTCCCACGTTCCCCAAGGATTTGCATTTATCTCAAAACGTAAAAGTTCAATAAGAGCAATACTTGGTATTTAAACTTCAAATAATTTTCTTCATTATATAACGGCTTACTTTTAATATGCCCTGAATAGGAGTGGTGGTTTACCGAAAGCCGAAAACTAAAAAATCTAAATATCTCGGTTAATATTCATAACACGGAAAATATGTATAAACAACATTAATATTGAATTTGGAATAATATTAGCTCTTTAAAATTATTCTATCAGACGTATAATAACGAAGATGATTTATTTTAAGGTAAATCTGCTAAAACATCTACTAGGTAGGATTGTTGTACATTTGAAAATATAGTTTTGAAAATAGCGTCATAACAACCTTTAATAGCTGATTCCCTTTAGGGGTGATCCCCTTCCATCCCCGTTTGCTAGGGGGTATTATTAATAAGGTTTTATGTAATTGGTAGTATTATTTTGGCGGCCAATTTCATATGGTGCAATTGGTCTCTCTTATACTAAATTTTTAGATTAGAACAATTGTCTATGGTATGTACTGGAACAAGCGGTGTATTTATTTAATTGAAAGGATATTAATTACATGGAAGTATTAGTGTATGTGAATGAGCTATTACCAAACAGTGCATAATCACAGAGTTATCACCGACTATTGCCTAACCTGATAACGCTATTATCACGTCTAGAGGTCGCCAGTGTTTGTTTGTTGAACACTTTCCCTGCTGGGAAATATTTGTTGAATGTTTTACCAACCCAGAAAGGTGGATTTGAATCTCTCACTCTCTCTCACACACACGTGTGCGTGTGTGTGTGTGAGAGAGAGAGAGAGAGAGAGAGAGAGAGAGAGAGAGCTCTAGTTGTCCTTTATTTTCTTTGGTCGTTACCAAATTCAATTTTTGAACATTTTATATAAAACTAAGGATCAAGGTAAGCTTTAATGAAACCTGGTGGAGGGAGGTATTTAACCAATCTCGTAACACACGTAACTTTTTTCTTTATATAGAATTTTGACCGAAATATTTACATTTGATTAGCCTATCACTCCTATTCATATCTTATTAACAATTAGCCGATATATTATGAAACTTGTACTTCCAAGCTCAAATAACAGATATTTTTAATTGAGATTACATAATATCTGTCTGATCAATACAATATTTGAATTGAACCGTTTCTTGCAATATTAAAGAATTTATCCCCTTAGCGATAAAATCGCCCCTGAAAGAGCGATACAAATTTACAAATCCTCTTGAGTTTGATTGAAAAATATGATATAACCAATTTTATTGTGAATTTAATTCCTTTAGCCACTATTTTGGATACGGTTTCTAATATATCACTTATATTAACAGTGCTATTTTATTTGTTAGCAGATTTCCATTAAGGGGGGTTTAAAGGGAGGAATTTCGAAAATTTGAAATATCCCAGTTATTATCCATCAGATCAAAACTTTTTTTGCAGACTGAATGTTACTATATATATATTTTTCCTATCATGAATATTAACCGACATATTTGCTTTTTTTAGTTTTCAATCCTTATTAAACCCCTATGCCTACTCATGTGATATTAACATTAAGCTATTATATCATGAACCACTTTATTCTAAGCTTAAATACCAAATATTGTTTTCAAGAGACTTGTATTATGCGAGATACATGCAAATTCTATATTTATGCCGCCAGCGACTAAGATTTTACGTTTTTCTGTTTATTTGTTTTATACCATACTCTATATTTAACTATTTCAGTGACACACTAAAGATCATGTTTGTTATTGGCTGAAATCGGAGCTGGATTTGGTGGAGTTTAGGGGTGGGGGGAGGAATACTCAAAATTATGCCTTATTATAAGTAGGATCGTAAATATTATATTATTTAGAAATAGAGAATTTAAGGTGAGATATCAGAAGTCACGGCCCTGTGACGGACTTTTTTGGTTTAAATTCCCACTTCTGCTCAACGAGCTTTATCCTGAGTATCTTTGTCACTAAACGTGTCACTCTTACATTTTATCGAGTGTTTAGAGAGGCTTCTAACTACAGGGGAAATGGTAATCAATTTTAACTTAATCATATAATACTGTAGATTTCATTAGGTAATAGCTGTAATCGACCATTCAAGTTCCTTCAAATCCCTTCAGGAGTACTTCAAAATTCGAAATATCCGTTATTATGAGTGGGATCAAAAACCATTTGGTAACCAATCTAGTCGAAATTTTAATTATCTTATTAAGAGAGAATATCAAGTGTATTTTTTTAGTTTCAGATTTTTGTAAACTCCCATTTCAATTCATTCTGTTTTCACTCGAATTGCCTTAGTCACTCAGCATGTCTTTCCTATCAAACGTTTTATTTCCTGTTTACATAGGCTTCTTGCTGCAGAGAAACAGAGAACAGATTGTGAGATGAGGTCACCAGAGTGAGGTCATATTCCAGGAGGCGGGTAATCTGCTAAGTCTACGCACCACGTGCATTTCCCTTATGGGAAGCTGAAGTCGTAACGCATCTTGTGCTAACTCTTCTCCCACGCCGCTCAGTGTCAATGGATACTCAACCAGAAATTAATACATTATCGGTATATGTCATATGCCAGGCAAGCCTAGTTTTCCTGCCAACCTTTCATACTCACACCATACAAAAAAAAATACATATATATGTATTTCCCGAGCTAAGAACAAGCATTCTGTAAAACATTCCATCTGACGAGTGATCTATCTGCAGCAAGACACATGCAAGCACTTGATTTATGCCAATAGACATAAACAAAAAGCTTAATGAGTTCCATTATATGAATATTTATTAAACATAAACCAGTATTGGCAGGAAAACATAGCGGCAACTCACGGAGCAGCTGACTAACTATACCGGCATTTCAATATCTAATTCCATATTCGACATGCAATTTATATTCACATTCAGAATAAAACATATCCGATACCAAGATTAATCGATATCTCAGGGATATTGCGGCGCAAATATATTTTACAAAACTTCTCTTAATGAAAACAAGAGAGAAAACCCCACAAATACACGCTGTGAATTCTGTAGCTTTCCATGCCCTTAATGACATAAACACCATTATGTAATTCTAAATCTTATAGATTTTGGCATCAATAAAGAAGATTCAACCTTGCATAAAGCCATTTGATTATGAGCAGGCTTTCAAGGGCGTCCCTTTATCTGAAGTAACTGCAGGCCTAACATACACACTTTTCAAAAATGCCTTCAAATGACCATCGATCCTACCTAACAGATGACAGAAATGAGGTTCAAAGAAAAAACCAATGTACAGACAGACGTTACAATAGGCATTTATATATATATATATATATTTTTTTTTCTCTAAATTTCACGATACTTATTCGTTTCAAATGGCATAGATAGATAGATATTTTTATTGGCTTATGTTTACAACAGGTTGCCAAGAGTCTGGCCAATTAGTGTTAGTGTGGTTATTAATATATTATAACTTCTTAAAATATGTGTAAATAAAATAATAATAATTCCTAAAAATACAACTGAACACCATATACATTGGCACGTAATACAATATTAATATTAATTTAAATAATTATAATACTGAATTCAATAGGTTATAATGCCATAGAGACGATATCTGCAATTTGTGGCTTTCGTGTGTGTTTGTTAGCTTTTCACGCCCAAATTACTCAACTGAATTTTATGAAGCTTGGTATTTATATTTCTACTAACCCAACTTAGACTATAAGCTAAACTAATATTCTCTAAGACAAACAGGAATGGGGGTTATAAGGGAACGCTGAAATTAAAAATAGCGATATTTCGTTTCCTATTGGTTTTTTGGCAAATATGCTCATAACAAAAGTGGTTTATTTTGTTATTTAGAGTAACTTTTGTTATATACACTTTCGTCGTATACAGAAGTATAAATGCGTTATATGCTAAAAATTATAGAGGAAGTCAACAATTTTATTTGGCACAAAAGACTCAACCGAACTAGATAGAACACGGTATGTGTATTAGCACTAACGCCTTCATACTCATAGGCTATACCAATATTTCTAGGGACGGGCAGGAGTGGGGGTTGTAAGGGAGGTCTGAAATAAAAAATAGCGGTATTTCTTTTTCTATTCGTTTTCTGCAAATATGCACACATAATAAATCAATTATAATTTATGGCTGTCTCTATGAAATTGCGAAGAATATATTAGTGAGTCATGAAGCGATGAGATGTGCCCAAAGTAAATAAAGTTATTTTTAAATTATTTTTGAAAAAAGTGATCAGAATAGTAATTTATCATATACGGTTAAATTTGTAGTGAAATATGCTGTAAGATTTATTATAAACAAATTAAAACATATTAAGAAACGAGGGTGAGGTAAAAGAGTGCTATTAAAAAAAAGCACAGTTTTAAAGTACATTAAAAACCATAAAACTTTAATTTGGAACATTTTTTTATTTCTATTACAGTTGTAAATATATTCGCTCAGAGATGTAAAAACAGACTTTTTTTTCAAGAGGTGATTTATCCCTTCAAATCGTAGTTCTGTGCGTACAAAAAATAGTTTTGTGTTACGGATGACCTACTCTACTTGCACACAAAGTTTTAGGATTGTTGATCTCCCTAACCTTTCTTGTAAGCCAAAGTCGGAGATGGAAATTGATGTTTAAGAACCAGCAATGATGCATCCCTAATTAATAGGTTAAACCAGTTATTATGCATGAGTGTTAGGCTATGCTGGTTTAGGATGATATTAGCCAGTTTAAGAAGTATTCTTGGAACCATAAAAAGGTACAAAGAAGGCATTTCGTTAGAAGCACCTAATGGATTCGTTAGAGGGGCCTTTATGGATAATTTTAAGAATTATGTCTGCAAGAGGATGTGCACGCCATGTCCAAGGATAAAACACAACAGACTAATCAACCCCGAATCATCAGGGGTAGAGGAAAGATGCAGACTTAGGACGAGGTGGTTTATTAAATCGAGAGAAGTCTTGCTAAAATTTTGAATCCATAATTTGTGGAATATGAGTGGATTGAAAATGAGGCGTCAATATTAGATATGATTTTCGAGTTCAGTAGCTTGAAGAAAAATGATTGTGCTATTGTTTTTGCTTTCGCTTTTCAGTTAATAAGATGTTGAGTTGTAGTTATGCTTTCTAAGGAAGGTTGATTTTTTATATAACAGAATTCATTAAAAAATTGAAATCAGTACAGCTGCAGAAACACAGCATATTTTAAATGTACTGTTAACAATATAAATATTAATAATTGCATACAAAAAAAAAAAAAAAAAGGAATAATGATAACTAAGAAGCTCAAGGAATCTTGTTGGACTAGTTCTTTGAAGAACGAAACCAGTCCTGCATCATTTGCAAACTGATTATCTAGTCAAGGTGTTCGCTAGATAAAAAAAGATGTCCGAATGCACGTTGTTGGATTGAAGGCGTTAAATGGGAAATGTACAGTTAGTTAATTTGTTCCGAAGAAACTCATACTGTTGTTTGTATTTTGAAACGTTCGTGCTGCGGGCCCAGAGGCAGCTGAGATGGAAATCTACAATTATACTTCTACCTAAACACACAAACTTAAGCGCATTCATTTATACTTCCACGTATACTCATATACTTGCACGGAAACACACGCACTTCCACATATGCACTTATACATCCATGCACACGTGCATTTTCATGTATATAACTTATACTTCTATGCAAACATACACAGATACACGCATACACTTATACTTTCTCACAAACACAAGAATGCCCACGTATACTCTTATATTTGCACGCAAAGACCTTTGACATGTTGCGGGCCAAACTTGAGTGTGTAAATAAGTTCGCGGGCCGTTTTTGTAAGTAGTGCATTTTAAAGTAGTGTTCATAATTGAGGAGGTCTATGTAAAAAGGGAGTATGGCGGTATATGCCCTTTCTGCGGAGATGGCATTTTCAGATTCCTTGTGGTCTCTTTTAAATCTGTACGAAATTTCGTGTTTATATCTCTTTAATTCACCTTTTACCGCCTTTTGAATCAATGGAGTGTAAATTGTGAGGTTGTATTTTGCTAGTTTTGTTTGTTTTTGTCCATTTAAAAATTAGCAAATTGGAAGAAGTTATTAGTGTTGAACGTATTTTCAAAACTTCGAAGAAAAAAAGGAAAATTGAATCTTTTCAAGATCCCAAAATAGAAATAAACGATATTTGGGTAAATAGTTTACTTCAACAAAAGGTAGGACGGATAGTAAGAACTTTATCTCGATATTGGACTATTGTGAACAAACCTGTCGAATTATTATTATTATAATTTATTAACGTCCACTTTTTGCAACTCAGGCTAATTGGGACGGGTTATCTACAGGTTACCACCCTTTTCTAGCCAGGGAGGGATTTTAGGATGTTATTTAATGAATTTCGTCACTAAATAATTTCCTTTGCACAGGCGAGAATCGAACTCGCCACTCTAGGTTTACCATGTGAGATAAAGGTCAACGCTTTAACTCGCATGGCTAACCTGAGCCCCGAATTAAAGTAACTGCAAATGAGCAAGAGAATTTGTTTGATCATTTTTATGGTTGTGATAAAGTACAAGACACACTTCTTGAGGGATACCTTATAGTGCTTCCTCTCACTGTGCACCAGCACAAAAACACAGAGACATACTTTGCAACTATTCAGTAAAATGTAGCGGAACTACATACTATTAATGTTTGTCTCAAAATTTTCCTCAGTCTTTACAAAATGTCTGAGAAACGCCTTCGTGTCATTCAGGGAAAAATACTTTCTGGTAGTAATTTCACAGAGAAAAGAGGATCCCATACAGTAACGTTTCTTATACAGTACTATTTTATTAAAAAACTAACTTTCTACATATTGCTATAAATTTTTTTTTTAAATTTAGTTCTTATTCAATATTATTAGGTCTTACTTGCAATGTTTATGCAATAAGGGCGTATGAAAACATATCTATGTAAAATGGGCTTATGAAAATCATTACTGCCAGCCATCTCCCGAAAAAGGGCGTATGTAAGGTAATATTTAAAAGGAGTTTATTTAATACTTTCAACGATTTTTTTGTTATTTTTGCATAAATTAGATCACCAAAAATTGAACTTAATTTCATTATTTGAAGTTCAAGTTGCTCAAGTTTCAGGTTAAACGATATATACCAGTTGAAATTTTGCACTCACAATATCTAAATACCAGGTTTTCAGTTATCAGCCCTTTTTACATTGACCTCCTCAATTTATAAAATAGATATCAGACATGAAATTATACGACAACGTAATCATAATACAATTTATTAAAATAACAATATGAAATGAAAAAAAATATGTATAACATTATAATTAAATCATTAATAAAATAATAAAATTTGGAATTATTACAAATAACGAAAGTTAAATAGCGAGAGCGAAATCAATGAGACACTTGATCTTGACTTTGGGAAACTAATCCGTCGATGTTTGGATTAATTCCACTGATAAAAAGACGAAAAGAATTTTCCAAATTATCGTCAGTCAGCCTTGTACGATGTTTTGATTTATTAAATTTCATCATTGGAAAAAAAAAAAAAAACTGTTCCACTACTGCCAAACTTACAAATCTCTCCTCATCTTCCTCATTTGGAATAAGTAGTGTAATATTTTTATTCAATTGGGTTTCAAAATGTCTCTCGGGCCGGATCAAACCTTACAGCGGGCCCTTGGTTGCCTACATATGGTGTAATACTTCACATATGGTGCAAACCACCATCGTGTCTACGTTCTAATCCTTATTATCCCGAAAGACCTGATTATCTAGAAATACACAGGAATCAGAAGATATATCACTGCATAGATTACCAGAAATTAGACTTTAGTTTCTAGGATAATTTTTAGCCTTCTGTTAACCACACTCCTAATAATTCTACAATATGCAGCCAGGCAACTTGACCCACTGAATATCATATTCCGAGCTTAAAGTCCTCTTTTAGCAAATTCCTCCTGAGGGAATGCAGATATTGAGATTGTATGTGTACTTCCTACCCAAGAAATGACGAAAATGAGATCCATTTAAAACTAAGTATTTCTGATACGGCTTTATTGTGTTAATTAATCGTTACAAAGTTAGATATTACTTGATTTATAATTAAGCTTGCTGCAAATTTAAGTTGTTACTATTATTATTGTACATTTCCATTTTAGATAGCCTAGACGTGACCGGCAAGGTGATAAGCTAGAATCTTTTTAAAATAATAGTATAGAATCTTTTTATAATAATAGTATTACTCCTGAGGAGGCAACATGGAGTACGCGAAACATGTAGAGGAAAATAAAGCAGTGGCAGATATTACATTTATTCTCCTTCAACTAGACCATTTCTCCCCCCCAGTTTTCTTGTTGTTACCTTCTCGTGTACCAAATAGCATCTTCTAGGGCAGTCGGAAGGAGCGGGGAAAACAAATCAGACACGCTTCACGAATATTGCAATATCTTGTAACACATAACCTCCGACTAGTTGCTCATTGACCTAGTCATGTATGTAGGTCTTGGGCCGGGGGATGGAAAAGTCCCAGAGGTAAAGGGGTGGGTGACATCCCGCTGAAGGGGTGGAGATCTCCCGCCAAAGGGGCGGGGCCTGGAGGAGTAGAGGGGGTAGTAGGCGTGGCCTACCGGCCGCTCTAGGGGAGTCAGTCTGCTCCTAGGATGGGTTGAGGATGGTTGCGAGGTCCCAGGAAGTACCCAGCTACACGCATCTCATCCTGCCCGCCCAAGAGGAGGACTATGGATTGTCACAAGGACCGGTCTACTACGACCTATCCCAGTCAGTACACACTGATATTACAATTTATAGAATATTTTTCTTTCAATTATGAGAAATATATTTCAGTTTTGTGGCACCACGATGATGTTTCCAACAGTGATGTGTTGTTTAGTTTACGTGTGGCTACAGACCTATTGGAGTGAACATCAGCACAGATTGTTTGGTTACTGTTCAAACGTATGTATTCAATGCTTCCAGCGATTTGGATCTTTTATCAACAAATGCAAACTAAAACTTGCATAATTGCCTAAATATAAACTCTGTTTTTACGTTCCTATTTTTTAAAAGGATCTTTCCAAATAAATGATATGTCAGTGTTATAGATATGCGTTGTGTGCAATTTTCGAAAACGAACAACCATTTTTAACACCCTCATTAATCAAGTGACAGATGATTATGAGAACTTTTATATATAAATTCTGCAAGAAAACTTGACATGAATCTCTTTTCCATCTTAACTCCTAGTAATACGATCCAATATTCCTTAGGGGTCAGGATGGCCATGTGAGTTAAGGCGTTGGTCTTAATCCCATTAAATACAACCCTTAGACCTACTCTGGGTAGAACCGGGTGGTAACCTATAGATAGCCCGCCCCTATTAGGTTTAGTAGAAAAAAGTGGACGTTATTAAATAATATAATATTTCTTATATTTTATCAAGCATGTAGTACTACTTACAACAAATCTACCAAACTAAAAGTGAGTACGCCACATTTTCTTCCATTCAAATGAAGTTGCAAACAGCAACATTGACTGTTTAACTGATAGATTGATTGTTTCTGTTAAAAATTAACGACTCCTTCAAACCATTTTCCTACTTCAATCCAAGTTAACCCGTTTCCATTAGACTTATTTACTTAAATATGCTTTTAAAAAAAATTGCAGGCAGACTGAGTTACAATAATATTCCCTTTCATCCCCTAACTTCTCATAATAAATATGGCTGACACCCCAAATGAATATGCCTGAAACATATTGAAGTTCAGCCTTTAGAAAGCGAAGGATAAATTGAACTGTAGACTTTTACAGATTTTGTGTTTTTAAATTATATACAGAAATTATATAAACATTTATGTGCATTGGAAACAACGAACTACTAAAATATTTTAGACAGAACGATCCATTATGAGCCCTAGTAACTATCACTTCATAGTTCTTAATAATTCCTTTTTTAAGAGGAATTTTGGCAAATGAGACTCTGTCTTCTAACGTTTTTGAGGAATATAGAATCATCTCAAGTGGGCATTATGATGAAGGTCGAAAAGTATTATCGTAAATGTGCCCATTTGAATTCGTCAGATACAAAATTTGTATAGTACTAAATGTTTAGAACGTTTTATGCTAAACACAAAAGATGCTATACATATCATCTTTATCTCCAATAGGAATGCGAAATCTGTGTGTTTTTGGTGGTTTCACCAGGCTATTCCCTCTCCACTTAACCAATAATACAGCATACATCTACACGACATTTTGAAGGAAAAAAAAATTCATATAAAAAGTTATAGATACACACATTTGAATAAGTGATATTTTTTCCTTCTACTACCATTAGAATAAAAAGTTTTCATATCCCACATCTTGATATTCACTTGCGAATAACGATAAAATCGGATTCCCTAGATAGAGATTCGGAAAAAATGTCACATATTTCATGTGAAGTGCACGTATTGAGTGAAATGCACGTACTCTTTTACTTTGAGCCATCACATTATCGGCATATAATAAGAAATAAGACTTATTTATTGAATGTACACGACTACTCAACAATACATGCCAGTCAAGTGTCTTCGCCTTCTATCTTTAACTCTATGCCTGGTCGACCATAAGCGAATTTGATTTTTACTGTTGTCCACAAACTTCGTTCAACGAGTTCAGTAGCTATAAAATAGCAATTGCGGCTTCTAGAACTGGAACCTTAATTGTTGTCATCACACAACACACCATTCTCCATTACACGCACAGTAAGAACTCTGTGAAACATTCTAGAACATAGACAGAACACATCTTAAACTGACAATAAAATGTTTAGTGACATAAATGTTTTACGTAGGTAATTACAATTTGTATTCTACTTGATTCCGTATGTTAATAGCAAGCATACGATAAATCACTCATTATTTAATGTTTAATGTTATTTACTAACGTCCACGTTGGGCTGTTACGACTAATATGAACGGGTTATCTACTGGTTACTTGCCATGGTGGCACTAACGATTTTCTTTGAGCTAAGTAAATTCCTAGTACCCAGGTGAGAATACAACTCACAACTCTAGGTTTACAATGCGAGTTCAGACCAACGCCTTAAATCCCATGGCTAACTTGAGACCCTTATTTATATTTAAGCCAGTAAATAAATAAATAAAATAAAACACTTCCTAGAGCGAATTTTCCAGGATTTTTAAAAGCCTCATTATAAAGCGAATAAAATAAGTTTTCGAAATTTTTGAGGCTGTCTTCCGAGATGAAGAACTGACTAGTAATAATTAATTAATAGCTTTATTAAATGTCCATCACTCATTGTATACTAAGCTGATTTCTTTACTTTGTACTCTTACAGAAGGAATATCCAGAAAAGCGGTTCATGATTTTAAATAAAATACTTCCAATACATAAGAACATCCGCATTACCATTATATTATATAAGACAATGACATAATACGAGTGCAAATGAATTTTAGCAGAGTTTCCTTTGGGTTTCGGTTCGTCTTCATGTAAACGTTCTAGAATACATGATTGTTTCTTTATGTGTTCTGTACTCGATATTTAATCATCCCAACTAAAAATAAACATTATGTTCGCTAATACCTGAAATGGTGGTGGCATTAATGGTGAGTTGAGATCATCAGCGTTTCATAAACCAGCTCGTGAAATGTATGTTTAGTTTACGCAGCCCCTGCGTGACGGACTTTATACATTTGAACTGGCCTCTAAATTTTTGAGTTAGTATTGGTGAACATTTAAAAAACTTCTGAAACACACAATAGCTGATTCCCTCTAGGAAATCGTGTTGTGTTCCAATGATCCTCAACCAAAGGTCTTAGGCAATTGAATCCTTAATACGATCTGAATTTGGTCCCATAAGAGAAAATACCATCATTTCAATTCCACTCATCTATTTACTTGATATAAATCCGGGATTCCTTAAGTGGTCGATGTCCAAGGGATCGAAATAAACGAAAACTTGTTTGGGGGAGGGTCGGCGAAGTCTACCCTTATTAATTTGCACTAGTTTATATTTGAAACAAATAAAACCAACAGTCCAGGAATGCCCATTAAGCATGTGAAGCAAGATTTACAGATATTTTTGAATCAAGAACAAGAATCCGAATTTGAAAGAAAATCTGAACAATTATAAAATAGATGTTTATTACTTGACTGATACCTTTGGGGTGTTTAAATAATTTTATTTGTAGCTACGGGCTGACGATCTCAATTTGACTCCAAGTCCAGCTGCATTAACTAAGCAGATTTCCCCACGTACTGGTATAACACGCTTGTGATGTCATCTCATCAAATATTATTTACTTATGTGCAAAAAAAAAAAACGACGAGTAGAAGAGGGGGTGGGTTACAGAACGCCGAAAGAAAGAAAGTACTAATAACTCGCTTAATATTTGAGTTACGAAAAAATAGAACTACAATTGTAGAAAAACAATAGTTCAAAGAGTTTACGAGGAGATATTTTGAATTTTCTAATTCCCCCCTCTAAACTACCTCTCCTCCAGGTCCAATTTAAACTAATATGATCTTTAGTATGGTATAGATCTTATAAACGTTTTCGCTCAAAGAACGAAAAATCTTTCTTGATGATGTTATCACATGCAACATATTTACATGTACCTCACAAAGCAAAAGCTCAATGAAAATCGTTTTGGTACTTAACCTTGGAATGAAGTCGTTAATTGTATAATAGCTCATTGGTAGTATGACATGAGTAGGAGTGGGGGTTTACTGATACTAAAAAATGAAATATGGCAATATATCCGTTCATGTTCAATATATACACAACATGTACATAACAAAATTTCTAGAACATTACTTTTGCAATGAGATTGATTCCATACAATTTCCGATCCGCCGTATAATAAAGAAGATATTTTGAGTTTTCAAAATCCCCCCTCTCACACGGGTCGGATTTCAGCCATTAAGGTACTTGATCTTTACTTTTACATAGTACCTTTAAATATCGAGTTTAGTAATGGTTAAATAAACATTTCAACCGCTAGAGCGTTAACAGATATATATATATATATATATATATATATATATATATATATATATATATACATACAGACCTCCTTTTCCTCCTTTATCTCCTGGGTAAGATAGATGGAAATCTGCTAAAACAAAGTCAACAATATCGGCTGCCTTTTTTGGGCAACTTATCTTTTGTAAAAAAAATTTAAGCACAAAAGAAATATTATATATATATATATATATATATATATATATATAAATTTCCGAAGTTGTCAAAATTATTAGAAATGCTTCAAGGTGATGTTATTTTATCATATGTCACTCACTTGGACCCCAAGGATTGTACAATCTACAGAATTTCTTAAACTTACAAATTCATCAATGGATAGTAAACCTTTAAGATATCAGAACCATCGAAGAAACCAATGTGAAAATGCAAGAGGAGTCGATCACCATCAGAGCAGAAGAAGTGCTTAAGCAGAAGTTCTACTAAGGCTATAGAATTTCTGGTTGCAGCGCAACATGGGTTTCCACGTGCGTTTACAGTTTCCCGCATTGTGGAACGTTGCTGACAAATACATTATCCATCATCATACATAGTTGAAAAACAGCAAACCGAAATTTACGATGACTAGTGCATCAACAGACAGACACACACACATTTTTGAGTATACCTCATTTTCGTCAGTTCCCATGTAAGATCGATGGATAACCTTGATCGCGGATTTCCGCTGAGGGAAATCTGCTAAAATGTATCTGCGGTTATATGCACACGTATTATGCCATAGCCTTAATAATACAGTGTTACTACTGACTAGCATCCATTGATAACAATTTTATTAAAACAAATTGCATTTAAATTTTACTTGAGATTTATTGATAAAATACCTTGATGACTCACGCTCAGATTATAAAATAAAACCTTTTAATGGAGAGTTTCCTAAAACGCAAATCAAGTTAATAGTGGTAAATTAAATAGAAAATACTGATAAAAAAAAAAAAAAAACACAAAGAATTTGAATAAGAAAACAGTGATTATATAATATAACCTTGAAGATAAGATCGATAGCAATAGGTATTAATTAGTTATGTTTCTCACGTGATGCATATTATTCAAATATTTGAATCATTAGAATAAATCTTTTGGTTATTTGTAGTATTAATAGCTACCCGTTTTACTGTTTTTTTTAATTCTTTGGTCCATGCTACCTTTATGGATTCACACTTTGTAATTTTTTGGGACATCTATGTGGGTTTTCAACTCATCTGCGAATTATATACTGTATTTCTCCCTTAGTGACAACCCTCTGAGATTGAATCTTAAAATCTAAGCTGTGATTTTTAATGTAAAATATTCTTAATTCCTTATTCATGCGTAGGGAGCCAGCTTTCGTGAAGCATGAGAATGAACTGAAATAATATTGTTAATATTATAGTTACAGAAAAATGTCTACAAACATATTTGTAGAGCATTACTATATGAAAATAAAAATTGGCAATATAATATTTTTTAGTTGGACCCGTGCTAACGAAGATATTTATGACTTTACATTCGATCATTCCTCAAAACCCCCACTCCTTCTGGCGGATAATGAACCTGACGGCGGGGGAAAAAAATAAACTCCGTCAAACAGGGGCTTCGTTTACTAAGCAGGTTTCCCACGTTCTGGTATAGCTTGTGAACTCATCTCAACACATATTTTCTACTTCTAAGTGAAAAGTCCGTGACGCAGGGGCTGCGTAAACTAAGCAGATTTCCCATGTGAAGTTTTACAATAGAGAAATCTGCATACTGGTAACACAACGCCACTCTGATTAAATACAAACAGTAATGAGAAGTTTTTCAGTTAATTAAAATAAATTCCCAACTGAAACGGCTTCTGAATTGTAAGAATAATTTATATATTAATAACTCAAATTTTAGTAGTCCAAGAACTAAAGAAGGGGGGGGGGGTGCGGATGAACAGAACGTATTTGCATAAATCTCACAAAGTATAGAAGTTTAGGTAAGGTTAGAAACGATAGGTTAGGTTAGAAGCTTCCGCTAGAGTCGAGAACTTACGAAAACGGCCGAACTAACCCGAACAACACCCGACCACAGACTTCATAAAAATGCAAATATCTCGGTTAATATTCAAGATAGAGAATAAGAGTATATAACAATAGTTTTAGTAAATTTAATTTGCAATAAGATTGGTTCTATACACTGTTTCGATCCGATGCATAATAACGGAGATATTTCGAATTTTCGAAAATCCCTCCCTCTAGTCCGATTTCAGCCATTAACGAACTTGATCTGTCTTTTTACATAAAACGGTTAAATATCGAGTTTCGTAAAGATCAAACAAAAATTGCGACCGCTAGAGCGTTAACAGACAAATATATATATATATATATATATATATATATATATATATATATATATATATATATATATATTTGAACGGACCACATTTTCGTCATCTCCTGGGTAGGATCGATGGACATTTGAAGAAATTTTTCGAAACTCGCGACCTCAATCATGACCTCAATAGCTGATTTCCCTCAAGGGAAATCTGCTAAAACGATGGAAGGGGCTCGGGGAGGGGGTGGGTTGTTTCTGATGGCTGTAAACAAGGAAGTACTAATAACTGGAATCGTATTTGAGTTACGATGTATAGAAGAACAACTGTAGACCACCATTAGTTTAACAGTATTGTTGCATTAATATTTTACGATCCTACTCATAATAACGAATATATTTTGAATTTTGGGATTTCCCCCTTTTATTTCCAAATATATATATATTTGTGTGTGTGTGTGTGTGTGTGTGTGTGTTTATATATATATATATATATATATATATATATATATATATATATATATTATAATATGGTAGTTTGGCAAACTACTTTTCTTAGAACGACAAGGAATAGTGTGAACCGCCTAAATGCGACACGCCTAAATAGATAAATTATGTCAAACTAGAAAATAGTAATTTAAACATCGTAAAGAAATTAAATTTATGCCAGACGGATAACTGCTGAATGGAGATATATGATAATGTAGTAGGAAATGATTTCGGTTGACAGTTGTGACAGGTGTGAAAGTGTCACTTTAGGAGTGTGTTGGTTTGACGGGAAGTAGTTGAAAGAGTCAGGAGGCCCGAGTTTAATGTTTCCTTGAGGTCTAGTTATAGTTTGCCCAGTATTTCAAGGTGATCCACATACGGCGAATGGGATAAATTGCAAACTAGAAATTGTAGAAATGCTTTTACAAAGGAAGTGAGTTTTAGCTATTTCACATTCTTTTCCCAATTCACTCAAATAAACTATCTTTTAGCAGGAACTAGTTGATCTACGCAGGTTGCTAACTCGCGTGCGCACTTATTTATTTATTTTTTTTTTTCGGTTAGCGTTATAGACATTTAAGATCTTTAGCCATGATAAGTTGGGATACGCCATCAGTGTTTTATATAATGGGTGATCAACTTGATGTACATCCCCCGTTATCCAAGGAAGGAACTTTTAAAAACGGAAAAATTATATTTTGTAATTAAATACTCTCCATCTATCCTATAGTATTGAAGTATGCTAATATAGTGCTTGAAACATAATTTTCCATAAATATTGTTCCATAAGTATTGTTGAGTTTTTTTATTTATTTTGTTTCTTTTATTTCTCTGGGGCTCAGGTTAGCCATGTGAGTTAAAGCGTTGACCTTTATCTCACATGGTAAAACTAGAGTGGCGAGTTCGATTCTCGCCTGGGCAAAGGAAATTATTTAGTGACGGAATTCATTAAATAACATCCTAAATCCCACCCTGGCTAGAAAAGGGTGGTAACCTGTAGATAACCCGTCCCAATTAGCCTTAGTTGCAAAAAGCGGACGTAATTAATAATAATAATCATCTTTTATTTTTTATTCATAATAAGCCGATAAATAATGAAACACGTTATTCCTAGCTTAAATGTCAAATATGGGTTTCAACGAACCTTAACTACGTGACGTGGAAGCGAATATGTAAGGTGTACGTCATTAATTAAGATATCACCACGTACCTAAACATTTTATTGCACTTAAGTTAACGAGATTTAATATTTTAGTTTTATATAGATAATTTAAGAATATAGTTTCTTAAGTTAACATTGCGCGAGTAGGAGAGGAGATTTATTGAAGGATAAAGCCAGAAAATATAATGAACATGAAAAATAGTAAATTACTCAATATTATTTCTCATTTTCAGCCTTCAGTTACACCCACCCTCCTCCCACCCACTGCCTTCTACTCATCTTGGTGGTTTTACATAGAAATATGGAATATGTTGTGAAATAAAAACACAAGTGTGTTATACCAGCAAATGGGAAATCTGCTTAGTTTCCACAGCCACTGCGTCACGGACTTTTTTACTTTTAATAGGCAGTAAGACATATTACGTAAACTGCGCCAGTAGTTCAATCTTAATCCTTGATGTCATTTTGCTAATGATTGTCCCAAGTACATTAAAAGTACAAAAAAAAAGAAAACTTGCCAGCCCAACCCAGCTCCATCCGGTAAAGGTCAGTTGTCAGCCATAGGACCCATTGTCTCTCGGCAGCAATTAGCTATAAATATAACACGGGGAGGATACTTATCGGAACCCAAAAGGGAGGGTCCATCCTTGAATTCCTCGAGTAGCGTGTCTATATCCCAGCCTTGGGATTCGAGTGTCAAGGGGTCAGAGAGAGGTTATATTTTTATTTTTAGGAACAAGTTATGCACGTCTTCTATTTTTTATTTCGATGTGAGCAGTAAATCCGGCGATATGACTTGTTGGCCTTCTTTAAAACTTAACTTTAAACCTTGTAAGGCTTATTTTAATACGGCTTCTCGAGTTATTGATATTGAAATTTGCCATACACGGGATGTAAGAAACTAATGAGCAGTGGTTTAGCATTTTTAGCAGAAATGGCGTCATTGAATCTACCTTCCTCATGATTGCTACGTGATTCCCTGCTTCGTAGAGAAAAAAGTTCAGTAAATCGCCTTATATTTTCCACTATGTCATTATCATTAACCAAATTAAAAGTCTGTCACGCAGGTGCAGCGTAAACTTAGCAGATTTCCCACGTTCTCGTATAACACACTTTGATCTCATTCTCTATTTCTATGTAAAAAAACCGATGAATAAAAGGGTTGTGCTGGTGAGGGGATAATGAAGGTTGACAACAAGAAAGTGCAAATAACTCACTTAATAATTGAGCTACGAAAAAATGTGAAGAGCGACAATGATACAACATCTATAGAGTAAGTAACAAGATTTGTTCTCTATTATTTTACGATACGACTCATAATAACGGTGATATTTTGAATTTTCAAAATTCCTCCTCTGACCCCCCCCCCCTATTCCGCACCCCAATTTCGGACATTCACTAATAGGATCTTTAGTGTGTAATGGAACACTTAAATGTTGAGTATGGTGTAGAAGAAATTATGTTTTTTCAGTCGCGACCTCAACATCTTAACTGATGGCACCGCACCACGTATTTTCTTATATCACACACAGTAAACCTTTAATGAAAACAATATTTGGTATTTGAGCTTGGAGTGAAGAGTATATGTATACAGCTTATTGCTAATATGACATGCTTCGGGGGGGGGGGGGGTGGTTAATAGAACCTAAAAAAATTACAAAGGTCTACGTTAATTCTGAAGATAGATAATAAATGTACGTAACAAAATTTTTTGAACATTTTATTAGTAATAAGGTTAAGTCTATACAACAGTTCCTAAGTATAATAAAGGCAATAATTCGAAATTCTCTATTTTGACTCCCCCCCCCCCACTTGTCCGATCTCAGCTATTACTGAATTCGACCTTTAGTGGTTTGGTAACAGACAAGTGTGTACAAATATATAAGATCGTTGGACATTTGAGGAAAATTTTCGAAAATCGAGTCATGAGTAAGATCTCAGTGGCAGATTTCCCTAAAAATAAAGTGGTATTCGCGCCACATAACGTCCTTGTACTCCCATTAAAATTAAACTACGACATGTTTGGTAGCACTTCAAGTAATATGCTCTTGGAGTCAATGGATAGGTAAATCATTTTAAATAAAAATGGGCTCTATAACATTTTTTTGGGATCTTTCACGCTTATAGTGAAATTGTTCATTTTTGTCCTCATCTTAACCACTTCCCTCTAAGTTGATTTTGATCAAAAGGAGATGTGTGCCTCTCTGAGTTACAAATATTCCAAATATGAAATTTTAAGGTTCTAACGCTAACGGTATTAGAGTTATGCAAGGTACGAACAGAAGAAACAAGTTAAATTGGGTTCAGGGAACGTCAAAACAGATGAAATATAAAATTGATAAATGATATTGAATTAAGCTTGTGAAAATATTGATGGTCCACGATCGTTATTTTATAAATCTTTTAGTAATCCTTCAGATTTTTATTTAGAAATAGAGAATATATGGTGAGATGAAATCAGTGGTGTGGGAAATAAATAAAACTTGGGAAATCTGCTTAGTTTACGCAGACTTCCTTAGTTTTAAATGCAATTATGTTGAGTGAGCGGCAATGTTGTCCCTTTGGCAAGGACAAGGCAAGCCTTGCACTTGATAAAGTGTAATTTTATGCCAAGAAAGGTTTCCGAGAACTACTCTTAATGGGATGTTTGCTTTGGTAATGATCTATTAATGCTGTTCGCATAAAAGGCTAAAACAAAAAGGACACATGGTTTGTAAAAAAAATGAAATGGATCAATCAAAGTCATTGGCAAGAAATTAGAGGGTTCTAAATGAATTTGTAAGTGGATAACGCATGAGTGTTCTTATTTGGAATTATCTTGTTTTAGCAGATCAGCTGTTGAAGTTGTTCTTGCGTGAGTTTCGTATATTTTCCTCAAATGTAAATCAATCCTGCTTAGATATCTATTTCTATCTATTCATCTTTCTGTTATATACTTGCCGGTCTAGCGTTCGCAATACGATACTCGATATAGTAAACCATTTTCTTTAACAATTACAGATTACAAAGGAAAATCTTTTAATAGAGATTTCTCTAAATGCAAATCAAGTTAAAATTGGTAATTTAATCAGAAGATAAAACAATAACTGATAAAAAAACAACACAAATAATTTAAAAAAGAAAACAGTGGTGAAATAATATAACCTTGAAGATAAAATCGATAGCAATAGGAATTAATTACTTATGTTTATCAGGTAATATATGTTATTTAAATATTTGAATCATTAAAATATTTATTTTTGGTCGTTAGTGTTATTAACTAATTTTAGCTACCCGTTTTACTGTATTTTTGTTTTGTTTTTTAATTTTAAAAATCTGTTTTCGGCATATTTATCTCTCAATTACAACCCTCCGTGAATGAAACTTAAAATTTTCACTGTGCTGTTTAACGTCATTGATTCGTAATGAAAAATCATAAGTGGGAGGGGGGGTCCTGACTTTTGAGAATGAGCCAACAGAAAATGTCATAATATTATAGTTGGAGAAAGTATAATATAGCATATATATATATATATATATATATATATATATATATATATATATAGTTATAGGACATTATGAACAAAATGTGTAAAATGACACTTGTTTACTTCGGGCCATCAGCAAACGCCCTTCGCCAACGCACGTTAATAATAAGCCAATACATTATGAAACCTTAAATATGAATTTTTTTTTTTCAACTGACGTGTTATATGTGAACACATGCAACTGCATTGTGTAATGACATCTTCAATTTAGATTTTACGGACTTGATTTGGAAATGTTTATTTGGCCCACACCTCAGTCGATATTTAACCTTAACACTAAAGACGATATTCGTTAATGTCCGAAAATGGCTAAAAAAAAATGTTTCTTAGACCCCGAACTGCAACCCATTCGGAACAACATTGTCGATATATTGACTGAGGAAGTTAGCCGTAGAGCTGCGGGAAATTTGCTGAATGAAGTAGAAGAACACTAGGTCAGATTGCCGGTTTGGAGAACACACTACAAATATTAGTATTGACTAAACCAGTTAAATATTGTGTGTGGCAAAGCTTGAATAAAAAGTTTCGAGACAAGAACGTACAATCATAATTGATGACGTCATCGCACAACGAATTCTCGTGTATCTCATCTATCTTTTGGTCTGTTCAGAACAAAGATGGGCATTTGGAATAAGACTTTCCTTGAAAATATCGATTTTCCTCTTGCTTTTTAAAGAAAATAGAACGTCGCTGCTTTGACGTAGGGTGTCCACTTAACATAAGTTAGTGCTTTAAACTTATTGCCTTTGGTCAGTATCGTTTCCAATTTATATTTCGACTTTAACCTTAGACGAGAGTTTATAAAATCGTCTTATTGAGAACAGATGATCACGACTTCGGAGACCTATCAGATGCTTGTAACACTGACCTTGTACTTTGGGTCTGAATGGCTCTTACTCAACAAATCCCGTTATTGGAGGTTACACTCTTATCGGGTTACAAGTCATTAGTAGCTAGTATGATGCGCACACCCGACCATTATCGGCCCCATCCTGCCATATTCTCAGCAGGAACACGGAGGTCTTGCGAAACAAAATTAGCATTTCCTTGATGCATTCCCTCGCTTTTAATACGCCATCGGTCCTGGTGGTTCTTGTAAATGTATTAAAAGCTTTTGTAAAGTTGAGATAGCTTTCGGTGGAGACCGTCGTCACTGGACGATGATCGAGTATAGCTGGTATTGTGCTTTCAATGCAAGTGCACCATCTTCTGTCCAAAGTTGTGCTGAGTTAGTTGTCCGTTAGTCAGTAGATTTTCTACATCTGCTATCTGTATTAGGTTGTTTAGGTTTACATCCTGGGTCTGTCGAGGCAACGAACGGTTTGGCGTATGGCCAAGTAAATTGTTTTCGTATAGTAGATTGTTGTCCATTATCCGTATCAGGCTGTTTACGTTTTATTGTTATTTTAGTCATGGTCTGGAATGGTGGCTTGTCTGTGAGATCCAGGTACATTGTAATGTCAATGTTTCCTCAAATGTTTGGGTATAAGCAGAGATGATATAAAATAACTGTATTAGAATATGGACCTATGTTTGTCGTCGCTTTTTCTCCAGGTACTATTGCATATATACATCTTCTAGCCTAGTAGTCTTTCGTTTGTTATGCTCAGTCTAAAGCTTACACATTTTGCTAGCGTTGAAACAATTATTTGATATATAATTGTACTTTACATTATGAAGTATATTTTCGATTATTATCTTTAGCCCTTTCATAACTACTTCTTGCGTCAAGTAATTTCATGGTATTCAGTGAGTTTCTTTAACATTTATTTTTATTATAAACTATAATTCTAGAGCCGTGGATTCGATTCTCGCATGGGTAATAAGAAGTTAATAGTAACAAATTCACTAAATATATTCCTTAAACCCACTCTCTACCTGGAGAAAAGAAACCTATAGACAACTCTTCCCGATGAGCCTCAGTAGCACAAATAACGTTTATACTAACCAAAAAGTCCATGACGCAGGTGCTGCGTTAATTAAGCAGATTTCCCATGTACGCCACATATTTGCATTTATCTCAAAACGTAAAAGTTCAATGAGAACAATATTTGACATTTAGGCTTCAAATAAAGTGCTTCATGATATAACAGCTTATTGTTAATATAACATGAGTAGGAGTGGGGGTTTACTGAATGCAATAAACTAAAAAAAAAAAAGCAAATATTTCGGTTAATTATAAAGATAGTGAAAAAACATACATAACAACTTTTATAGAACATCACATTTACGATAGGATAGGCTCCATACAATTTTTCCATCCGACGCACAGCAACAGAGATGTTAATAATTTCGAAAATCCCCCCTCCAATTGGTCGGATTTTAGCTGTTAATGAACTTGATCTTTAGTTTCTCATAAAACGTTTAAAAATTGAGTATGGTAACGATCAAGCAAAAATTGCTATATATATATATATATATATATATATACACACACACACAGTTTTGAACGGACCTCAGGAGCCCAGATTCGTCATCTCCTGGGCTGGATCGATGAACATTTCAGGACATTTTTCGAGAATCGCATCATGACCGCCCCGAGTACAACCTCAATATCTGATTTTCCTTAAGGGAAATCTGCTAAAAGTTTTCTTATTTTTTAACAGGCTTTCCTTAAAACCTTGTAATTTTTGTACATCTTTTTTGTTTTCACCACAGCACTGAATTAAAATGATAAATTAGGAAAAGGCATGATTCATTAAAATATTAAAAAAATTAATTGGTCTTGACAAAAACCAAACAACTCTTGATAAAATATTCGTAACGAGTTTAGCACCAACTGTCCATTATACGCGCATTTTTTTTTTTTTTTTTTTTTTTTTTTTTTTGTGGCGTCAACCATTTTGGTCAATAACGCCAAATAATGCTTTAACTTTGATAGTCAAAACTATACTTCTGCTAGCACAATGCTTATTCTTACTCTACATTTTTTTTATTTTTTTTTTTTATTTAATGACCAAAGTACAAATTATGGACTAATTACAACCTTCGATTCATATCAATTGTATGGAATTAATATACATAGAACATAATTGAGGGATATGCAGATAAATAGAGGGTATTTAGCACAATTTTGAAGAATTATAAAAAACGCTTTAAGATCGTGGATAATTGTGAAAACATATGTATTTTTTATTTTTAATCCTCTGAGTGAACAGGTTAAATAGTCGAGCGCAAGGGTCAAAACATAGATTCAAATAGATATTTTTTATATATTTTTTTTTCTTTCTAACTTATAAATATTAATAAGTTTGAAATGAAAACCACTCGGATATATAATTCCAAGTTATTTCCAAGTAAACAGGAAAACGCTGCTAAATAAAATGGCGTGGTCTCATACCTATGTTTTCCCAGTAAACAGTAATTCAAGAACCTAATAGTTTTTATCGTGGCACGTGGAACTAATTTTATTTGGGGGTCAGCTTCTATAACTGCCCATTATATTTTTTAAATTCATGAATTATGGATGAGTTTATTATTTATTTCTGGGTTCCACATCTATTGTGATGAATCTGTTAGGGAAACTCATAATTTAGTTTGTATTCTGGCAGGTGGGAGTGAATTATATTGAAGGTTGAGAATAAAAACCGTCCACAATAGCAATTTATTAAAGCAACAGAGCGCTTTCGTTGCAGTGCATCATGCTCAGTGCCCTAAGATCCTGTATATTGCTCTTAAGTGTTCTAGGAGCATACTCCTGGAGCTTGGCACTCACGATGATCCACTCAGTCGAAAGCGCTCTTTCCCTTGAATAAATCTTTATTGTCGATGTGTCCCTGTTTTAGTTCATAGACTAAAAACGTCCGTCACGCAGGGGCTGCGCTAACTAAGAGGATTTCGGACGTGCCTCACGTGATTGCATTTATCTGAAAACGTAAACACTTAATGAGAACAATGTTTGGTATTTAGGTTTCAAATAATGTGCTTCATAATACACCAGCATATTGTTAATATGGCATGCGAAGGAGTGGGAGTTTACTGAAGGCCGAAAGCAAAAAAAAAAAAAAATATTTCGGTTAATAATCAAATAATTAATAATATACATTGTTTGGCTTGGAAGAATAACTTTTTGGCAGGATATCTGAAATCCTTATTGTTTCACGATATTAATGATGAATGATATAATTATAAATGGAAAATGGTAAAATAAAACGTCGGCATTTGAAGAAATATTTCGAAAATCGCTTCATAAATAAAAATGCAATAGCTGATTTCCATTGAGGAAAATCTGCTTATATATTTAGAATAACATATGTAGAACATTAATTTATTAACAAGATTGGAAGAAATTTAATATTTTTTGAAGATTTATAATATTGATTTTTCTAATAGCAGTGTCCTGACAAGGGGAATCGGCTACTTGGTTAGCCAATAACTATAATAGGTTGTACAAATGATTTTCGAAATATTTCTAAAAAATGTCTATTGAACTAACGTAGAAGATAATCTCTCTCTCTCTCTCTCTCTCTCTCTCTCTCTCTCTCTCTCTATATATATATATATATATGTTAACGCTTTAGCGGTACACTTTTTAGCAGATTTCCCTTAAGGAAAATCCTTAATTTCCTTGATCCTTGATTTCCTTTTAGGAAATTTATTTCCTCAAATGTCCATCTATACTACCTAGGAGATGACAAAAATGAGGTCCGTTCAAAACTATATATATCTATATATATATATATATATATATATATATATATATATATATATATATATATATATATATATTTGTCTGTTAACACTCTAGCGGTCGCAATTTTTGTTTAATCGTCACCAAACTCAGTATTTAATCGTTTTATGTAAAAAGGAAGATCAAGTTCGTTAACGGCTGAAATCGGACCAGTGGGAAGGGGGGCTTTAGAGGGGGGATTTTCAAAAAATCGAAATATCTCCGTTATTATGCATCGGATCAAACAATTGGAACCAATCTTATTGCAAATTAAATTTACTATAAATATTGTTATATACATTTATTCTCTATCTTGAATATTAACCGAGATATTTGCATTTTTCTGTTTTCAGCTTCTGAGATGAGATCGGCTAACTTCGGGTCTAGTCGTGAGTTTCCGTCAAGAGCTAGTTCGAGCCGTTCCCGTAACTGTTTGACTCTCTATTCTGAAATTTCTCTATTGTAAAACTTCACGTGGGAAATCTGCATGGTTTACGCAGCCCCAGCGTGACAGACTTTTGTTTGTTAGTTACCAGATTCGTTACTTAAATGCTTTACGTAAAACTAGACATCGAGTTTGTTATTGACTGAAATTGCATACATTGCATTAAATTAAATACATTCATTACATTTACTCATCGAATTTTCGTTTTAAGGACCTCGGTTACTAAACATCTCAACTACGGCTCACATATTAATCCCTGTTTACGTGGGCTCCTTACTGCTCAATGTCTTGCAGAGCAATGTAGATTGATTAAAAATGGCCACACTTCAACAGTAAAAGGTAATTCAAGCGACAGGGTATCATTAGTGCCATGTCGACACATCATAAAATCTATAAGTATCCAATTTAAAAAAAATTGACACGTTCGTCATATGGCCACATGGAGAGAAGACTTTAGAATAATTTCTGCGGCATCTTAATTCAATACACCCCAACATTGAGTTCACGATGGAGATCGAACGTGAGAGGAAGATTCCATTTCTGGATGTTCTGGTGGAAAGGAAACCAAACGGACAGCTGGGGCATGCGGTTTACAGAAAACCAACACATACCAACAGATACCTACACGCTGGATCTCATCACCATCCAGCACAGAAGAATGGGATAATTCGTACATTGGTCGCTAGAGCTGAGAGAATTTCAGAGCCACAGAACCTCCCAAAGGAAAAACGACACTTGATGACTGCTCTGCTAAAGAATGGCTACGGAAAAGAGGAAATCAGAAATCAATTCAAAAAGAAAAAAGAAAAGAAGACAAGAACAAATGAAGAGGAAATCCGGAAAACAGCCGTAATACCTTTTGTTAAAGGTACGACCGAGAAGATCTCTAGGATACTCAAGAAGCAAGGCATAGAAACAGCATTTGGCACTGATAGGAAAATAGCTCAGATATTACCCAGCTGCAAAGATAAACTCCACACAAAAATCCCGGGGATATACAGCATACCATGTTCCTGCGGCTCAGAATACATTGGCCAGACCGGCAGATTGATAAACACCAGGGTCGCCGAGCACATCAAGAGTTTAAAAAAGTTTCGGACAGAAGAATCAGCCATAGCGGAACATTTCTGGGAAACCAAACACAACATTAAATTCGATGAAGTCAAGGTACTGGCAAAGGTTGACCGTTACCAAGAAAGACTGGTTCGAGAAGCTATAGAAATAGCGAAATGTCCTAACAACTTCAATAGAGAGGATGGATACAAACTCAGCAAACTCTGGAAGCCGGTAATTCCACAGAGACCTCCAAAACGAAACGAAAACGACGGTATAGGCGATGAACGACCACCGGACCAAGTATCCGTAGACACCTGGAAGGGAAGACTCCGCCCAAGGAAACCGGATAAGACTCAAATATATACCAGAGATGAACTAACAACTCTTCAGTCTCAGAGATAGCCCTGAGGAAGCTAGTAGCATGTCTAGCGAAACGTTGGCAACCAATATGAAGACACGGTCAAGACCCGAAGACCTTAATAGTATTAATGACCAGGACCGTGGAAGTCTACGAGTATATTTAAGTAAAAAAATATTACATATACGAATAGTTAATACAATAAAAACTATCATTCCTAAAACTTAATAACAGCACATTAAAAAACCTTTGACATAATTAATAGGCAAGTTTATTCACTAAATAAATCCTGAAGTTCGAAAAATAAAAACCTCAAAAATACTTAACCTAGACAATATAGGATAATACAATGAAGAAAAATTCTTAAGTGTATTATGACAAGAATGAAGAAGAGAGAGAGAGGAAACCTACCTAACGTCCTGTGTGTTGACCTAAAGGGTCTTAGAACCAGTCTGACTCTTGCAACCAGCGAGCGTGGCACCTGCTTGTCAGGCTTTCATCACTTTCAGCTATGATATTACAAATCATTTAAAATGTCCAGCTTAAAATTTTCTTGGCTTATGGTTTTCACTTAAGAGGAAATAGGGAACAATATGACTTGAAGACGTCACCTCTGAGTCATTGGAGGATGTGCTGTATATTTAGTAGAGGATACGAGGAGTAGATCACGAGACCAGTGGCTGCTTGGAGAGAGGTCACGTGAGCTCCTATCCTGACCTTGCCCAAGCCTAGAGCCTAGCTCTTGCACAACACCACCCCATACTAGGTCCAAAGCCATCTCTACACAATTCTAACTAATTCCCATGTCCAGAATTCAAAATATCTCCGTTATTATGACTTGGATCGATATATTGTGTATAATCAATCGTAATGTGAATTTAATTTTCTATAAATATTATTCTCTGTTTTTTTTTTTTTCTGTATCTCATATATTAACTAACCAAGATATATGCATTTTTTAATTTTCATCCCTCAGTTAAACCCCACTTTCAGTCATTGAACGTTAATAATAATTACATATATTTTGAAACGTTTTATTTCAAGCTTAAATAACGAATATTTTTGTCGACAGGCCTTATGAAAGTTGCGAGTATCTATTTCTTGTCCGATGACGACATCAAGTGAAATTTGATTATTAACTCGAAAATGTTTATTTGTTCTTTATCATACTCGATATTTTACCATTTATTCGTCACTAGAAAACCCCCACTTGGACTCATAGGGTATTTTCTTAGGGATAGAAACTAATATGGTGAGACGAGATCAGTAGTGTGGCATTACTGGATTTCTCTAAAGGAAATCAGCTATTCAGGTCGCTTCTCATGACTCGATTTTCGAAGCTTTTGTTCAAAAGTCCATCCATCCAACCCAGGAGATGACGAAAATGAGGCTCATATATATATATATATATATATATATATATATATGTATATATACATATAAATTTGTCTGTCTCTAGCTGTTGCAGTTTTGATAGAAAATTGATATTCATGTGTTTTATAAAAAACTAAAGAGGTTTAAAGGGAGGGGAAATTTTGAGAATTATTAATATCTCCATACTTATGCGCCTGATCGACAAATTGTATAGAACCGATTTTATTGCAAATGTAATACTCTATAAATGTTGCTATGTGCGTATTTTCACTATCTTGATTATTAACCGAGATATTTTCATTTTTTAGTTTTTGGCCTTTAGTTTCAGCCCCACTCCTACTGATGTCATATCAACAATAAGCTGTTATATTATGAAGCACTTTATTTGAAGCATATATACCTTATATTGTTTTCCTTGAACTTTTAATGTTTGAGATAAATGTAAATACGTGACGCACGTGGGGAATTTGTTAGTTTACGAAGTCCATGCGTGACGGACGTTTTCCATTTTAAATAAAACTTCATAATTCAGAAATATTCCTATTTCAGTATAAACTCTTCATGAAATACTTTACTGTTAAAATTTAAAAGCCTATTTTGTACGTCCATTATTTCAGATCTAAGTAACTATGAGTACGCATTACTTCATTTTATTCCTAGATTCTTAATTCCTTTAAGAGTTTCAAAGATAACAAACATATTTTTCAATCTGAGTATCAAATTGGTAATAAAGTAATTTAACAATGTGTTATGAAATTCATATTGTGATGGATGCGCCGTCTGTTCCAAGTATATATAAAGTATAAATCGAAAATTGAAACTATTTGAGTGTTTCTGAACAAATCTAAATACTCACGATATGTTTATATTAGATAAAGCCATAGACATTGATAAGAAAAGCTTAGCCGGTGTAATTTTTAACCAACCTGTCAATAGATTAAGAAATACAAGAGCCTAATATTTGAGTGTCGATTCTATCTGCTGAATGGCGTTTGCTCAAAGTCAGAAGGTCTGTTTAAGTCCTTCCCAATAAACCTAGTGGGCATCGACATTTTGGGGAATGTCTATCAATACGACAATGTGTACTGATGTGGCAAAGCTAATCAATCTAAAAGACCGCCACGCAGAGGCTGCGTAAACTTAGCAGATTTTCCACGTGTTGGTATAACACACTACTGATTCCCTATGTTTATGTAAAAAAAACCCAAGAAAAAAGGGGTCCAGGGGGGGGGGGTCGTTTAATATTTGATTTACGAAAAAAATGCATTGCACTACAATTGCAGAACATCAGTAGTTTAACAAGATTGGTAATATAACATTTCACAATCCAACTTATAATAGCGAAAATATTTTTAATTTTCAAATACCTTCCCCTCTATTCCAGATCCAATAACAATCCCTGGATTACAGGCAATAACAAATATGACAGACAGTGTTGTCTGAAACGGTTGAATATCTTGTAAAGTATAGATAAAATAATCATTTTTGAGACAAGAGCTTTAACTCTTAATTGGTGACGTAATCACGCAACAAATTTGTATATATCTCACAAAGTAAAACTGCAAATGAAAAAGTTATTTAATATTTACCCTTTTAATAAATTCATTCATGGTATAACAGCAAATTGTTAGAATGTCATGAGAAGTGACGGTAGTTTACAGATCCCCGAAAGCTGAAATATGTAAATATCTCGTATAATAATTTTATAGAATATTAAATTTCTAATAATATTGGTTCTATAAAATGTTTTATCCGACCCTTAATAAAGGAGATATTTAGAATTTTCGAAATACCTTCCTCTCCCCACTTGTCGGATTTCAGCCACTAACGAATTCGATATTTAGTTTTACATAAAACGTTTAAATATTGAATTTGGCAACGATCAAACAAAAATTGTGACCACTGAAGCGTTAATAGACAAATATATATATATATATATATATATATATATATGCAGATTTGAACGGACCTCATTGTTGTCATATCCTGATCTGCTAATAGGGCAGTACCTGCCTTGGGGGATAGAAATAATTCTATGGAGAAATTGCAACAATACAGTCGTGTCAATCTATTTTTAAGGGGACAGCCATTAATTGAAAAATTTCTATCTTCTCATAGTGCAGTATTTACCAATGGAGGAAATTAAACCATGGGGCATTGCCTTTCTATATTAAGGAGGTATCAATCTATTGGATAACATCTATCTTCTTATGTAGCAATATCTACTTAAGGAGGGTATGTAACAATGGGCCAGTGTATTTCAATTTATAAGAAGTTACGGGACAAAATGAATCTACCTTTAGAGTAGTGTCTTTCAACGGAATAGGAATAGAGGGATAGTGTCTTTATATCTGTAAGGATGGAATCCGTCTATTAAACAATATATTTCTATCTATAAGGAGGTATTCATGTATTGGGCAATGTCTACCTTCATACAGGGCGGTATTATTGAGGTCGTACTCATGACGCGATTTTCGAAAAATGTCTTCAAATGTCCATCAATCCTACCCAGGAGATGACGAAAATGAGGTCCGTTCAAAATTTTATATTAATATATATATTATATATATATATATATATATATTTGTCTGTTAACGGTCTAGCGGCCGCAATTTTCGTTTTATCGTTACCAAACTCGATATTAAAACTTTTTAGCAAAAATAAAGATCAAGTTCGTTAATGGCTGAAATCGGACCAGTGGGAGGGGGGGTTTAAAGGGGAGGATTTTCGAAAATTCGAAATATCTCCGTTACTATACGTCGGATCGAAAAATTATATAGAATCAATCTTATTGCAAATTATATTTACTATAAATAATGTTATATACATTTATTCTGTATCTTGAATATTAACCGAGATATTTGCATTCTTCTGATTTCACCTTCTGAGATGAGTTCGGCTAACTTCGGGTTTAGTCGTGAGTTTCCGTCAAGAGCTAGTTCGGGCCGTTCCCGTAACTGTTTGACTCTCTATTCTGAAATTTCTCTATTGTAGAACTTCACGTGGGAAATCTGCTTAGTTTACGCAGCCCTTGCGTGACGGACTTTCTATCTTTGGAACAATGCTTACCGACGGCACGATGTCTAATTATAGTTGAAATAAGGTATAGTTGATATATCTATCAATGAGACAAAATTTATCGATGGACCGTGTTTAATTATTTTGTAAATTCTGTCTACCAATAGGGCATTATCTATTTAACGGTCAGTGGTTATCGATGGACTGTGGTTAATTATTGAGCAAATTCTGTCTACCTGGTGGGAATTATCTATCTTTGGGGCATTATTTATCGATGGACCGTGTTTAATTATTGGGTAAGTTCTGTCTACCTATACGGTATTATCTTTCTATGTGATAATGTTTATCGATGGACTGCGTTTATTTATTCAGTTTTGTCTGCCTCGAGGGCATTTAGCTATGTTTATATTCCGTCAGTAGAATGCTGGTGAAATCACGCGCTGGATCTACAACATAGTAATCAAAGTTTTTTTTTCTTCGGGGAAAATCCCTGCCAGCAATCTCCAGTCCTTGGATATGCCAACCGGAACTACACTAATCCCAGTAGAGGATTAATCCAAGTTCTAATCCACGTCCATTGCTTATCCTGATGGATGTGTACGAAGAAAAAAATCGTGTCGTCGGAAGAAGAGATTGCAAAATCCGCGAAAGGGCAAATCTTTTGCAAAATGTTTGCACGCACACCTGGGACACGGAAATGCTGTTGTCATAATTGTATGTTGTACATTAATATAAAAATATTGAATCATTAATATAATGGCTCTTTTAGAGCAGCTTGACATTTGTTGGTAACTAACATTCACACAACATTCACTGCCAATGTTAATGTATTGCAACTTGATTTTGCCAATGTTAATTATAGCAACTTGATGACCATCTATAGAATATTTGCTTAAGGCTATTGGTGCTGCAATTCTATTTTAGCAGATTTCCTTTGTGGGGGCAACTGGGGTATGTGAACACTCCTTCATATTCAACAGAATCTCTCAGGTCCATTTAGAGGTCCTCATATTTTTTGTTATATCTGTTCTTTTAGCTGTCTTCCCTTTAAGGAAATTGAGATTTTACTCATGACACGATTATCGAAAAATATTTTCAAAAGCCCTTTGATACTCTTTCTAGGAAATTGAAAAAATGAAGTCGGTTCAAAATTATATATATATATATATATATATATATATATATATATATATATATATATATATATATATATATATATATATATAAATTGTTTACTTGTTTATTAATATAAGTTTATTTCCAGTGATTAAGGAAGTACATTCATTAAAACTATCCATGACCCACGAACTGAAGAAACACGATTAACACTTATAACAGGACGACAAAAATATTCATTTTTTTTATGGATTAAATGACATTCTGGAATAATAGGGGAACTATCCAGACGATAATGCAGTGTTATCTGCTTCTCGAAACTCAACTATTCCAGAATGTTACAACAAAATGACAAAAAAGTATTTGATATGACAGTTAGTGACAAACACACTACTTAAATGGCAATAGAAATTGACAATATCCACAAAAGCTGAACACTTTATACCAAAAATCATTGAATATTTTAACAAACCGGTCACGGTAACTAACTTTTTAATTGGTACCCTAAAGGTAAATCAGATATTGAAGACGTGCTCATGAACTAATTTTCAAAAATTTCCTCAAATGTCCATCGATCATACCCAGGAGATGACGAAAATGAGGTCCGTTCAAAACTGTATGTATACATATTCTTTAATGTAGGGTCATCTACATTGCTTTTTAAATTGCTTGAAAATGCAGCCATATTGGGTGAATAAATGAACGCTTATTTTCTTCATCAGTTTTCATGAACGCTTATCTAAAACATAAGTTTTATTCAATTCCGCAACGTGTTTCAAGCTCTATAAATCCATATCAGGGTATATAAATGTGTGTGTGTGTGTGTGTGTGTTTTTGTGTGTAGGTGTGTGTGTGTGTGTGTGTGTGTGTGTGTGTGTGTACTTGTTGCCGCTGTAGCGGTCACAATTTTTGGTTGACCGCTACCAAACTCGATATTTAAACGTTTTATGTAACTAAAGATCAAATTCGTAAGCGGCTGAAATCCGAAAAGTGGAAGGGGGGGGGGTGTTTGGGGGTATATTTCGAAAATTCAAAAAATCTCCGTTATTATGCGTCAGGTCGAAAAATTGTATGATTGGTGGGACTAAGGATTTTATTTAATGAGTTCGTTACTAAATAAATTCCTATTGCTCAGGCGGGATCGAACTCGCCAGTCTGGGTTTACCATGTGAGATAAAGAACAACGCTTTAACTCACATAGCTAACCTGAGGTATATATCTGTCATATAGAAATTGATATACCTGCTCTAATGTCGTTCCCTAGAACAGTCTATGTTTAGGTGTTTATGGCAAAAGATACCATCAGTGTATATAATATTTTGTAATTTGTGTTTACGTTTGAAAATGTTATGTCAACAGTATTTCCAATTGATAACGTCTCTTATCAGTGGACTGTAATCCACGGGAGATATTTGAAATTCTTATCCTAAACCAATATAGCTCCTGTCACTGGCCTTACGAAATCAATAAAACTCTGTGAATTGAGCGTTTTGAGATGTATATCGATTTAGTATTAGCAGATTTCCCTGAAGGAAAAGGAAAGGATTGTTTTCAAGGGTGGTAGTAGAGAAGATTCAAACCTAGTATATTATGAATCATATCAAAAAATGTATTGTAGTATAACTAGTTAAGAATTTAATTATCTACATTTGTTGTTCTAGACATTTATTCCCTAACACCAATACTGAGATATTTGTTTAGTTTTTTTAGTTTGCTAGACTTCCTGAGATCCTTTAACTAGTCACGCGATTTCCATTTTGAGCCACTCAATAAAAAAGATCTCATTTCCAGAACAAATCGAGAATAGGTGATGTTGTTAGTTACAATTCCTAGCACTTGAGAAATCTGCTTAGTTTACTGTAGTTGGTGGAGGTCACCAGTACCAAAAAAGTCCGTCACGCAGGGGCTGCGTAAACTAACCAGATATCCTACCTGAAGTTTAATAGATATGTCTACATACATTTACACTTAACGCCAATATTAAGTGAACAAATACAAATGACAATGAGAAATCTTTCAGTCAATCTACATTTTAATAACCTACACAACGGAAAGCGTCGGAATTGTAAACAATAGGTCAGCTAACCTCCCAAAGCTCAAATATAGAAATATAATTGACTGGAAAGGAAAAAAATTACTGAAATATATCTGAATATGATATATTAGTTTTATTGAAAACTATTTACTATATCTAGTGCTAAAATTTATAATGAACCAGAATCTCAATCACTCTAGTTTTAGTAATGTAAGAACAAAAGGAGGGAGGGGGTCATCAAATCGTATTTGCATGAACTTAATCTAGAAAAGATTTTTTGAATCCTATATTTGGAATTTCAGCTTCAATTAAGACGGTTCATATGCTGACGTATTCATAACGTGCTATGACAATGAAGTGGTTCATTGAAGGCTGAAAATTAAAAAAAAAAATGGGAACATATAGGTTCATATTTGAGATAGATAAAGAATGTATATTAGAACAATTATGGATAATATAATTTTCAATAAGATTAGTTATGTTCAATTTTTCAGACTTATAGTAACGTTGATATTTCAAATTTTCAAAATTACCTCCTCTAATCCCTTCTCCCAATGCTCCGATTTCAGCTATTAACAAACTTGATCTTTCTTATTACATAAAACTCTTAAATGTTGAGATAGCTAACGATCCCACACAAATTGCGACCTCTAGATCGTTATCAGACAAATATTATATATATATAATTTCGAACGGACCTCATTTTCGTCCGGAGTAAGATCGAATTCGAAAATCGCATCACCCCCTTGTCCCTTAAGGGAAATCTGCTAACTCCGCAATATTTTTATTATATTATTTAATTCATGAAATGTACCTCTTTCTATACACCACTTACTTACAGACTGCAGAAAACGTGAACATTTGCAATACCCCGTGATATACTGACTAAAGTATACGTACCCATAATTATTCAGTATTTAAAAATCACAAACATAGACACAACAATTTTGCTCTAATAAGATATAATTTTAAAATTGCGTTTCAAACGAAATTGAATAATATTACTACTCCATATAAATGTTTGCTTGTGTGTGTGTGTGTGTGTGTGTGTGTGTGTGTGTGTGTGCCTGTTTTATAGATTTTTTTTTTCAATTTGTGATTTTTTTATTTATCTATTAATTTAATTTTTTTTAATTTTGACCACTATTTGATCTTTTATTGCTATGTAATTTAATTTTTATAATACTCTATTATCATCTATTTATTATTACTTTCAATTGTACTTAATAATGTTGTTTTTTCATTGTGTTCTCAGTTTTGTTTAATATTGTTGTTTGCGTATATTTATTTAATATTTCGTTGCGGTTTTGTATTCTTCTATTAGTAGTCACATTTTGTTGTTCAGTTGTTTTGATCTTTTGCTGCTAACCTGCAATACACTATTTTGTGATCCGAAACATAACAGAGGTATCTACGATTTTTCATTTTTTGATATTCGTTTTTTACACGAAACCTTTCATTATCGAGTTTGATGGAACTAAAATAATTGCTATTGGAGCATTGTTTGATAAACGTTTAACAAGTTGTGCATCAGTGTGTTTAAAACTTTAAGCCAAGCACATTTTTGTCGTTTCGAAGAGTCTGTAGAAATTAAAGAAGAACGTTTTCAGTATCATCTTCAATGCTGCATTCTTTCCAGGGAAATATGCTAAATTTCTTAATATTTTTATACTTTTTTTAGGCGGTTGAGGTGTACCTCAAGTATATTTGTTCTTAAGAGCAATGTTATATAACACTAAATATTCTGCTTGTTTCAACAGAAATAATTAATTTGTTTGAGTCATGCCTAGTGTATCCAACAAACGTTACCTCTTTACCAAACGAAATCTAAATGTCATTTGGTCTCTTTGAAGAATGATCTGTCAAAACAGAAGTTGATTATTGAATTATACGGACTCCATGTGCCATAACAGCTGATTGGTGTAAATGTCACTGTATCGCCTTCATTTCTCAAGTCAACAATCCTTTTCGACATTTCCCTTATCTCACGTAAATCCCGTTTGAAAATTTGAATCCACATTTGATATATCATCCTTTATTCATGGCTGTTTACTTTATTTGAATGATTTAATCGAATCTTTTACAGAGAGTTGCGCAATGTTAAAACTCTATAGACATTTTCTTATTCATGTCATAATTTACAATTCCTATTGTGTCACACTCCATCAATGTTGAATCACAGTCCGAAAAGTCACGTTATCCCCCACGTAGAATATGGCTGCAGAGTCCCAGTGCCTGTGCATATGCTCCTTGGTACTCAAAGGTTCTGAAAACCAGAATTTCCAAAGAATAAATGTTTATAAATGTAATTTATATTTTCCGGGATGCCTTAGTTGACATATATTAAATCGTTGTATCTGCGCTTCAAAAAAAAAAAACCTATGTGATACTGGCATCCATTAGGTCTGAAGTTATCAATGGTACCATATCACCATAGAGACCGAACAATAGTTTAATATCAAACACTAGGTGGAAAAACATTATAGGGAATTAATGCTGCAAAAGAAAAGTTCTATACTATTATTAGACCATCCGTTTAATAATGGAGATATTTCGAATTCTCAAAATTCCCCCCGTCTAAATTTCAGTATCTGATCTTCCCATTTCAGCAATTAACACGCGTTAGTTTTATATTTAAATATTAAATACCGATTTTGGTTCCGATTGAACAAATTTTGTAACTGCTAGAGCATCAACACGCACGCACACTCTGTCTGTTTGTCTGTCTGTCTGTCTATCTCTCTCTCACTCGGTTTAAAAAAAAATAGAAGGGTAAATGATCCCACGCCTTAACCTGCTGCCACCAGTGTCACTCGGTACAATTTATTAGAAGCACATATAAACTGAACTATATTTGGCTTTTAGCAGATTTCCCTTAAGGGATCAGTTTTTGACGTCGTATTCATGACGCGATTTTCGAGAAATTTCATGAAATGTTCATTGATCCTACCCAGGAGATGATGAAAATGAGGTCCGTTCAAAAATATATATACGTATTTTAACAGATAAATATATCACACTCTAGCGGTCACAATTTATGTTTAATCGTTACCAAAATCGATATTTAGTCGTTTTATTTAGAAAGAAAGAATAAGTTCGTCAATGGCTGAAATCGGAAAAGTGGGAGGGGATAGTGAATTTGAAAAATTCGAACTATCTCCCATTATTATGAGTCGGTACAAAAAATTGTACAGAATCAAATTTATTGTAAATGTATAGTTCTATAAATGTGGTTATGTACGTTTTTCCCCATTATCTTGATTATTAACCGAGATATTTGCACTTGTCAGTTTTAGGCCTTCAATAAACCCCCACTCCTACTAATGTCAAAGCAACAATAGGCTGTTATATTTATGAAGCACATTATTTGAAGCCTAATACCAAACATTGTTCTCGTTCAACATTTACTTTTTTTAATAAATGCAAATATTAACGCACGTGGGAAATCTGCTTAGTTAACGCAGCCAATACTGGACTGACGTTTTCTTTAAATCATCAGTTTGACCAGTTTTGAACTTGTCAGAGTCGGAATCGGGCAACTGTCACAAACGGCAAGTGGTTTTATATTATTAATTCGTTTCGTGGATTAAGATACGATATCTTGTACAAACATCGAATAATTATTCTGCCAATGTCGTTAGTTTTCTTCCTTCAGATTTACATGGCTAGTACAATCTGTTAGTGGTTTATTGCTTATTAGTCTTCACTAAAAAGCCTAGGAAGGGTGCCCATCTGCTACTGAAGCTTTAACTAAACAGATCATTGATGAATTAAGCTTGGCTTTCCAAAGCTCTATAAACTTCGGTGTAAGATGTTTGGTTACATATTTAATATTCATTATTTTTGTTAACATAGATTTCTTCCTTTCAATCTTAGTTTTCTGTTGCCATCATAGGACATTTCTCCTGACAGTAATGTCAATTTTATCTACAAACTCTGGAAAAATTATGTTTCTTCCTACTGAAGGGATAGTTTTCTATGTTGTCTGTTTCCTCTGATTCGAGAGGACGATCAGAGAGTCCTTGATTTGCTATTCAGGAATATGAGCAGGCTCCCTGACAGCAAGACATATACTCCATGTATTTTGATTTATCAGCTGTTCCTTTCACTCGAGCCACCACTACAGCTGTGCACATCAGACCGAATAGATTATCCATGACATATTCCTCCTAGCGCTGATTCATCTTACATGCGGACAAATTGTAAGTACGCACCATTGCTCACGACATAAAAGGCATTTACCAAGGATAAATTTGCAGAGTTATAAAATAATTGTGAACAAGGTAATGAAGAAAGTGCGACTACTTGCAGTAGTTTCCCGTTGCCTTCTATATCAGACAATCCAAGAATACAGGAATCTTGAGCAAAATTCCACCGAAGACCAGAGTTGGTAGAGAGCCATTCCTCGGTAGCCCGTAGCCTGCTTAATAATGTTAGGCATTTGCCAAAAGGAGTACTACAGTCTACCCTCCTACTAACACATGCCATAAGTGAGAATTTAGATAAGGACGTGTTCTACAATAATTACTACAGTTAAAAGCGATAGATCGAGTCTCAACTATTCCAGTCACGTGGAAATTCCAGGGCGAATTGTAGAGCATCAATAGTTTAACAAAACTGGTTAAATAACATTTTTCAATCCAAATCATAATAACTAAGATATTTTGAACTTTCGAATTCCTCCTCTAAACCACACTAACCCAAGTCCGTCAATAATTTCAGCCAAATATAAATATGATCTTTAGTGTTGAATAAAACAGTTAATATCTTCCATGGTGTAGACCAATTAAACATTTTCGGCACAAACCTTAATAGGTGACGGCAACTTCTTTACATGTATCTCCCATAATAAAGGTCAGTTGAAAATAATATTTTGGTATTTAAGAACGTTTTATCGCTCCATAATGACCTCAACATTCCTTATGTCCATACCCTCGCCAAGTCCCGATATCTGAAATTCCACTCTCTCCTTCCCTCACATCCTAATCCTTTTGCTGAATCACTTTCATCTACCCATATTCCAGAAAACCCAAGACGACGACTGAAGCGAAAGTGTCCAAGAGATCTTGTGTAGTGCTCAGAATAACTCCATGTAGTACCAGCCAATGTTCCCTCCAATGTGGGTATTGTCAATGGACAACTTCCCACCTCAAGTGAATAATCAAGCCAATTGTATATCATTCAAATCATTTGCTTTTAATATGTATTATATGTTGTTGCAAATAAACGAATAAATATTAAAAAAAAAAATATAAAAAAAAAAAAAAAAAAAAAAAAGGAGTTTTATAACAGATTTCAAGATATATTGGCTTACTAAAAGGATGAGGGGGTTCACTAAAAGCTGAAATTTAAAAATACAACTTGAAAATAAAAATATTTTGGATAAGAGAAAATGTGTCCAAAACAAAAGTTATTGAAAATTAAATTTTCAAAAAGATTGGTTATTTAAAATTCTTTAATATTCGCCGGGATAACCAACCCCACCCCTTTCACCAATCCGATTGAAGCCGTTAACGAACTTGATCTTTATTTTCACATAAACATTTTAGTGACGAACAAACCATAGTTGCGACCACTAAAGCTATAACAGGTAATTATATATGTATATATATATATATATATATATATATATATAAATTGTTAAATAAATATAATTTTCGGTTTCTACCAGGTAGGATCGATGGACATTTGAAGAAGTTTTCTTTTCGACTGGGTTTTATAATATGTGATACATGCAAATGCCTTCCAATCCTCACTGTAGAGATGGTGTAGATTAACACCAAATTAATTTATCTCACCATCGTTTTTTATTTTGCTCGATAATCCCTGAAGTATTCATTTAGTATCCTTTAATTTGCACATACCTCTAGAATTTTGATACATAAAATTGTTGTCTTTTTTAATATTTTTCCCTTTAAAAAAAGGCCTATGACGTTAGCACCCATTAAGTGACGAACGTTTTTAACTGAGCTATTTGAATTTCTCCATTTTTCATACTTCTTTAAACTTTCACTCATACTCAAAATATTAATTCAAGAAGGTCCTCCTTAAACATTTCACTCCCATTTACATTGACCTCTAACTAAAGGAGAAATAGATAATATGAGATGAAGTTATCTCTCTTTTTGTTGCGTTTGAAATTCGTTTAGTGTAAGAAATCGCCATAACGATTATGAAAGGGATTTGAAGAAAAAGGGAAAAATATTGGATGAATTGACATTAGTGAGATTTAAATGCCTTCCTAAATATACTTTTAAAAACCGAATCCATTTCTCATGCACAGACTTAGAGCGTGTATAATTTACACATTGATTGTATTGGGTGATGCAACTTTCCAATAAACACAATTACATAACACACAATTCCCGCCAGCAACCCTATTATACGATTAACTCACTAGACATCTGTTCTTCTCCATTACTCATATGTATATATATATATATATATATATATATATATATATATATATACTTACTGACCTTTGTAATTGATTTTATTTCAGAAAATGTAACACTAATATTCCGTTTCATATGGAAGTCAAAAGATTCTTAAATTTCTGGTATCAATGTCTGATTGCCTGTTTGTATATATATATATATATATATATATATATATATTTATATATATATATAATATATATGTATATATAGTACTAGCTTTGTCAGCCATCGTAATGATTTTCCGTTGAATTATAAAGATTGAGTATCAAAACCATTACCCCATATTCGTCAATTGCTCAAATGCCCTTCAGCATGAACAGTAAAGGTGCTGCCAGTCATTTGCTTTACCCGAGATATAATCAGATAGATGAATTTACGGTAAGAACTGCTCTTATCCGGGAATTGAACCATATAATAATGGCTTTCCGTCGAAATATAAATATTGGAAAATAGGAAGCACTAAATAATCCATTTATTGCGTTAAAATTAGTCGTAATTATAGTTTTAAGCAGGAAGCGTGGACTGTTTATTGGTAGAATAAGGAAAAATTTGCTATCGTTCTTTGGGATGAAATAAATCTAGCTTCCCTTCTAAATAGAACGATTGTATTATTTTAGCATCCGGAGAAAAAGATATCTTCTTTTTGGAGTGTCGTTCAAATTCTTGCGTAGACGTCCGTCTATTTCTTCTGTCAATTGCGGAACTCTGGAGATTTTCTAATATTTGGCAACTTTCTTCATGTTCCCCTCTTCCCGCCTTGCATTATAAGGCGCTGGAATTCATAGCAATTTCCTCTCATAATTATTTCCGAAGTAGAATATTTTTCTACGTTTAATTACTTCTTAAAGTTCGCGATCACCTAATTGTGCTCTACGAAGGACGTCTTCATTTCATATTTGATATATAAACGATACGCTTAGCATTCTTCGCCGACAACACATCTCAAATGCTTATAGTTTATTCAGAGTTTGCTTTTAATTTCCTGGCCTGTACCCCGTACAAAAGAACATAGCATTTAGTACTAAAAAAATATGGTAACATTTTATTCGGACTGGTTAGTAAAGTATGAAATCGCTCATATTAACAATACGCGTTTCCTTAATTCATATAGAAACAAGTTCCTAACTCTATTCAGAAGTTTTTCACGAAACAAGAATAGTTATTGGAAGGTGGAACTTAAAATTCATTAATGTAACAATTTAGAATCGAAATGGTTATTCTAAACTCAATTTATTCTTTACATTTCTGGATAAAACCAATAAAAAAGAAGGTATTAATTCATATTTTCAGAAAATTCGGATTCTTATAAAGCCTATGTTTTAATTGAACAACACAAATAGAAATCTTTCGAGCCGTTTTTGAGTGATTGAGTAACACACGGGAGGATAGACAAACAAAGAATCACGATTTTTAATTTTGATGCCACAGTTCTTAGTGGTCTCGAACTTGAAAAAAAAGGATGTCCGCCAAATTTAACTAGAAAATCTCACGAGCCTTAGAGTTTTATTTTATACAGTTGCATCTACTCAGTCACAGATGACCTTCTTACATTGTTCACGTAGGCTTCCACGGTCGTCAAATGTATGTACAAAAACTTCTTCCGGGTTGGACCGTGTCTTAATTTTCATCGTTGCCGAGCTTTCGCACATCGTGTGATGGCTTCTTCAGGGCTGAGTAGAGACAGGGGTAGGGCCGGGCTACCGCAGGGCTAGGGGTGTGATTCTCTACTCAGCCCTGAAGAAGCCATCACACGATGTGCGAAAGCTCTGCAACGATGAAAATTAAGACACGGTCCAACCCGGAAAAAGTTTTTGTACATACTTCTTACATTGTTTAAAAGTTAAGCCATTCTGGCTCAAAAACAATAATTTTGTTCTCTAAAAAACTTATTCATTTCTATCCCCAACGCCAGCAGTTTAGCTCCTCATCCAGGGGATCTTTTCCATTAAAACTTCAATTTGAAATTTTGGTAATTTTTTTTTATATTTAATTTATAATATATCTCTTATTATTATTTGTTTAATCAACTTTTATGGCCTATATACACGTGTAGGTTTGTCTTATTTTGTTTTATTATCATACATTAACATGAACAAAAACTTAATTTCAATTGGCTTCTTGATATTATTTTTAATAGTATTTAAATATATATCACATAAATCTGGTGATAATAATACCAGATCTGTTATAAATCATGGTAAATAATAAGATATATTATAAATACACTGTTATGTATAATTGCTAAAAATCAGTAATGCGCGAAACACATTGGGGATAAAAATAAATAAGAAGTTTTGAAGAAGAAAATTTGTTGTTTCTGCCACAGACTGGCTACACTTTCATACTACCTATATGTATATTGTACATACATGTTGCAATATACATGTTTTTGTATGTAGTGTCTTATGTTACATACGTGTGTAGTCAGTGTGCAAGTACTTGAGGTGTTCATCTAAGTCTGTTCACTCGTTCTTTCAAAGGGGCAATTCTTGTCATTTAATATTTTAAATCTATGCAAGTATATATAAATGCATAATTCTGTAATACATGTAACGCCATTTCAAGACATAAAGGAAGAAAGACGATGGTTAGCTATAAAGTTGGCCCACTCGTTCTGACTGTAGTACTCACCGGCCGACCTTGATGTAAATGCATTTATTAGAGCCGGAGGTGCATAGTAGTAGAGGCTCGACTAGTGATGCAATCTCTATATCTACCTCTTGCATAACCTCTGAGGCTAGAAGAAAAACAAATATATCTTACATGCACAATTTTTTACCGGGGCCTCAACACCCCCCTCACAAAAAATATTGATTATTTAATTATCTCTGGATATTAAGAAACTTATTTTCCGCTGAATTGTGAATTAGAAATAAGGATAACTTTAGTACCATCCATTTGTTCATGCGCCCAATGGTATAAGAGCTAGATGCTTTTCATGAGGTTTTCTATAGAAAAAATAGCTACGGAGGGTTCGCATGATAAGATTGCACGGTAAATATAATGCTAATGTTGGTGTTATTCCTTCAAATACTGTTGACGGATTTCCCCTTAGGGATATAATTGTCTTTTTCGCTCTAGCGAATATTTTTGTCGTTATCGAAATTGATAAACAACAAATAAAAAACTGATTTTGGGGTCGACGGGGTTTAAATATCCACCTCCATTAATTAAAAGAAGTTCTTATTTGAAATTTCTAAGATAACGTATAAGTTGTGATACATGTACCAACGTTTTATAAGAATGACTAATATTTTAGTGGGAAGTATCATTGTTGTACTTTTAAAAAACTCAATAAGCCGATCGTGCACAAGTTCGTAAAAGGCGAAAAACTCGGCAAGCCAATAAGTGTGGGCGTTCGTGCAAGATAATGATTTCCAGCATACAAGTCTTTTCAGCACCTTTTGACTTGCCCAGCAATATGGCGTATATAAAGAATTCAACACGAGTTTTATTTATTTTTTATCTTTACTCTGTGATTTTAATGGTTTTTTTTTTCAAACAGTAATTACCTACTTCAGTATTTTTACGAAATGTGTCTATTTATTTTGTTAAATTTTGATGAGAAAATAATGTCAAGTAATACTTCCTTGTTTTCAGGCCTTAGTAACCCCACACCCGCCCCTTCTAATCCTGGTTTTTTTACATAAAAAATAAGGATATGGGGTGAGTTGAGGTCTCAAGTATACTATACCAGCACATGGTTTAAGCAGCTCCTGAGTGGATGTATTTCCGTTTATTAATTTTTAAATAGACATCTTATTAAGGGAGAAATATAGAATAGGGGGTGGGATGAGATCATCGGCCTATATTATTGGAGAGTGCGAGAAATCTGTTTAGTTTGCGCAGCGCCTGCCTGACGGACTTATGTCTTCCACTAAGCTTTATTTTGTAGCTTCCATTTTATACTACTAATCAACAGGTTACCACCATTCCCTAGCCACGTTGGAACAAGGGCTTATATTTGCCGAGATTACCAGCAAATAAATGCCTATTACTGACACGGTAATAGAGACCACGAGTCTAGTATGGTCACCTACTTACGAACCATACTTACAGAGAGGGATGAATCATAAATAACTAATTTTCGAAGATTCAGGTATATATATATTGAGCAAATGCAAATCAGCTGATTATATTATCAGCTGTTTCATCTCTCCGGAAGCTTATTAATTAATTCTGGCCCAGCTGATATTGTCCGTCTGCGTAGAAACCGTGGGACCGGCCCTGACCAACCAGCAACAGAATATTCTCAATTACTCAAGAAGCTTCTGGCACAATTACTAGGCTATCATTCAGCGAGTGTGTCAGAGCCAGTCCTTTGCTCAAATGGTTTTTTTCAAATCGCTCTAAGAGCATAAAGTACTAAGCATCGGGTTTCTTTACAATGCGTATTAATGTACATGTGTCAGTGCATGGTGGTTTTCGAGAAAGAGATTTTGAGCCATGATTGAAACCGTAAGTATTAAAAAGTGTTTTGTATCAATCAATGCTAAATATTTTAACATACAATAAATTTTTCTATTTTAAGGCTTAAAATGCAATCATTGTAATTATTTTTTTTAAAATACGAAAAACTTTTTTTTATTTTATTTTATACACACAAAATTAATAACTTCCAACTCTGAAAGTACATGACTTAAGGGAATGGTTTATAGCACATTTTGAACATTTCGCAGTTTAGCAGACTTCCCTTAAGGACAATCAGTTAATTCTGTATTTTATATGTTGATTGATGTCGCACTCATGACCTGATTTTTGAAAAGTGTATTGAAATGCCCATTGATAGTCAGTGCGTGTGTGTGTGTGTGTGTGTGTGTGTGTGTGTGTGTGTGTGTACTTGTGCCTTTGAAGCTTTAGTGACGGTAATTGTTTTTTTTTGGTTGACAACAAACTAGATATTTAACAAACATTGTGACCATACATGCATACATATACGAGGGTGAATCAAATGAAAACCTTAAAAGTTTAACCTGAACTTTACAGCACTTCTAAGGTTTTCATTTGATTCACCTACGTACAAATATATAAAGTTGAAAGGATCTCATTTTTGTTATCTACAAGTCAGGACTGGTAGACATTTGATGAAATTTTCCGGAATTCAATAGAAGATTGCCCTTAAGTAAATCTGATAAATAATGTGTTGATTTTCATGAATTACTTGTAAAACTCAACTGCGTGAGAAGATGGTATTTTGTTATTTCTATTTCATATTCCAAATACTTTTAGAATTTTATTTTTGAGCTTTTTACTTTGTTTTGTGCTTTAAATACTTGTTAATGGAAATAAACTGTATTTAAAAAAAAAACAACAAAATATTTCGGAGTAGAGGACTTTGGAAGTTGTTCTTGCCAGACTCAGGATCGGCCACTCTCACGTCTTACATAGACACTTAATAAGAAGAACAGGTATCCCTATGTGTAAATAATAAACAATAAACCTTATATTAACAGACTACTACTACTATACAACGAAAAGACATTGACATAACCCACTACATGACTCAAATACTAACTGACAGAAGCCAATGTATTACACACATCTAAAAAATATGATTAGTTATAACGAAATATAGAATTATAATTAAATAGGTATGCAACGTACTTAAGAAGATTTAAAAAGTTGTAACTTTAATTACATTCCTATTGACTAAGTATGGACATGAAAGAATTTCAAATATTTAAAGGAATAATTGGCCTTCTTGGCTTTCCTTGGCTTTTTTAAGGAATAATTGAGTGAATTGTTATCCTAATTAACGTCTATCCTCACCTTCCTTGTGCCAACTACCTCAGATGTGGGGGTTATTTAGTTATCAAATAAATGCTAATAAAAAATAAAATACAATGCATTTTAAAATAATATATCGAATATACTTGTAGACTTCCACGGTCCTTGACATAATTACAATCGAGGTCTTTGTGGCTATTGAACGTGTTTTCATGTTTCTGGTCAACATTTCACCAGACATACTTCTAGCATCCTCAGGGTTTTCTCTGAGATTGAAGTAAATGCAGGTAGTAGTATTCAGGTACATATATGTATCTTGTCAGGTGCCTAGGGCGGAGCCTCTCTTTCAAGATATATTTCCGCCTTCTTGGTTTATAGCCTCCTTTCTAGTTTGAATGATGTTCTTCCAAGTTTGCTCACTCTATAGCCATCTTTTCTGGTATCGAACAACTTTTACAAACATCTCGACTTGATCAAATTTGATGTGACGGTCGGTTTACCAAAAATGTTCTGGTATTTCTGAGTCTTCTGCCCGAAGCTTTTTCACTTTTTCGATATGTTCTCCAATCCTGGCTCTGATTAACCTACCTCTCTGATCGACGTATTCCGAGCCATTGGAGCAAGATAACCTTTACTGTATACTCCCGGAACATAGGTATGGAGCTGATCCTTCAGACTTGTGATAATATGTCCAATTTTTCTGCCTGTGCCAAATAGCTTATCTATTCCATGTTTCTTGAGTACTTTTGCAATTTCGTATGTTTTATCTTTAACAAAAGGTATTAAAATGTATAGCTGTTTGTCAGAGCTCTTAAGACAGCGATGTTGAAACCAAAATATGGTTCAGATAAGTTCAGAAACTAGAAGTATGTCTAGCGAAATGGCGACCAAAACATGAAGACGCGGTCAATACCCGAACTCTATTGTAATAATATATCAAATACCTTTTTTTTGTTAGTAAATATTCACATATATAAACTAAATAGCTAACTCGTCCATTTGTCTAGAAGCTGTTGCCCACGTCCGGTGTACGTGCGGCAGGCAGGAGGAGGAGAGATGGCAATGGAGGTGACCCAAGTTGACAGCACTAGAGACCACCCGTCCAAGAAGAGGAAGGCACCATCCTGTCAGTGAGTACTACATACATAATTAGTATTAGTTAGTCAATTATTATTAATTAAGTAAAAAACCATAAAAGGGCTCATGACATCTTCTTTTTCTAAGTAATAAGGTTTGACACAAAATCCTCATTTTCTTTACTTCCAATCTACTATATCCCTTTTGTGAAGAGTCCAATTTTCGCTCCCGTAAAGCAGCACACTCCAGACTTAGCAAGCATTTTTCTGGAATCCATGTTTGTATGCTTATTAGTTAAAATACTCCTTTTGCTTTGGAAGGCTCGTTTAGAAAGCGCTATTCTTTTATCGGTCTCGTACTGTGTCCAGTGATGATGCTTCCAACGTAACAAAAATCCTTCGCCTTTTCAAGTAAAATGTTTCCAACTCTAGTATTTATATTTCCTATGCTGTCTTTCTTCTCTACCACCAAATTCCTTTTTATGTGCATTTGTCTTGAGATTAGACTGATTTAGGCCGTCCTTTAGAACATTCAGCATTCTATTCATCTTTACTTCTGATTTAGTTAACAGTGCAATGTCACATGTAAACCTGATATTTCTTTAAGAAGCTATGATGCAACAATGACAATGCTCAACTGCAACAAATATATCTAAAGTTACCATGTCATTCAGTTTTAGAGGTTTTTATTCTCCTTTTGAAAAAAAAACTGCAATTGTATACACTTCGAATCAGGGATGTTTCAAAAGCGTTTATGATATTTTTATGTTCCGGAAACTAACTTAATTTAATTCTATTTTATGTTTTGGATTCTTCCGCTGATCAGATTTTCCAAAATTAGAAAGTTAGATATTTTTTTTGTCCTTTTTCTACTAATACTATAGAGGTAATAATCAACTATTAAAGTAGTTAATAATGTTTGATATTTTAATTCGTCCGATTCACGTAAACATTAAAAACACTTAAGTTCTCCTTTACTAAAACACATTTTCTTCAGGTTAATTATATACTATAAAACAACAACCTATTTGCAGGAATATAAAAGTTGTCATAAGCAACGGGGATAGTCTCAGTTGAGATATTCCCACGATGCTCTCATTTGTGATATTCTCAGGAATGGTTCAGTTGTGATATTTCCACGATGCTCTCATTTGTGATATTCTCAGAAATGGCTCAGTTGTGATATTCCCACGATGCTCTCATTTGTGATATTCTCAGGAATGGTTCAGTTGTGATATTCTGAGGATGCTCTCATTTGTGATATTCTCAGGAATGGTTCAGTTGTGATATTCCCACGATGCTCTCATTTGTGATATTCTCAGGAAGGGCTCAGCTGTGATTTCTCCAGGATGCTCTGAGTTGTGATTTCTTGAGGATGTCTCAATTGTGATATTTTCAGAAAGGACTCAGTTATGGTATCCGGAGGATAGTCCCCGATGTGATATCCTCAGGGAGGGCTCAGCTGTGATTTTTCCAGGATGCTCTGAGTTGTGATTTCCTGAGGATGCTATCAGTTGTGATATTTTCAGAAACGATTCAGTTATGGAATCCTGAGGATAGTCCCCGATGTGATGTCCTCAGGAAGGGCTCAGCTGTGATTTTTCCAGGATGCTCTGAGTTGTGATATTCTCTGGAGGGACTCAATTGGTAAATTTCCACTGCAGAAGCTGCGTCAATAATCATCTCAAGTCCTCCTTTGATTTGGTTAAGTTCTTTTTGTGAAGGCTTATTATTTACAGAAGAAATAGAGAATATAATGCCTGTAACGTCATTAGCCATTACAGCCATAGGCATTACAGTAGGTGGGAAATCTTAGATTATGCAGCATCCCTGTGAAGGGTTTTTTCTCTATAGATTCTCTAGTTAGTCTCAACGAGTTATGTCAGTAACTATTTCCATTAGGCTGAAAAAGTCAGAATAACTGCTGGCATTGTACCATCCAATCATGTCAATTAACGTATTAAAGACAATTATCGCATGTCTAGTGGAATGTTTTTAGGAAACATAGTAGAGATCAATTATCAATGTAAAATACACATGCCAGTCAACAGGATTATCTTTTTATTCCGTTTTTTTTGTTATAAATCGAACCATGTCCTTGATAGGATGAGTGTGTGCGCCTCCATAAATTGAAGATTATTTAATTGGCAGGTATTATGGAATCATGTAATCCCTATTACCTATCATATATATCATTTAGAGGGTATTTGTAATCTCATTATTATTGTCTATTTTTTTGTTTGAGAATCTCTGTCTTTTTACAAAACTATTTAAAATCTTGATAGGAATACGAGCAGGTCATATTTCTTCTGACTTTTCAAGAAGGAAGCCGTACTTATATCCTCCGATGCTTCACGGGATCTTTAGGGATTTGGTATGACAGTATTAGATGTGCAGGATATTAGTGCGCTATTACACTCTACAGGCAACCGTACTACTTCAGCCGAAGCTAGAAATATCGTCCAAATGCTCATACGAATTCGGGCATCTTTCACAATTAAAAATGTCTTTATATTGTTATCTCAACGGAGACCATCCTGAGAATATGAAAATTGAGAGCATCCTCAGGAAATCTCAGCTGAGTCATTCCTGAGAATATCTTAATATAGTCCATCCTCAGGAAATCACACCAAAGACATTCCTGTGAATCTCTAACTGAAACAATCCCCAAAATATCACAGCTGAAACCTTCCTGAGAATATCGCAGTTAAGAGGACTCTCAGGAAATCACAACTGAGTCCCTCCTGAGAATATCACAACTGATAGCATCCTCAAGAAGTAATGTATTGCCTACATCAGTCCTTTAGCCACCCTTAAGGGAAATCAGCTATTGGGGTTATACTATTCAAGAGATCTTCAAATGTCCATCAATGCTTCCCAGGATATGACGTAAATTAAACGTGTAATTTAAACGTTTTATGTTAAACAAGATCATGTTCGTTAATGGCTGAAAATGGACCAGAGGGAAGGGAGCATAGAGCGGGGAATTTTGGGAAGGCCGAAATAAGTATTAGGTGAGAGGGTGGAGTTAGAGACGGGAATAAATAATAATTCGAAATTTCTCAGCTATTATGGATTTGATCCAAAATGATATATAACCAACGTTGTTGCAATTTATGTTTCTACAACTATTGTCTTGTGCATGTTTTCTCTGACTCGAATATTAACGGAGTTTATGGTTTCAGTCTTTTGAAATCCTCTAATTCTACTCATCCTAATTCTACTTCAATCCAAGTGCATCAGCCACTACACAGTTCAAATCCAACTGTCATTCTAATTTGTGTTGACATAGGCTCTTTACTGTGTGAGAAATAGAGTATAGATGACGAGACGAGATCATTATCAGTGTGCGGGAAATCGCCCGAGCTTCGACATATTTTACAGAGACATATTTTTTTGAAAATCTAACTTCCTAGTTATTCTATGAATGTTTTCTATAACTCGAGTTTTCTATGTTAAGCGATTTATTTATATTATTTTTTTTTTGGTTTCATACTCCCGTAAGCCCCTCCCCACATGTACTCATCCGTTTTTCACTTGAGTAACAGAGTTTAATTGGAATTGCACGTTTATTCCGCATTTATTACGGGAGAAATAAAGCATGTATTATTGTAAAGAGATCACCAGGACTTATAAAATTTGTACAGTTCACAGGCAGACGTTTTTCAACCTTGAGTTAACCCCACGTCTCACTTTTGTGATTTTCAGTTAAGACTACTGAATCTTTGTCCATTTTATAAGTCAAGCACTTAGTATTGTTTTCTGTTAGTATTTAGACAGGGTTCGTCGTTCGGAATAAATAAATTAGAAAAAAAATAGCGCTTTTGAAATCCGCTTAGTTTGTTAAGCAGTTTTTTTTTTGTATAAGAAAATTGCCATATTATTTGTACCTAAGATGTTCTACAAGTAAAAATCTCACCTTGAAAATGTTGGAAATTATTGGCTGTATAGCCTGGCTGCCATTATGCAAATGCATTTGTATACAGATTTTATTTTTCTCTCGAGTTTATCGAGTGAAATAGCAATTATTATTCATAGAAAACTTGGAATATTCACAAACAATATTAACATTTATTCATGTGTAGTTGGATCCGAGCATCATAGCTCCTTCTATTATTGATGTTCTTTGCACGATGAGATCACTATGCGTTTTGACTAGGCTATTCTGTCTCTCTCTAACACACGCCTCTCTAGATATCTCTCGTCTTCCATCACATTTCCCTATATGGGAATCAGATATTCATTGTGTACTTATGGTGCGGTTTTCAACAGATTTCTTCAAATGCTCTTGACGAAAATGAGATCCGTTCGAAATTTTATATATATATAATTGTGTTGATGTTTTCGACCAGGTTATATTTACATATGGTGTTGTTATTCTTTTTGGAGTTTTGGTTAATGTTGGTGAAACAATATTAGTTTATGCCGATATTTCGAGAATCTTTATTTTCTCTTCTTCAGGGCAAGACTAAAGATACTTAGAAACTATTACACATGACTATTGCTCTTAGGACTAGGGTTATAGGCACTATAACTCTAGTCCTAAGTACAATAGTCATGTGTAATAGTTTTTAAGTATCTTTAGTCTTGTCCTGAAGAAGAGAAAATAAAGATTCTCGAAATATCGGCATAAACCAAAAAGTAATCGGCAAAAAATACCAAAAAAAAATATCGGCATGGACCAAAACTCCAAAAAGAATAACAATTCCATATATATATATATATATATATATATATATATATAGAGAGAGAGAGAGAGAGAGAGAGAGAGAGATTGTTCTTATTCTGGAAGAAATATTATGACACGTTCTTCTTAGTATAATGGCAAGGGCCACGGAAAAAAACATTTCGTCCACGCAAACTTTATTCATATTTTTTAGCAGATTTCCCTTAAGGGAAATCAGCTATTGGGGCTGGGCTGCATGACGGAATTTTCGAAAGTTTTCTTCAAATGTCCATCGATCCTACCTAGTAGATGACGAAAATGAGATCCGTTCAAAACTGTGTGTGTGTGTATATATATATATATATATATATATATATATATATATATATATATATATATATATATATATTTGTCTGTTACCGCTCTAGCGGTCTCAATTTTTGTTTGATCGTTACCAAACTCGATATTTAGTCGTTTCATGCAAAAAAAAAAGATCAAGTTTTCAAGATTCAAGTTAACGGCTGAAATCGGACCAGTGGGAGGGGGGAGGGTTTAACGGGGACGATTTTCGAAAATTCGAAATATCTCCGTTACTATACGTCGGATCGAAAAACTGTACAGAATCAATCTTATTGCAAATTAAATTTACTATAAATATTGTTATATACATTTATTCCCTATCTTGAATATTAACCGAGATATTTGCATTTTTATTAAATTTCGGCCGATAACAGATTTTTGAATTTCCCGCCAAAAGCTAGTTCGGCCCTTCGCCGTAACTGTTTGGCTCTCGTTTGGAGATTTCTCTATTGTATAACTTCACGTGGGAAATCTGCTTAGTTTACGCAGCCCTTGCGTGACGGACTTTTTTTATATGCTCTTCATATGTTCATAGCAAGGGTCTCCAAAAAAAAAAAAAACTTTTTTTTTGCGTAAGCTTTATTGATAGTGCCCTACATGTTTCTTGGTTTATATTCCACCTCTTCAAAAAATAATAACATTAATTTAAAAAAATTAGAGACATTAATTTAGCAAAACCCTATGATAATTCTTTACAAGACAGATTATTAATAAGTGATTACATACATGATATATTTATTAAATCTAAATACAGATTGCTACTTACGTTTCTGAAGTTCTCGTTCCCCTCTTATGTTCTTTGAGACTGCCCTCACTTTGTAGGTCGTTGATACTGAGGTTCCCGAAGTAGGTTATGTCTAATGACTACAAATTATGAACGATTATTTTTTATGACAAAATGTTATCGAATACATGACTGAGATATTTAATTTCTCTTTTTTTTTTTGTTTACTGAGTTTTCTGTATTTATTATTATGTGAATGTTCTCTTTTATTTTTCAATTAGTATTATTTCTTTTAAAGAATAAACAAAAAAAAAAGGAAATATTCCTGATGGTATTCACCTGTATATGTGAACACTGGCGCACTAGTTCCATTTAGTACAGAAGCATTCATTACTGCAATTTTTAAGAAATATATTCCATTAAAATGGCGCTTATAATGAAGAGGCTAATAGGAAAACAACAAGAACGAAAGAGCAGAAAGGAAATAATAAGAATAAGTAAATACAATAAAAAAAAATAAAAAAAAAATAACTTTCCGAAGTTGGAATTGAAACAAAGATTGCTTAATTGAATTGAGCCGGTGGACAAGGGGCCAATTACCAAGGCTAATTGAACTCCCAAGTGAAGCCGCTCAATGCCTTTGAAGTTTAGAGGTGTGACGGCTAAGGACTTTAAGTCTGACGAGTGACGTCAACGTTTGTGTTTCGATAAGAAGAAGTTTTGTGATGTAAGACCAATTATACACCTTAGTCGGGCAGAGAGCTCTTACAAGTTGCTACAATGCCTCTATCTTTTTCGATCCCCGTCTCTTCGGATATGCTTTTCCACTCAAGATTCACGTAATATCCCTCCCTGCATGATCCGTTTAAAATGACATTAGTTAGTTGACGTCAGATGGCAGCTAATCATTAAGATAAGCTGTTTCTGAGAGCTGGAAAGGTGTAGTGCCTTCATTGAACATTGATTGATTAATTCAGGGACAAATGCGCGAAATGTATGGTACTCAGCACTGAAGAAGAAGACTCGGTTGACTGATGTGGAGATCCATTGTAAGAAGCTAAACTGGAAATGGGCAGGACATGTATTGCGGGAGCAGGATGGCAGGTGGTCATTGGTGCTGAGTGAATGGATACTATATAGGAGATAGAGGAAGGAAGGCAAGCAAAGGAAAAGGTGGAAGGAATCTTTCAAGATAACTCTAGGCCCAGAATGGTGGAGATTGACAAGAGGGAGAAAAGATTCGGAGAGAGAAATGGTTGGAGATCTCTTTTTCTTCCAGGAGGTTGCCGCACCCAGAATATGGTGTAGACAATTGCCCTTGGGGATGAAGAGGCCTTAAAAGAATAATTACAAGCAGTAGTGTTAAAACTATAAATTAGTATGATAAACATAATAGATTTAAAAATAAATGGTTATAAATAGAATTAGATTATATTAAAAGATGTTAGAGTAATATTGTTTAAAGAATATTATTTTGGAACATTGGGGCATATTGTTATTTGATTTATTATCTATGGCACAATAAAATCATATTCTATTCTATTCTTTGAAATAATTAGGTCATGGAAGTCAGATCTTAGGGAGTTATTTCAAACTCAGATTAACCAGAACGCATATTGTGGCCAGAACAACAATTTTGTGGTTGCTGGCAATTCATTTTTAAAAACGGTTAGCACTTTCAGAAATTTACATCTGATCATCAGAGCTTCAGAGCGTAGGACTTGCCAAGAGAGGTGTTATTGGGCTTCAAGAGGTGTGCAAAGGATGATGAGAATGAAGAGTCCTGAAAGTGGCAAGCGCTTTTAAATATAAATTGTGTGAGACCACGAAACTGTGTCCTGAATAACCTGATATGGTATCCGTCCCTTCTAAGAACTGTTAAAGTTATGATACGGTATCCGTTCCTTCTAAGAATTGTTGAAGTTATGATACGGTATCCGTTCCTTCTAGCAACTGTTGAAGCTATGATACGGTATCCGTTCCTTCTAAGAATTGTTGAAGTTATGATACGGTATCCGTTCCTTCTAGCAACTGTTGAAGCTATGATACGGTATCCGTTCCTTCTAGCAACTGTTGAAGCTATGATACGGTATCCGTTCCTTCTAGCAACTGTTGAAGCTATGATACGGTATCCGTTCCTTCTAAGAATTGTTGAAGTTATGATACGGTATCCGTTCCTTCTAGCAACTGTTGAAGCTATGATACGGTATCCGTTCCTTTGAAGAACTGTTGAAGTTATGATACGGTATCCGTTCCTTCTAGCAACTGTTGAAGCTATGATACGGTATCCGTTCCTTCTAGCAACTGTTGAAGCTATGATACGGTATCCGTTCCTTTGAAGAATTGTTGAAGTTATGATACGGTATCCGTTCCTTCTAAGAATTGTTGAAGTTATGATACGGTATCCGTTCCTTCTAGCAACTGTTGAAGCTATGATACGGTATCCGTTCCTTCTAAGAATTGTTGAAGTTATGATACGGTATCCGTTCCTTCTAGCAACTGTTGTTGATGTACGGTTCCTTCTAAGAACTGTTGAGTTTATGATACGGTATCCGTTCCTTCTAACAAATGTTGAAGATATCTTCTAGTTTGAAGACGGTATCCGTTGTTTGAAGTTATGATACGGTATCCGTTCCTTCTAGCAACTGTTGAAGTTATGATACGGTATCCGTTCCTTCTAAGAACTGTTGAGTTTATGATACGGTATCCGTTCTCTCTTAGAGCTTCTGTTATAACGGTTTATCGTATCTCTTTGAATAATTGCTGCTGTTGAATTTTTGATACGGTCTATACTACAATCTGAAACATATACCCCCTCCCCCCCCCGAATTTATATACTCATTTTAGGGCTTGGAGGAGAAACTGTGAGTGGGAGACCTTAGATTGGTAAACAAAATTAATCATAAGCATTGAGGGTACAGTTGATTTAAGCGAAAATCCGAAGTGTAGAAGTGCTGGTAAACGGAAGACTGAAAACTAAATTATAAAAATACAATATTTTATATTTTACCCTTCTTTGAACTTCAACTCCTTCCCTATATTCGCATATTGCTAAAATAATATGTATAGGAGTGTGGGTGTTACAAAAGACTGATTTTAACCGTGGAAATTATAGAATTAATTTATATATTTGCTTATCGATAATGTAAGATGTGAGAAATATCTCGCTCAATATTAAAGGTAGATAAAATGCAAATCAATAGTGAACAATAAATTGCCAAAGAGAATGTTTATAAAACGTTTTTCGGCCTGGCTGATAATAACGAAGATAATATTTTGATCCCTCCCCACCTATATCCCTCCTTCTCATCCTGGCCAGATTTTTGTCTTTAACAAACTTCGCTCATTCGGTAAAATATGGTAACGATAAAGCCAAAACTAAAACAGCTACAGCTCTATCATATATATATATATATATATATATATATATATATATATATATATATATATGTGTGTGTGTGTGTGTGTGTGTGTGTCTAACATTTTTTCAAAAATCCTGCCATTAGAACAATCTGTTAAAAGATGTATACTGTCTAAAACAAATATATAAAAAGGTATATTTTTTTATTTTCTGTTTTATAAATTTGTTGAAACTAACACATGTTTTATTTGCAGCGAGGGTAGTGACGACGACACCGGCGATGACAACAAATCCGTCCGAACAGATGACCACAAGAAGTGAGTGAAGAGTTTTTATATTTTTAATTACCTTAATCTTTTTTATTTTATTTTTTGTAATTAAGTTAATTTTTGTTATTGGTCATTAACGTACGCTTTTTGCTACTACTGCTAATTGGGACGGGCTATCTACAGTTTACCACCCTTTTCTAGCCAGGGCGGGACTAAGGATTTTATTTAATGAGTTCGCCACTATAAAAATTTCTATTATCCAGTCTATGTTTACTATGTGATATTAAGCCAACGCTTTAACTCACATGGCTAATGTTATTTTCGATTCTCGCCTGGACAAAGGAATTTATTTAGTGATGTAATCCATTATATAAAATCCTTAAAATCCCACCCTGGCTAGAAAAGGGTGGTAACCTGTAATAACCGTCCCAATTAGCCTGAGTTACAAAAAAGTAGACGTTAATAAATAATTTAAATTTAATGTTTACTTACGTTTGTAAATACGAGAAACAATCAAGAAAGGAAACGGCCTAGTGAAAATTACAGTCCTCATTGAAATATAATTAGATTATTTGATTTCTTGGGAACTCACTACCACCAGTACTATTTCACTGGAATATTTACTAAGGAAAAGTCTCAACTTCTGCTGAAGGAGAATTTTAGTGCCATTAGGAACAATTTTAATTTAACTGAGGGAGAAACGGTTTACTATGGAAAAATCTCAACTTCCACTGCGGATCAGTGGTAGTTCTCTGAAGAAAGGTTTTAATTTCTATAACTAGAGATGTCTGCCAAGAAGTTTCTAATACTTTCTAGTTTAGATTTTCTAATATTTTGCTTATCGTTAGATTACTATTTAGCTACAAATGTCTAAATTACGGTTAACATATCTTTTTAAATTAACAGTATTGAGAAAAGTCTTTTCCATAAATTTACCTTCCTTAAACTTTTGTCCCAGTAGACATACATCTGGGTCAAATATTCGACTAATGCTGGTCAGCTGTTCCTGCCTTCATATTAAGATTTGCTGAAGTGACAAGCAGTCATTATTTATGACAAACTACACCGGGTATCTCTCCATTACTCACAGAGCTGAATATAATTGCATAATTAGCCACCAGTCTAAATTACGCCCTGTCAGTAATTTTTCGACCAATGATTAGAATTCTTCTTTTCTCAGAGTATCAAATTAAATTTATTACAATTATAAGCTCCATGAAAGCTATATCGAGTTGCATGTTTATGCAAAAATGAATTTAAAAAAAATTAAAATGAAAAATTAAATAATTGACTTTTAATTGAGTGATTACAACTGTTTAAGAACTACTAATCGAGATTTCTCATAATTCGTGATCGTTCGTTCAATGTCATTATCAATCACCCTGAAATTCCCGGAGAATTACGTATCAATTATACCTTTTAACAGAGTAGGCCTGTTTTAAGTATTGGCTCCTTTTGAAACAAATTGCTTTTCCTAATAGGAATTTTTCTCTTGCCATTTTTAATTGGTTTATGACTTCGAACCCAATAGCGCTTTATTCCGTGGGAATACTAAATAAGAAATCATAATCAATCCATAATAATTAGTTTCGAGTATTATCAAATTGTAGAGATTGAAAACTGAGTTTGAACATATTTTATTAAGCAAATTAACATTTGTATCAACCATTTAATCAGTCAATATATAAATGAAGGCTACATGCAAAACTATATTGGCTGCATCGATTTGGAAGCTTAGGAAGGCGTAAGACTTTTGTCTTCCAAGCAAGAATTGTTCGATTCTGCTAGTAGAAGATGACGATATGTCATGAACACGTAATCTACTTCATGAGGAAAACGATAGAAGAAATTTAATTAATATACGACAAATAAATTAGTAAACGAACAAGCATGAACAATATGTTTACCCTTCTATGTAACAACAAATGTAATTTTTGAAAATTTGAACCATTTTAATTCGAATAACGAATACATGGCAGAAAGGCCAGGGAAAAGAAAAAAAGTCCGTCACGCAGGGGCTCCGTTAACTAAGCAGTAGTAAGTTTAAGGAAGTAAGCAGTTGAAGTAATGTTTGTTCAATTATAATTTTATTCTTTAGGATTTAGACTGTACTTTATTAGGCGTCAACGATATTTTTATTTCTTAACGTATCGATCTAAATCTGCTAACTTTAGCTGCCATAATTTATATGCCATTCTCTGACTGGCACAGCTAGTTGAAGGACCTTTGTAACAATGTAAAAGTTGTTGTAGTTACCTCTTAGTGTTATGTATTTTGTCCTGATGAGGAGTCACGTCGACGCGAAACTGGTCGAGAAATAAAAATGGTTTTAATAATCATTTGAAGTTTTTCCTTTTTTTTTGTTGACCTTCCGCCATTGATTGGTTCCGCTATTTGCTAGAGGCCATCGAGATTCAGAAATTTTAGAAGAGAAGTTGTACTTTCTAGGCTTGGAATAGGCTACACCAAATTATCACATGAATTTTTATGTTTAAGAAAAAATAGATCCATCTGTTGTACGTATAATGATGGCCTGTCAATCAAACACGAATTAACTATCAATAACGACGGACTTACGTACAACTTCCCTACGGCAACAAAATTTAGACAGATGGCAGCCACTATATAATATAAATATTTCCATCTTTGAAAAGTTTAAATCTTCAACAGGAAATTTAAAGAAAATGATAGCTCTCTAATGTTTTTCAACTATTTAGCATTAAACAATGAAATTAACATTTTGATATTTTTTTTAGAAACATATTTAATTTTAACCTAAATTGCTTTATAAATTCATATCAGCCAACAGGAGTAATAATTGAAGCCGAATAAGTTATGGTAATAATGCAAGATGCATAAATAAATAATTAATATAATTTGTGAAAATCAAATTAAAACCTTTTTTTGCAAGTCACATTAATTGGAAAATATAAAATTAATTTTTTAAATTTCTATAGTAGGTTTATACTCAGATAACTGCCAAAAAATCTCTATCACGAGAAAATTCAACCGGTGTGGAGTTTGTGAATGTGACATATGTTAAGGGGAATTTAAAAATTTGCGCACAATTGATTCACTACCAAGGAGTACCTCATGCTGTGCCTCTTTTATAAGTTCCATTGGCAGAATTCGTGGTGCCTACAATTGTAGTTTTTAACTCGAGTCCATTTGCACTTTCGATAATAAATGTCAGACTTTAGTTTGTGTACATCTTTAAACTCAATAGCTAATTCTAGAAATTGTATTAATTCTTTGGCGGAGGATTCTAGAGTATTCTCATCACTGTAATGCCAATAATATCAGCAGTCTTATTGATCTCGTCTTGTGTTATCATCGCTTCATCCCAATAAATCTTTTCAATATCTTTTTCCAATAGGTTTTGAGGACTATAGTGATAATAAGTGATCTCCTTGTCTTCCAAGCCTAATTTCTCTGCCAAAGCTCGATGGTATACTTTTGACACGTCATTGTGCTTTGCAGATATTCTGACCCAACTCATAAGCATTGTCGCATAATCTACATTTGTCTGAAGCTCTACTGCCTTTGAGAATATGGCGTCTGAATGGTTGATTATTATTTATTAACGTCCACTTTTTGCTACTATGGATAATTGGGATGGGTTATCTACAGGTTACCTTTTTTCTAGCCAGGATGAGACTAAGGATTTTATTTAATGAGTTCTAAATTAATTATATTTCCGGAATAAATACGGTGATTTTTTATTACTGCTAAAATTTTCTTCTTTCCAAACTTTTGTCTTTCCCTTATATTTCCTTAAGCCATTAGTCAAATAAAGTATATGTTAGCCCTATTAAAGTGGACAAAAGTGTTCATATTTATGATTAAAAATGAATTGCAATATTGTGGGTCCCTGTAACCCTCCCTAAAGGAAAATCTGCTAAAACGAATTTTTATCTTTGGCACTGGTTGGGGAAATTCGCTGAAACAGTTTTGGTGGAAGACCAGGGGATGATTCTACCCCCGTTGGGTAGGTTACCCTGGATCTCATGGGGTTACATAACCTGCGGGAAGCAAGGTCGAGCACGAGAAGGGCTTCAATCCAATAACCTACTTGGAAAACACCCTTAGGTAACTTTATTTAGAGATAATGTCTATTTTAGAACGACCCTATCTCTCTCTAATATGTGTTACAACTATATATGTAACGGAACATCCAAGGGTCAACTATATATATGTAACGATGCATTCATCTAGAGGCCATTGTATCATCAAGAACTAGTTGCAACCCTAGGAGTTCAATCCAATGTTATGTTTTAGCAAAATCCGCTGTTAAGTTTGTATTCATGACTAGGTTTTCGAAATAATTTCTTAAATGTCCATCGATCATATCTATAAGATTCATGAAAATGAGGCCCGAGGTGTGTGTGTGTGTGTACGAAAAATCGTATATAATCAATGTTTTTGCAAATTTAATTTCCACAAATATTGTTTGAAATCTTGAAAATTACCTGAGGTATTTAGACTTTTTTTAAATTGTTTTCAGTGTTCAGTATCCCATCACGTATAGTCATCGCAGTCTTTTACAATAAACCAATATAAAACGAAACATCTGATTCCAAATTTCAATACCAAATATTGCTTTCAACAGATCTTTACTACATGAGATACATGCAAACACTTTATGTAATGGCGTTGCCAATGAAAATGATTATTGATCTGTACCATACTTGATATTTAACCGTTTCATTCGATACTAAAGATTATATTCGTTGATCGATGAAATCGGCCCAGATTAAACTTATAATTCACTTCCTCAACACACACCTGGACTTTTTAGCAGATTTCCCTTAGGGATTGGGGGAATCAGCTATTGAGGTCGAACTCAAACAGCTCATATTGAAAAATTTCTTCAAATGTCCATCGATCCTACCAAGGAGATTACGAAAATGAGGTCCGTTGAAAATTATATATATATATATATATATATATATATATATATATATATATATATATATATATTTGTCTGTTACCGCTCTAGCGGTCGAAAGTTTCGTTTGATCTTTACCAAACTCGATATTTAAACGTTTTATGTAAAAATAAAGATCAAGTTCGTTAATCGCTGAAATCGGACTAGTGAGAGGGGGGGGGGTTTAGAGGGGGGATTTTCGAAAATTCGAAATATCTCCGTTACCATAAGTCGGATCAAAAAATTGTATAGAACCAATCTTATTGCAAATTAAATTTACTATAAATATTGTTTTTATACATTTATTCTCTATCTTGAATATTAACCGAGATATTTGGGACTTTTTTAGTGATGATCACGGTGACCGTTTTCACCAGGACATTTTAGACATGGAAAATGGTACCAAGGAAAATTCAGTAATTTGTTAGAAGATTACTGTTGGTCATTGAAAAAGGACTTGCCAGATGCTAAATAAGCCAGAAAAACCTAAGTAAATACCTATTTTATCACATTTATTAAATTCAATATTTATTCGCACAAACCCTCTTGAACCCCCATTTAACCACCCGGTTGTCCCTATGAAAGAAAAAATTGAGCCCAGAATTATAATCAGCACGAAAAGTATTCCGAGGGTCACTCATCATCATTTCTGGTGCATAAAAATGAGGATTTTGTTTTTTCTTGATGCTGACAGAATTTTTGGGAAATGTTCTAATTCCCATTAATACATATCACTAAAATCATAATTGCTTTTCAGCGTATGTATTTCCCATGACATGGATTTTCGTCCCTCCTTCCTTTAATAATATTAATTCTTAAATTAAAATTCATATTATACCTTGTTCGAGCTCCATAGAGAATTTAGTGTTTAGAGTAGGCGTGAAGTTGTTGTGGCTAAGTTGCACGTAAAATGAGATCTATTACAAATGTTTGCATAATTATTACATTAATGTCGAGAGTTGACCTTGACAACAGAAATTGATAGTATCAAAGAATGGCGAAGAAGAATGCAGATGGTTGCTCATTATCTCGGCAGAAGATTGCTCTAACCTCTATGTAATTTAGATAGTTACACTCGGATTTATGTATCATTTCAATGAATCTACCTCGATGAATTGTTTTGGACACTCGTCCGAAGGCCAAACGATTAATTCAATCTACAATCATCTATTTTCTAAGAAAGGATGAAATTTAGTTAATTATAATGGCCCATTTTGAAGTTCTTTGAATTAACTGAATATTAAAAATTACGCATCAAAATAAGACGTTTAGTGATATAAGGACCTTAAATCATTATCGAATAATTTTACCAGTTTATGAAACTGTGCCTCGACTTTTGCACCTAAACTACGATTAATTCTTTCCTTTAATTTCAAGACACAGATCGTTAGAGAAATCTGCACGTAATTTGACATGACGGCTTTATCATTACAATGTTTTAATACAAAAACACCACTCACCCAATAGCACTAAACATAACAGAAGAAATTTATAAACAACAAACATACCAAAATACAATTACCCTATATTGGCTGCCAGGGCACAAGGACATTGGACTTAGTACGACATTGCGTACCCATATCGAGGAGTGGCTGCAATGTAGGAGGCACCTAGCCGTGAGGCCTTAATCCTCCTACACCAATCCAACAACCTCATGGTGACTGAGGATTCGCTACGATGGTCAGAAGCGAATCCTATGGAAGGGACCGTCTCCTACTACCCAGCTCCTACACGAGAGAACTGCTCCCACACATGTACCAGTTTACCTGGCCTGTATGTCCTCGTGCTTTGAACACACGACCACTACGTCTATGACCGGCAGTGAAGGCAAGCCTCCACTCCGGACACCACCCAGCCCGTAGTTCACATTGAGTAAGCCGCTAGAACGTACCCCATTAAGGCAGGAGTGATCCCCTGCCCGGAACAGCAAAGCCGACTAAGGACCTACTGTTCCTACGGTTCCCCTACCCAGCAGCTACACAGCGGGGGCTTACTGCTGCCACTGGGGAGGGCCGGCCCCGTACCGGAAGAACTTAGTACGACAGCAGACCACCAAGCTAAACTAATTACTAAACAAACTCAATATACACAAACAAACTTACTATACGAAGACATAGTGAGACATATACGCCACCGAATCCTAAACAAATGGCAATCAGAAAAAATGGAAGTAAACAACCACCTCCTCAGTATCAAAAGTACTATTAAGGAGTGGCCATCGAGCCATAGGAGTACTAGTCGGGAAGTTGTTCTTGCCGGGCTCAGGATCGGTCACACATAGACACTTAATGACAAGGACTGATAACCCTATATGCAAACACTGCAACAAGCACCTTACGATAAAACACATACTGACAGACTGCATACAAAGAAAAAACCTTCACATACCCTACGATATGACAGTACTACTAACTGACAGCTGCCAATATATTCCACAAATACTAACATATCTAAAATATATAAAAATACATTTAGCATAAAATAGAATAGGTCTACAGCATAATTAAAAAGATTTAAAATTGATAACTTTTATTATATTCATTTAGACAAAGCACAGACATGAGAAACACTCATATATTAAAGGAATATTTTCCATAATGTAAAAATAAAGTACAACCAAGGTGTACATGAAGGAATAAATATATTATTCTAACTATCCCTAACAGAGGTCTTGCCAATCACCATCGATGCTGGGCACAAACCATACTAAAAAAATAATAATAATATAAAAAATATACCGCTTTGACTCCAGAGATAACTTTAATATTACGGGTTTCAAGAATTAGTGTCTTTCTCTTGAGTTGCTGCACAAATCGCTAAAATGTTCTGCCAATCTATTAATTGCTGCTGCCTTTTCCTCTATTATTCATCCATTAATATTTTCACAGATGTCCGTGTGAAAACGTATATTTATGTATTTCGCTGCTCCAAAACAATTTTCAGGTTTCATTGTTTCTCCTAAATTCTCCAATCTCTTCTACGTGCTTCTTTAAGAAAGCCATTTTCTTTGTGTGTATTACTTGTTGTTTGCTATTCGTCGATTTAAGCGAAAGTACGCAGTGCTGTGTCTAGTAGAGTGTTGCAGCATAAAGAATCTTTGCTCATTTCTGTGTACCATTTCACGACATTTGTCATCAAACCATCCATCTCTTTGCCTATTGGTTCGTTCACTTATAGCTTCATTTGCTGCTTCCACTAAAGCCTTGTCTCAATTCTCACGTAAACATGTCAGAAGGGCAAGACTGGAAATAAGAGTGTAGTCTGCATACTCATATTGGCTAATAGTCTCTCATTAGTCAGCTTATGCAGGCAGTAGGCTATGGATGGATGGCAATCTAGGTCTTGAATCGAATTCTTCACTAATGCCTTTACTGGTGTGAAAGGAATTTTCCTCATGATTGGTCTGATGTAGAAGGCAATGGGAAACCACTGCTTGTCCTTGTGACCCTCTTAAATCCTTGTTCGGTCTCTTGAAAATTAGGTTTACCTGTTCACGAGACCAATTACCAGATGTAGCCTGTATCTGCTACACCCCGCTGTGTAGCTCTTGGGTAGGGGAACTGTAGGAACAGTAGGTCCTTAGTCGGCTTTGCTGATCCGGGCCGGGGATCACTCCGGCCTTAATGGGGTAAGTTCTAGCGGCTTACTCAATATGAACTACGGGCTGGGTGGAGTCCGGAGTGGAGGCTTGCCTTCACTGCCGGTCATAGACGTAGTGGTTGTGTGTTCAAAGCCCGAGGACATATAGGTTAGGAAACTGGTACATGTGCTCACTCGTGTGGGAGCTGGTTAGTAGGAGACTGTCCCTTCCATAGGATCGCTAAACCATCGTAGCGAATCCTCAGTCACCAGAGAAGCGTTGGATAGGTGTAGGCTGGATTAAGGCCTCACGGCTAGGTGCCTCCTACATTGCTGCCACACTTCGAATGGGTACCCAATGTAAATGCTACACTAAAGTCGTTACTTCAGTCCACTCCTGTATATTCATGACCTAGATCCTTTTTAACTAATACTTCAACCATTCTTTTATCTCCTATTTCTTTGAAATCTTTAACTTTCTCTGAGCCTCTAAACTTCTCTGAAATTTCATCTTTCCTTATTGAGCAAATTTCCCTGATTTGCACATACTAAACGCTCTCTTTGAAAAATTGTCGGATTTGAGGTAGCTCCCACTCTCGGTGAGATAAGCCCTTACGATATTTTTTATTCCGAACCTCCCCCCGACTCATTAAATTCGATATTTCCCTGGCCGTTTTGAGTATCGCTTTATTGTTTCAGGAAAAGACTCTCAGATACTTCCTTGTTTGTTCGGTACCTTGAACTGTAATAACCGCCGTCTGCCGTCCCGACAATTAACGATCGAACTAGAAAGTATATTTCGTTCAACTCGAGTGGACGGTCTAGGTACCCACCGTGGCGTTTTCCCGCAGCCCATCCCACCGCCATATTCGGACCCTCCCAAATCGACTCTCCTAAAACTCACCTCCTTCCACCGCTCTCCCTGTTCTCCCGATGGGCCTACCGGCATGGTCTCCCGATGGACCGTAACTCCGGTATTTATGTCTTTAGAGTTTAAGTATGTCATCTAAATAAAGCCGCTAACAGCAGAGGTTTTCATGTTCAGCCATTTAAATTGATTCACGAAACTTTCTTTAATTAATCTGATTGCAAGTCGAACATTTTCTTTTGATACGTATTTATTAGGATTATATTATATTTTTACTTATTGAAATTGTGGCCATGATAACGAAATTGTGGACATGATAACGATTTCATAATTTGTTAGTTTTTTTTTTTAAACAATTTTATGTCAATTTCTTCTCTTTTCATAAAGGCTTTCGTGAATATACGTAATTAATTTTTTGTCACTTAAATAGTTTTCTCTAGTTACTATCTTTTTCTTTTATTCTTAAATGATACAATATACGAAATAAATTCTTTCCCTACCGAATGGGAATCATTTTTACATTTTGGGGATTAACTTTACAGATGTAACGATAAGTGTGGCAAATTTGGAAAATAGATGTTGGTATAATTAAAAACCAGAAATCGCGCGGGCAAAGCCCGAGTCGTCGCATAGCGATCCCGAAGGCATAGCTTGCTTAAACAGGATTAAGGGGGCTTTTTCCCTTGGTGCCGTGAGCTAGTTTCGTTTCAAGGTGTTTAGCAGTAAATCGAACAACTGTCAGTGACCATTTACTCCAATTAATGGAGCATCCTAAACTAGATATAGGCGAGTGTTCTATTGTTCCAGACAGAACCACAGCGAGATCGAGAAGAGAAGGAGAGACAAGATGAACACGTACATCACCGAGCTGTCAGCCATGGTCCCGATGTGCCACGCCATGTCGAGGAAGCTGGACAAGCTGACGGTGCTCAGGATGGCAGTCCAGCACATGAAGACTATCAGGGGAGCTGTCAACTCGTACACCGACGGAAACTACAAACCCGCCTTCCTCTCTGACCTACAGCTCAAACAGCTCATCAAACAGGTAAATATATACATCAGACATTTTAATAGTCAATCTAGTTACTAGATATAAACACATGAGAGCCCCGATAAACATGCCTTAGTATTTAATGTCAGAGCGGAGATATCTAAGGAACTTGAGGAACATTCAGTAGATAAATCTCACTTCTCTTCACTTAAACTTTTATTAATTCTCTCTACATGCTTTATGTCATGTGCTTAGAATAAAACAGTTCATGACGTAACATGTTATTGTTAATATAACAAGAGTAGGAATATTCATGATAGAAGAAATAAGTATATAGCAAAATTTATAGGTGATATAATTTGCAATAAGATTGGTACAATTTTTGAATCCGAATTCCCCCCTCTGCTCCCATTGGTCCGATTTCTGCCATGAAAGAACGTGATCTTTCTTTATACATAAAGCAATTAAAGAGTTTGGTAACGATCAAACAAAACTTAAATCTCATCATTAGAAATCATTCCACTTCAAGAATAAACTTAGACGAATAAATAGTATTTTTTTCTCTTTTTACGGTTGTCATTAAGGACCCAGGAGGTTTTTAGTAGCCCATATGTGTTATCCAAGGAGGACGGAATGAGATGTCTCCAGTAGACTGACGGGCCTCATTGAATTCGGGGGGTCAGTGGTCAGCACACTCTTGTGGATAGCTTTCCTGTCGAAAGGATCTAAGAGAGAAATAAGCGTTAATCATTCTGAGGGGTTGTCAGACGTATGTACTCCTAGACACCAGCCGATCCATTAGTGCTGCGACACTACAGCACTCTTGTATCGAACTCGTTAACTAATGTTTCCCTTGGTGAGGGTGCATCTATTTTTACCTTCAACTTACTGAAGGTAGATATACCACGTACCAGGTATAGTATATACTACGTAAATAGCATATATTTCCATATAAATTGAACTTGGTTAACTCCCAAGGTCCAGGAGGATGGTATTCGCTTTTAGAGAATTACGTAGACAATGTTTTATTCCGGCCATAGATATGTTTTCATTTAGATATGTACATGTATCCAACGGTTAAATCTCGAATAGGCGGTAACATTTAAAAAGAGTGTTCTTTATTCATCAAACTCGGAACATAAACCATTTTCCTAGTTCTAAGTTGGTAAACCTGCAAAATCGGTTAAATCAGTAACGAAGAGGGATACATTTTCGGACTTCGCAGTAATTAGAGATGCTGAACTATGTATAAAGCATCTTTTTCGTGTAGCACGATAAAACAATAAAAATGACTTCCAATCACACTTTTTGTTTCCGAATTGAGAACAAAATTTTCAAGTCCAGTGAAGTTTCTTCGGCCGGCCTTTCTTTCAGATGATGTTAATTACATGAGTCCAGCAGCTAAGTAAACACTCAAAAATTTGGCAGTTGATCACGTGATTTCCGAATGCCATACTTTTTTTTTTTGCTCTTTCATTTAACCCAAATAACTTTAAACAAGTGCCTCTGTAAATCCTTTCTAATCCACGATAATTGGGTTTTTATCTTGAGGTCATTTGTCCTAATACTTTATCTGTGTCCATTATCATGTGGCGTCCCCTAGGTCAGGAAGGCCTCACTATCACACTTCCTCCTTCAACAGGCATGCCCCAAATCAGATTTATGACTTCTCCAAGTCGTATACTGAGGTTATAAGCTATAAAAGGATATTCTTAATCCACTAATATATTATTCACAGCATAGCTATATTAGTCTATTATTAAAATATTCTTCACTTCAATATCTATTCATTTGAGTTGCAAAACGCCCTAGATAGAATTTGTAGTGCTTTGGAAACGCGTGAAATATTGAAGATGTCGGTCATGCAGGGGCTGCGTAAACTAAGCAGATTTCCCATGTACTGGTGAAGAGACACTAGTAATCTCATCTCGCCATATGTTCACTATTGCAAAGTGCAAATCCGATGAGCAGATGTGGTTGACCGGAGGTCGAAACCAAGTGAGTACGCATAACTCCCTTAATACTTGAGTTACAAAAAAAAATGTATAGAACAACAAAAGTAGAGCATCAATATTTTAATAAAATTTCTAATATAAACATTTTTCCCGTCTCATTATAACGGAGATATTTTGAATTTTCGACCACCCTCTCTTCTCCACACCTGAAATCCCATCCGTGTAAATGGCCGATTTCAGCCATCAACAAATATGTTTATTAGTGTTGAACGAACTGGTTAAATACTGAGTATGGTATATATCAAATAAACATTTCAAAGTCGAGACCACAAATTTTAATTGGTCGTCCTAACACTACGTATTTGTGAGTTAAAGCGTTGACCTTAATCTCACATGGTATACCTAGAGTGGCGAGTTCGATTCCCGCCTAGACAGAGGTATTGATTTAGTTTTGTTATTTATTAACGTCCTCTTTTTGCGATTAAGGCTAATTGGGACGCGTCATCTACAGGTTACCACCCTTTTCTAGCCAGGGTGGGATTTTAGGATGTTATTTAATGAATTTCGTCATTAAATAATTTTTTTTTTCCCAGGCAAGAATCGAACTCGCCACTCTAGGTTTACCATGTGAGATAAAGGTCAACGCTTTAGCTCACATGGCTAACCTGAGCCCCCTAATTTATTTATTTAGTGATCACCCTGGCTAGAAAAGGATGGTAACCTGTAGATAACCCCTCCCAATTAGTTTTAAGTTATTGAAACATTTCTTCTAATGTCCATCGATCATACTCCTAGAAGATGACAAAAATGAGGTACGTTCAAAATCTACAGCGGTATCAATTTTTGCTTGATCGTTATCAAATTCGATATTTAAACGTTTTATGAAGAAAGGAAGATCGAGTTCGTTAACATCTAAAATCCGACAAGTGGTTTAAAGGGGGGGGGATTTCGAAAATACTTAATGTCTCCGTTACTATGAGTCGGATCGTAAAATTGTGTAGACCCAATCGTATTGCAAATTTAATTTTAGCAGATTTCCCTCAAGGGAAATCAGCTATTGAGGTTGTACTCATGACGGAATTTTCGAAATTTTTCTTCAAATGTCCATCGATCCTACCTAGTAGATGAAGAAAATGAGGTCCGTTCAAAACTATATATATATATATATATATATATATATATATATATATATATATATATATATATATTTGTCTGTTACCGCTCTAGCGGTCGCAATTTTTGTTTAATCGTTACCAAACTCGATATTTAGTCGTTTTATGTAAAAAGAAAGATCAAGTTCGTTAACGGCTGAAATCGGACCAGTGGGAGGGGTGTTTAGAGGGGAGGATTTTCGAAATTTCGAAATATCTCCGTTACTATACGTCGGATCGAAAAATTGTACAGAACCAATCTTATTGCAAATTAAATTTACTATAAATATTGTTATATACATTTATTCTCTATCTTGAATATTAACCGAGATATTTGCATTTTTATTAAATCGGGGCGCCTAACGGACGAGAGTTACTTTCCCGCCAAAAGCTAGTTCGGCCGTTTCCTTCACTGGCTCGGCTCTCGTGAAATTTCTCTATTGTAAAACTTCACGTGGGAAATCTGCTTAGCTTACGCTGCCCCTGCGTGACGGACTTTTATATAAATGATGGTTTTTCCTTTTTTTCGTTATCGCGATTATTAACCGAGATATTTGCATTTTTTATTTTTTGGCCATCAGTAAACCCCCACTCCTACTCATGTGATATTAACAAAAAGCTGTAATATTATGAACACACTGCATTCGAAGCCCAAATACTAAATATTGTTCTCATTGAACTTGTATGTTTTGAGATAAATGCAAATACGTGGCGCACGTGGGAAATCTGCTTAGTTAACTCAGCCCCTGCGTGACGGACTTTTTTAACCTTTTTGTTTGTTTTTATAAGGTGACTTTACCTAAACTATTTTAGTTTTATAATAAGAAAAAGCGTGAATCGCTTAAATTGCTACACACCTAAATAAATAAATATTATATTTTTGTTTACTCTCTCAGCTTAGAATATCATTAGCTATTTAAAAAAATAAAATTATGTGTTTTGAGAACAAAATGTCAGGACAAATAGACGATGTGGGAAGGTATTTATCTAACTGTCTTTGTATCTCTTGGGTCAATCTGTATTACAAATCAAGTGAGTGAATGTCTGTTCAGTGTAGCTCTCGTATTTACAAGTATTTGAGTCGAAAAGTTTGAATATATGTTAGCATGAGTTTCTCTATGACTTTAAGTTGACCCCAAGGATCTGTAATTAGTTTTTAGTCCTTATTTATGTACAATATCATATTTAATATTTTATAGAAATGCTAATATTTATGCCATTTTTTTTTTTCTAAAATAATTATTGTTTTCAGGCAGCTGAGGGTTTTTTATTCGTAGTTGGATGCGACAGGGGTAGGATACTCTACGTGTCAGAATCTGTATCTCAAGCACTTAACTATACTCAGGTAAGGTGTATATACTGCATATGCCAATATTTTATAATATTCATTAACTAACAGTAATTACAACAAATGTATGTCAAGTTTAACTATGAGCAATCTAAAAATAAAATACAACTGTAATAATAAAATCTTAGCCAAGTAATTATACTAAATTAAGTTCCTACAATTATTCCTAAATTATATGTATAATTGTTTATTTATTCATTGAGTACCAATAATGAAGAGTAATTAAATATAAAAAATATGGGTTAAATTCTACTAACAGCAGTCTTATAATAAAATAAGAAAAAACGACTGTGATAAAAGTCTCAAACAAGAAAATAGCTCATAAATTATTCATTTGACAATCATTGTCTTATTTATATTTCTAACGCTAATTAAAGTGTTTTTTCTGCTTTCTACTTGAAGTAATCTTGATTTCATTATTCTAAAGCATAAGTGATGCAGGAGTCTAAATATATTCAGCACTAGAGGAAAAATTTGAAATAAATTGAATTTGAGATATGTGTTTCCCATTGTTAATGATTTTTAGAGGATTGTTCAAAGGGAAGATTAAAATCTTCAAAATACCACACGCGCTATTTTTATTATCCTTGTTCAACTATTTACCATATTTCGCCCAAAGTTCCGAAATTCCTAATGGTGTGCAGTGCCTTCAAATAGCCTCAGCTGAAGGCTTTTTAGCAGATACCCTTAAGGGAAATCAGCAGTTGAGATTGTTTCATGATAAATGTCTTTAAATGTCCATCAATTCTACCCACTAGATAACGGAAAAGAGGTGCGTTCAAAATATATATATATATATATATATATATATATATATATAAGTTAACGCTCTAGCGGTCGTACTTTTTCGTTAACAAACTCTATATTTAATCATTTTATGCCAAAATAAAGATCAAGTTTTGTTAATAGCTGTAACCGGACAAGTCGGAGGGGGGGGGGGATTTTTGAAAATTCGAAATATCTCTGTTACTTTACGTTTGATCAAAAACTTGTATAGAAACAATCGTATTGCAAATTTAATATACAATAAATATTGTTATATGCATTTATTCTCTATCTTGAATATTAACCGAGATATTTGCATTTTTCATATTCGGCTATTTTGGGTTTGTTTGAGCGATTCCGCCGAATGTTAGTTCGGGTGTTTCCGTATCTGTTCGGCTCTCGTGAAATTGGCTTAGAGTCTGGTGTAAGCTTCTTTGTGAGATATGTGCAAATACGTTCTGATGATCCCCCGCCTCCTTCTTTAGTCCATGGACTACTAAAATTTGAGGGATTGAGATAAACATTATTCTGATTCATTATAAGTTATAGTTCCAGATATAATAAATAGTTTTCAGTAAAATTAATATGTTATATTCAGATATATTTCAGTAATTGTTTTTCCTTTGGGGTGAAGAATTTGTCTTCTGTTCATCTCTGAGTGGTTGACAGACCTGTTTGTTTACAATGCAGAGCTTTCCATTTAGAGGTTATTAAAATTGACTGAAAAATTTCTCATTACAGTCTGTATTTATTCACTTAATATCACGTGGTGGTGTTAAGTGTTAGCAGTATGTAGATTTCTATATTGCACAACTTGACGAAGGAAATCTGCTTAGTTTACGCAGTCCCAGCGTGACGGTCTTTTTTAATTTTTATAAGCCGTTTTAAAAAGTGGATAATGAGTGAGTATTAGATTGTTATAGAGGCTTTTCTATGCCAAGAAGTAGAAAAATACGTTATTATGAATTAAGCGTTACTCTACTCACCGATGGCGAGTTGGTGACTGCAAAGCAAAATCATCAATCACATTACTTAAAAAAGTAATAAAATAAAAGTAAATGTTAATAAAAATGAAATAAAGTTGAGTTAAAATAAAAGTAATAAGTTTGCGACTTCCCTCTTAAGGGGAATCTGGTTAAAGATCTATACATTATCACGACATTATATTAATATTAATAATACTTTTATAAGAAAGAAGTTTTAACTCCAGCTTAAATTTTCAAATGTATATATCTGTACGTTTCATTTTATGTGCCTGTGTGTTTTGAGTGATTGTGAATGCATGTGTAGGGTATTAGACACTCATAACTATTACACCGATGTTATTTATGCTCTCATTTATTTGAATAGTTTTCATTTTAACAATTTGGTATATATAATTGTTTTATTTAATGTACATATTCATCATAGTTCTTAATTAACCGGTTATTTTGTAAGATATTTTTTTGTTTCAGAATTTAATGAGTTTTTATTTGTTCATTTTTTTGGTGCGCTTTCTGTTTCGCTTTCTCAAGTTTTACTCCTTTTATAGTTGGGTTTTAATTTGATCTTGATACTTTTTATTTCTTTTCCTTTTGTATTTGCTTTCCGCAATAAATAAATATAATAAATTTTTAAAAAATGTAGAAAATGCATTCAATTTTGTGTAACTGAAGTAAATACTATTACATAATTTGAAGAGCAATGACCTTGTTTAAAATAAACACAATCCACTTAGAATGAAGAAGCCTTATAAGCTAGTCGATATAATTTTTCGAGGACTTTTATTTTTAAAATAGCTTATCTCCATGTCATTGACATCAATAGTCTAGAAATATGTTGGAGGTTCATGGGTCAATATAAATCAAATAATAATTTCAAATTCTTTGAGGATGTGGTGGCTGAAAGAATTTGAGGTGTGTAGGTGATAAGAGTAAAATGAGTTTTATCAGATTTCCCTCGAGGGAAATCAGCTAGCTATTGAGGTCATATTCATGACGCGATTTTCGAAAATTTTTTTCAAATGTCCATCGATCCTACCTAGGAGATGACGAAAATGAGGTCCGTTCAAAATTTATATATATATATATATATATATATATATATATAATGTAAAAATAAAGATCAAGTTCGCTAATGGCTAAAACAAGTGGGGGGGGGGGAGATGAAAAAATGTATAAAACCAATCTAATAGCAAATTACATTTTCTATAAATATTGTTCTATACATTTATTCTCTATCTTGAATATTAATCGAGATATTTGCATTTTTAGTAAAACGTTGTCATTACCGTTTGTATTTGTGCTAGCAGTATGCAGATTTCTCTATTGTAAAACTTGACGTGGGAAATCTGCTTAGTTTATGCAGCCCTGCATGACAGACTTATTTTGTTTCTCATAAAAATATCTATAAATTATTATCTTCTATGACATGGTTTGATCAGATGAACTAGAACGGAGATACTACATTTAAATAAAACCATGAATGTAACGTTGTATATTATATTAAATTTAATTGGAGCACTAGGATGTCGTGGGGTTTCCACATCATATTTTTTATTACTGGACACATATTATATTTTTATTAATTGAGGTTTAATGTTAGCTGTTTTTATTTGTTTGATATTAACTGTTAATGTATTTGTGTGTTGCAGTCAGACTTGCTGGGACAGAGCTGGTTCGACATTCTCCACCCCAAGGATGTGGCCAAGGTGAAGGAGCAACTATCATCATCCCATCTCAGCCCGAGGGAGAGGTTCATAGATGCTAAAAGTATGATTATTTAAATAAATATTAATTAATTACTCTAAATTAATTAATGTACCCAACTTATTTTTATTTCTTACATGCGAATGGGAAAACAATATTTGTTTATAACTGAAATAGCAATAACAGTCAATTTTTTGAGCAACAGACGTATCGGAATAATTATTATTATTCTTTTTGTCAGATTTTCCTTGAAGAAAATCAGCTATTGAGGTCGTACTTATGACGCGAGTTTTGAAAAATTTTCTCAAAAGACCAATAAAAATAAAGCTTTAAAATATAAAACTCTTAAAGAATATTTTTATGTCTAGAGCTAGTAAATTTTAAACATCTTTTTTAAACTTTTTTAAGATATCAGTTCTGTTTACATTAAATTATGTTAATAATTCTTATTACATTTTATTCACAATACCAAAGTGTGGTTGTTGAATTAATTTTCCTATTTTAATTAAATAAAGTATTAAATACATTTATAGAAGAAGAAGATAGGAGAAACAGATATTTCTGACTAATTAATGTTTAGGAAAGAAAAGGGAGGGATGCCAATATACTTTGGTCTTCATTCAACCTGCTAATAATGGCTGTTAAGTTAAGCAAAGTGTATTAATCCATCGAGGTACTAAATAGAATAAATTCATAAATGGACACGCATTGATGACTATAACATAGCGTCTATACAAATTATTTGCTTTATAAATTACGATAAAGATGTTTATAACTAAAGTTACTCTAAATATCAAATTATACATCGTTTTTCATGTGCACTTTCGCCAAAAAACAATAAGAAACAAATATGACGATTTTTCATTTCATGCCTCCCTAACAACTCCCACTCCAGTTCGTTCCTAAAAATGTTAATATAGCTTCGATTTAGCCTTTCGTGTCCTATAACATTGTTGCCCCTTCTATAGTTTTTCGTGTATACCTCTTTTTTGTTTCGTTATATGGCAAAAGTGCAAACAAGAGTTACTTTAAATTAAAAAACTTTTGTTATAGGCACGTTTGCCAAACTACAATTACGAAATATCGCGATTGTATATTTCACACGTCCCTTATAACCCCGACTCATGTTCGTCTCATAGAATATTAATATAGCCTAAAACCTAAGTTGGGTTAGTAGTAATACCAAGTTTCATAAAATACGGTTCAGCCGTTTACGATTCTATAAAGGACATACAGACAAACCTTCATTTATATATATATATATATATACAGATATTATTTATTTATTATGTAGAGCTCCCAACTGTGGCGACTTGGCACTTCTTAAACATGGGGGGAAAACAAAAAAAAAAAAAAGTAAACAAAATAACAAAACAAAGTAACACGAAACAAACAAGAAAAACGAGCACAATAAAATAACAAGAAACATGTAAACAAAATAACACAAAAGGAACAAGAAACACGAACACAACATAGAACTAAAAACAGGTGGTAAATAAATAAGTGAAAAGAAAACTTGGTGACTTTGAAACAAAACTATTCATAAAAACAGGCATCATTCAAATTTAAACACGTCACACACACACACACACACACACACACACACACACACACACACACACACACACACACACACACACACACACACACACACACACACAAATACACACACGCACTCACACAAATTAAAAAATTTTAAAATATGAAATTAAATATTGTCAAACTGCCCAATCTTTTTTCAATATCTCAGAATAGTGGCAATATGTGGGCTACCTTCAGTCAGTAGTTCGTTCAAGTCATGTGGAATGTTTAAGTAAGTTCGTAATCTGCATTCTGTTAGTAGGTGTTTTATAGTTAGTTCAGTGTTGCAATGAGTACAAGTACGCTTGTCTTTTCTGTTCATTGTAAGAATGTGTCAGGTATGCATGTCCAATGCGTAGTCTTGTGAGGACGACTTGGTCTCTTCTTGAATATACGTACTGTTTCCTTGTCCCTCCAGGAAAATCGCGTTTGATTTCCAATAGGTTGTGGTCAGTACGTAACCAGTTTTTTTTTCCATTCTTGGAATATTTTTGTTTGTACAATCTTGTTGAGGTCTGCTGTTGTTAGAGGAGTTATATCAGTAGTAGACATTTTAGTTGCTAGTTTTGCATGCTTGTCGATATCAGCCATTTGTACTACAGACATTAACAAATAAATCTTAGTATCTGTAGTAAGATATTAAATATTTTACTTCTAGTTTGTTTCTATTCTATTATTGACTTCTTTCCTTGTTTTATTTCTAATACGAACATTCACGAAGCCATTTAGTACCGTTTTCACTATGTGAATAACATTGGATACAAGGTCATATATTTGAAGAATTAGTAAAAGAAATTTCTGCACGATTGTCAACGACTGAGGTATTATTAATTCATAAATAAATACTATATTATTCAATGGAAATGTAAAAAATTAATTTTGTTTTTTTTATTTGGACGATTAAAAGTTTTCTTCTAAATATATTTATCCCCTCATATTTTCAAATCAAGCCTATGTTAAAAATCTAACCTTCAATTAAAAAAAATAATTTCCATACAATAATAATAAATAATTAAATAACGTCCTAAAATCCCACCCTGGCTAGAAAAGGGTGGTAGCCTGTAGATAACCCGTCCCGATTAGCCTAAGTTGCAAAAAGTGGACGTTAATACATAAATAAATAAAAGTCAAATGACAGATGAAAGATAATATTCTATATAAAGCTTACATTGAGAAATGTGAATCCTTAAATATTCTTTATTACACAATAGAGTTATATAATTAATACTTTTATCAGCCCTTTCTTATCTATTATTTAATTCCAATTGTTATAAAATTGGATCTATGGACTCAACGTTTAAAATACTTCTGATCTAATTGTTCCAAAAGTATGGACATTCTATTACATAGTTTGGGAGTTAATGGGTTATTTTTGTTAACTGGGGCTAGAAGGGTGATTTCGAAAATTCAAAATATCTCCATAATTAGAAGTCGGATCAAAAAGTGTGATAGTTAACCGAGATATTTGCATTTTCTAATTTCCTGCCGACATTAAACATCCACTCCTACTCATACCATTTTAAAAAGTCCGCCACGGAGGGGCTGCGTAAACATAGCAGATTACACAATTACCATATATAAATATACATACAGGTAACACAACCGTGAATGCTCAGTAAATGTACAAGGCTGAATTGTGAACAAACAGGCAATCCAACCTCGTAGCGCTGCATAGATAGGGAAGACAAACAGTTAATGAAATATATCTGAATATAACGTATTAATTTGATTGAAAACAATTTACTAAAGCTAGTGCTGTAATTTGTAATGAATCAGAATCAGTTTTATCTCAATCACTCAAATTTTAGTGATCCAAAAACAAGAGAAGGGGGGGGGGCAACAGAACGTATTTGCATATATCTCACAAAGTAAAAGTTCAATGAAAACAAAATTTGGTATTTGGGCTTCAATTAATATATTTTATTATACAACAGAGCATTGTTTATGTAACACTAGTAGAAGTGGGGGTTTACTGAATGCTGAAAACTGAAAAATACAAATATCTCGGTTAATATTCAAGATAGAGAATAAATGTATATGACATTATTTACAGTGCATTGCATTTTCAATAAGATTGATTCTATACACTTTTTCTATCCGACGTAAGTAACAGAGATATTTCGAATTTTCGAAATTCTCCCCCTCTAAACCGCTCCCTCCTCTGGTCCGATTTCAGAGGATAACGAACTTGATTTTTCTTAATACATAAAACGACTAAATATCGAGTTTGGTAACGATTAAACAAAAATTGCGACCGCTAGGGTGGTAACATACAAATATATATATATATATATATATATATATATATATATATATATATATATATATATGTATATACAGTTTTGAACGGACCTCATTTTCGTCATCTACTAGGTAGGATCGATGGACATTTGAAGAAAAATTTCGAAAATTCCGTCATGAGTACAACCTCAATAGCTGATTTCCCTTAAGGGAAATCTGCTAAAACAAGCAGTTACATCATAAACCACTTTATTAAGAAGCATAAATACCAAATATTTCTGTCATAGAACATTTACAGTGTGAGATACATGCAAATACGTAGACTGACGACGTCATCATTTAGATTTACCGCTTTTGACTCAAATATTTTTTTGATCCACACCATATTCAATTTTAGAAGATTTCCCTTAAGTGGAATCAGCTATTGAGGCCGTACTCATGACGCGATTTTCAAAAATTATCTTCAAATGTCCATCGATCCTACCCAAAGATGACGAAAATGAGGTCCGTTGAAAATTATATATATATATATATATATATATATATATATATATATATATATATATATGCTCTAGCGGTCGCAATTTTTGTTTGATCTTTAGCAAACTCGCTATTTAATCGTTTTATCCCAAAAGGAAGATCAAGTTCGTTAATGGCTGAAATCGGACCAGTGGGAGGAGAGGTTAGAGGGGAGGATTTTCGAAAAATCGAAATATCTCCGTTAATATACGTCGGATCCAAACACTGTATAGAATCAATCTTATTGCAAATCAAATTTACTATAAATATTGTTATATACATTTATTCTCAATCTTGAATATTAACCGAGATATTTGCATTTTTATTAAGTGTGTGCGGATAACGGATGAGATGAGATCGGCTAATTTCGGTTCTAGTCGTAACCAAAAGCTAGTTCGGCCGTTTCCGTAACTGTACGGCTCTTTTGAAATTTCTCTATTGTATAACTTCACGTGGGAAATCTGCTTAGTTTACGCAGCCCCGGCGTGACGGGCTTTTTAACCTTTCATTCAACACTATTCATCACATTTGTTAATGGATGAAATTGGCCAACGATTTTCTAGGCCTGCCTCCACCCATTAGTCCAATGATTTTACATACAAATATATTTGTGTTGAAATCCTTGTCCCTTATGATATGCCCAAGAAGTTTCACCCGCCGCTTTTCCATGGTTACTTTCACTTACCTCATTCTAAAGTTTCCCCTTAACTTTTTTTTTTTTGAGTCTAACTTTTTTAGTGATTCTGCACAAAACCCAAATTTCCATCGCTTCCAATTTATTATATTCCCTTTTGTGGATAGCCTAACTTTCTCCCTCTCAAAGCAGTGCACACAAATCTTAGCAAGCAGTTTTTTTTGTATCCATGCTAACATATTCATTACTTAAATAATACTTTGGCTTCGGAAGGCTTGCTTAGCAAATGCTTTTCTTTTATTGACTTCAGCAATCTTCGGTGCTTATTGTAATTTTTTAATGATCACATTAATTTTCAATGATTACCTGATTTTCTTCAAGGGCAATCTGCCAATAAGGCATATAGTTGGAGATCATGAACTGTGGATCTATTTATTAAAGAAGTAATCATTTCTTGAGGAAGGAACAAGAAAATTGGGCCAAATATTCCACTCTCTGGAGAATAGAGCTGCGATTATATACGACTAGTGTTTAACTAGTGTGAGGAGCAATTATTAGTATTAATTATAATTGCAGTGAATTGAATTACAAATTGCTGGTGTCATTACAGAGTCTGGATTAGTCTCTGCTTTTCTTTCTCAAACTGATATAGGGAACATCTTCTTCTCTACTCATGACGTGAGGGTTTAAAAAAATCTCCACTGATTCAGTCACTTCAAAAAAAAAAAAACAAATATGAAGGTGCTTGTGTGCGCGTGTGAATTTACAGTCTCCGGTGAGTTACGGAACGAATTTAAGCGATACACGTGAAACTAAAGAACTAGTTCATAAACTGTTGAAATCGGGCCATAGAGGTGGGAGGGGGTAGAGAAGGTAAGGAATCGATATATTACCGTTATTATGACGGGGGTCAAAATATTGTATAGATTTAACATTTTTGTTAATTTAATTATATAAAATTTTTCCTGCAATTTCATTATAAACAGCCATTTTTACATACATTTTTTTTCAGCTTTCTATAAACCCCATTCCTATTCATGCCACACTAAGAATATTCAGTAAAATCCGAACAACCAAGCTTAAATACCACAACAGATTTCCATTCTTTGGTTGTCGGCCAAAAGGCCATTCTTTGGTTTTGGACCAATAATTCATTCTTTGGGTTTAGACCAAGAATTTTGGTTATCGACCAAAAAGTCATTCTTTGTCTATTGATCAAAAATTCATTTTTTGGTTTTCGACCAAAAAACCATTCTTTGACTTTCGACCAGCCATTCTCTGGTTTTAGGCTAAAAAGCCCTATCTCTGGTTTTCGACTCAAAAGTCATTCTTTGGTTATCTACCTAAAAGTAATTCTTTGGTTAACGACCAGCCATTCTGTGGTTTTAGGCTAAAAAGCCCAATCTCTGGTTTTCGACTCAAAAGTCATTCTTTGGTTATCTACCTAAAAGTAATTCTTTGGTTAACGACCAGCCATTCTGTGGTTTTAGGCTAAAAAGCCCAATCTCTGGTTTTCGACTCAAGAGTCATTCTTTGGTTATCTACCTAAAAGTAATTCTTTGGTTATCTACCTAAAAGTAATTCTTTGGTTAACGACCAGCCATTCTGTGGTTTTAGGCTAAAAAGCCCAATCTCTGGTTTTCGACTCAAGAGTCATTCTTTGGTTATCTACCTAAAAGTAATTCTTTGGTTAACGACCAGCCATTCTGTGGTTTTAGGCTAAAAAGCCCAATCTCTGGTTTTCGACTCAAAAGTCATTCTTTGGTTATCTACCTAAAAGTAATTCTTTGGTTAGCGACCAAAACGTCATTCTTTGGTTATCGACCAAAAAGTCATTCTTTGGTTATCGATCTAAAAATCATTCTTTGGTTTTCGACCAAAAATCCATTCTTTGGGGTTTAGACCAAAAAAGTCGTTCCTTTGATTATCGACCAAAAAGTCATTCTTTGGCTATTGACCAAAAATGTATTCTTTATAGAAAAAAATAGGAGATGCAGGATGGCTAAGAAGTGGACGGGATATCTGAAGAGAGAAACTATTGATCAAAAGGAAGGAAAATGAAAATCGAATTTCGATCACCTAGGCACAAATAACTCTCCCGAGGTCGGTTGCATATTTACTATAAAATAAAAAATAAGTCATTCTTTGGCTATTGACAAAAAAGTCATTTTTTGGTTTTGGGTCAAAAAGTCATTCTTTGGTTTTATACCAGCCATTCTCTGATTTTCTCTGGTTTTTGACCGAAAAGTCATTCTCTGGCCAACGACCAGAAAGATATCATTTTGTTTTCGACCAGCCATTCTTTGGTTTTCGACCAAAAAGTTATTCAGTGGTTATCGATCAAAAAGTCCAACACGTTATGCAGCGGACAGGTTGCTTGAGAGCATCACAAGATGCAAAGACTTCCATTTTTTATTTGTCTGTTCATCTAATTGAATGTTTATATATTATATTTATATATAAAATAGTTGCTAATTGTATATGTTTGCGTGGTGTGGTGAGTTAGCGATGCTGCCCGTCAAGACTGAAGTGCCTCAGAGCGGGTCTCGGCTCAGCCCCGGCGCTAGGAGATCCTTCTTCTGCAGGATGAAATGCAAGACTGTAACTACAACAGTCAAAGAGGAAGCCGACACAACCACCGGCTGTCACAGGAGGAAGAAGCAGCAAGGGCAGGCTGCCTCAGGTAAGCACATCTCTTCAAGTCTGGGCTTTGCTACAAAGTCAATCATAATAACTTTATCATGGTAAAATATCCCCATTATTCAATAATATCACTCTAGAAGCAATATTTATTGAAATCTAGAATATTTGTTTTTTTGTTATGCTTATTCACCGTTAACCAATCAGATAATGCTCTAATAGCAACAGAACCACGCTGCTTCAGTTTTTGTGGGTCTGTACCTTTTTTTTTAATAATTATACTGCAATCATTAGCACAAAAATAGATTTTGTGAGTTTAAAGTTAGGTGAGAGGTCGTTTATATATATTAAAAATAGTAATGTACCTAATGTTGAACCTTGGGGAACGCCGCAAGTAATTGATTGCCATTCTGAAAAGAATATATTATATCCACTTTTACTTTGTGTTCACGGGTACTACATAGGTAGAAGCGAAAAAAAACTTCACGCCCAACGTGGGGCTCGAACCCACGACCCTGAGATTAAGAGTCTCATGCTCTACCGACTGAGCTAGCCGGGCAACTATAGTTGTGTCTATGTCCTGCGAAAGAACAGGAATCAATATAAGCTAAATTAGATCAGACTTGGTAGAGTTTTATTCCAGGTATATAGTACGATTAACTCTAATGAATTTTAAAAATAAATAAAACATTTTGGATAACACTAGAAACTTTATTCCACAGAACTTCACCTTCTTCTTCTAAAGTGGTTCACTTCTTCTTCTTCCCTTTCTTGCCCTTCTTCCCTTTCCCTTTCCCTTTACCTTTTTTCTTCCCTTTACCTTTCTTCGCAGGAGGTTTAGCAGGAACAAAATCGCTTTCCAAATATTGGGTGTCTCGTTCCTCTGTTTTTACATCATCAAACTTAAGTTTTGGTGTCTTCAGTACAATTTCTATTTTCGGCTTTTTTCCAATTTTGTTTTTATTACCTATTTCAAGTTTTAAGACATCTTTATCTTTGTCGGGATCTTCTAGAGATTTGTCTTTCTGTTCACCAGGGCATTCCTCTTCCAAATCAGGACCTGCCTCAGGGGGCAGAGCAAGAGGAAACTGGTTCATGTTGGGTGGCATAGCCTGCATCATTCCACCCATGCCCATGGAGTGCATGCTACCCATAGCAGGCATACCACCCATGTAAGGTGGACCCATTCCAGGCAGCATCCCAGGGAAACCCATTTCTGCCATACCATACGGGGCCATGGCTCCACCCATTCCTGCAGCACCCATACCATAATTCATCACACTGCCCTGCATCATGCCTTGAACCCCGACACCCATTGCCCCTTGCTGGACTCCAGCCTGGCTCATCTGAGACTGCACATACCCAAGAGCCGCTGGATACGACATATCGCCTCCGGGCATCATGGGCATGCTTGTGGCCAAATATGTGTCACTCACTCCACCTCTGTCCCCGATCCCCCCGAGATCAGTGCAGGGGTTCACTTTACCACCAACGACTTTTTTGCCAAAACAAGACACCCTAACGAATATCGTTATGACTCCAACATCGACGCCATTGTCACCGACTAAAGGGAAAGAGTTCTTGGCTGCTCGAGTAACTGGGCCAGTCTGACATCCAGCCCTAACCTCATTCACTACACACGCAAACAAGTCGCCCAGATCAATGCAAGCCCTAGCTAACATCACTCTGGGTGGGTCTTCGGGTTGCCCGTATACTTCTGCACCAATCTCGAAACATTCAGTCTCCGGAGACACATCTTGGAGAGAGAACAGACATGCCTTACCACTTTTAAAAGGTACTACCTGGTTTCCATTTGTGTTCGTCATTGGGCAAAAATCATCTTCACAAACTTCAACTGGGGGATAATCTTGAAAATAGAAACGAACACTCGTCCTTTGAATTGAGTTTAGAAATGATCTACGCAAATCTATCTTTGAATAGTTGAGCTGTAGATTGTCCACAAGAATCTCCAGCAGGAATAACCTTTCCATTTCATCATTGTTAAAGCTCAGTGCCATTTTTTCCAGAGTTTTCTTATATTTTGTTGTTAACTAAATATAAACCATGTCAGTGTTGCTGTGATGTCTTGGTCAAATTTTGTATAAATAATAGTGAAAATAACCTAAATGATAGTAATGTGTATAAGTAGCTGGTTACATTTTAACATATGTGCTTTAAATTCATTTTAGTTAAACTGAATTGTTTATAAATAATTTTAATTAAGAAAATTATTGATCTTGCTCAGAATAATTTTGATTACTTGATTGTGTTCTAAGCTTTTTTTTTTTACTACTTTAAATCAGTAGCTTTTACCAATTCTATTTCAGTACTCATTTTCAAGTTTTAAAAAGTCCGTCCCGTAGGGGCTGAGTAAACTTAGCAGATTTCACTTGTCATCTCATATCACTACCTTTTCTATATTTCTCCCATAGAAAGAAGCCAATACGGAAATTGAAATTTTATGCTGAACATGAAATTGTTAGTAGGCCTAGTTACTTAAAATAAAAAAGAAGTCCATTATAAATGAAAGTTTGCTGGCTTAAACACTTTCAAAATTTCACCATGTCTGGTTATATTTTTTGTTTTCAGACTTTAGTTAAATCCCCCTCCTACTCATATGATTTTTATTCATCAGCAATCATCTCATGTCCAATTTACATTTGAAGTTAAAATGATCATATTGTATACTTACTGATTGTTATCTAAAGACTCTCATAGACCCACCATACACTTTGACTGAGGTCCTACTTTGGCTACGTGACTGTAGCCAGTATAGAGACCGCGTATTACACTACTTGAAACATAACAACATTTGAAAAAAAAATAAAATGTAGGACAATACTGAAAATATTTGCAGAAATGAGCATACTTATGTAAATATAATAAAGTGATTATAGGAATTTATGTAGTTATTTTTAAGAAAATTATTAATTTCTGTGTTAAACTGCTCTCAATGCCTGGCCACCGACTTCCGAAAAAATGTTTTTTTAAGCTCCTTAGTCTGCACAATAGGAAAAGCGACATAAAATATAATTGGGTGCCACAAGTAAAATTTATAGCAGGAATTAATTATGTTGAAGAATATTTTTTCGAATCTTTAGATCAACAAACTTTGCTAGCCAACAATATCACAGTCATTGAAAGAATTATAAACCATCTCCAGTCCGTTGACTTGATAGAGTTCTTAACTCAAGTTACAGCCAAATATATAGAAGTATTTGGAGTTTTAACCATTCTCTACCTGAAACTTATTTAACGTTCCACACAAACATAAATAAAATAAAACTTATGAGTCAAATAAGGATTTCTTCTAGCGAGCATGTAAAATTATCGTATAAAACATGACTCAAATCATAAAAACTGGAGAGGTATGCAAATGGTGCCAAAAATATATTTACCTCCATTTAAATCATTTACTGTTGTATTACTCCGCTTTTTCATCACACAGAGTAAAATTCCTTGAGAAATATAGAGTGCCTCAAAGAGAATACCTATTATTGGTAAACATTCTTGATTACAACAATGAAAGTAAAGATAATGATATTTTTTGTTTCTTATCACAAATTTGTGAAAGTTGACAATATAAAAGAATGAATTTTATTATTTTTATGGGGGTGCTTATTCAACAATAATCGGCACATTATTTATTATATGCCGTTATAATTATTATTAGAAGAGATATACTTATCTTAGAGAATAGCCATGTTAATCTGTGTCAGAAAACTGATCTTTATTTAGACGTTAAAAAAGAATGAATTAATCTACATTTACATTAAATTATGATCTATTGAATTCAGTATTATAATTATTTAGATTAATATTTATATTGTATTACGTGCCAATGTATATGGTGTTCAGTTGTAATTTTAGGAATTATTATTATTTTATTTACACATATTTTAAGATGTTATAATATATTAATAGCCATACTAACACTAATTGGCCAGACTCTTGGCAACATGTAAACATAAGCCAATAAATTATCTATCTATAGGAATTTAATTGATTCGTTAGTAAATCGCCTCAGTCGCAAAATGCGATTATTGTATGAATAAATAAATAAATAATAATCATTTTATGACTAACTTAAATTTGAAGTTGCAATCATTATTGATTATTTTTTTGTTTGTTTCAGACAAGAAGTACCGAGTGATCCAGTGTACGGGTTACCTGAAGCCGTGGGCGACAGCCAAGATGTGCCTTGAAGAGGAGAAGGAGAGCGAGCCAGAAGGCGAGTCATGCAACCTGTCCTGCCTAGTAGCGATGGGCAGGGTGATAGTGATACCACTCCCTCACCAGAGGCCTCTTCGCATATACCACACACCCATCACTGTCAGGCCTCTGCAGTTCATCTCCAGGCACGCCATGGATGGCAAGTTCCTATTCGTAGACCAAAGGTAAATTCACTAAGCATAAAGTAATGAGTGTGCGAAAGGGAAATTAGAATTATTTTTTTATTAATTCCAACTTTATGCTACTATAGCTAATTGGGAAGGGTAGTCTACAGGTTACCACCTTTTTCTAGTCAGGGTGAGACTAAAGATTACTATTATTTATTTGAGATGCCGCTACAATGGCAATTCATCTTTTAACATGTTTGAATATAATTTTACAAAGTTAAATAAATATTAAAATTTTTACAAAGCTAAATTTTACAAATGTACAAAATAAATAGAACCATGCCACTAAAATAGTGATTCATCTTTTAACATGTTAAAATATAATTTTACAAAATTAAATACTTAAATTTTAAAACTTTTACAAACCTTTGTATTACAAATGTAAAAAATAAATAGAATGGAAAAAACAATATAAATTGTTAGTATATTTTACATGAGGAAAAAATATAAATAAAACAAAAAAAGAACTAGAAGAAAAACTATAAATAGATAAAGTGGAAGGAGGCAAAACTTATAATCTACATACAGTACTTGCTATATATAACTTTCATAATGGTAAATAATAGCTTTAATATTTCATCAAATAATCCATCATTTCTTAAATACTTAAAAACAACATCTACAAATTAGCAGTCTATAAGTTAGCATACATTTGTGGGCCATGGGTAAGTTTTACTTGTGTGCAGTCAGTATGTGTTTTGCAGTCAGTGTTCTGTTGCTGTAGCGACATATAGGTTCATCTTGTCTGCTCATTCATTAGATATGAATGTGTTAGTCTAGTGTGCTCTGAGCATAGGCATGTAAGTACAATTTCTTCTCTTCTAGAGTGTCTATTACTTGAAGTCCTGTTGAGCGTGTTTGATTTGATTTCTCTAAGTTTACTGTCAGTGTTATACGATAAATTATTCCAGGTGAAGTATGTCCAAAAAATCTATTTGTTCAAGTTTAGGTGATTTTTTGGCTGCTTTGTCTACTATATTATTTTGAGATATGCCTAACTGGCCGAGTAACCAATAAATAGTAATGTGTTTTTTTAGTCTATGAATATTGTTAAAAATTTCAATAATAAGGGGATTGGTGGAGTATATGTCTTCAAGTGACTTTATTGAACTTAATGAGTCTGTAAAAATGACTATGTCTCTTTTGGTAGTTACTTATAGACTAGAGATTAGGATTGGCACTAAGACCAACGCCTTAACTCACATGGCTAACCAGGCAGCTAGAATTATAATTATTATTGGGGAGGTTTATACTCAGAAAACTGGAGTAAATCCAACCAATGTGCAGTTTGCAATTGTGACATATGTTAAGGGAATTTAAAAATTTTCGAATAATTCTTGCAGTATCAAAAAGTACCCCTTGCTATGCTTCTTTTATAATTTCTGTTGGCAGATTTAAATTCTTGGTGCCTCCTATTGTGGTTTTTGGTACGAATCCATTTGTACTTACTATAATAGCCGTAACTATGGTAGACTTCAGCTTGTATACATCTTTAAGCTCAACAGCTAATTCTTGATGTTTTCTTAATTTTTCGGTTTAGGATTTTTGAATATTCTTATCAATCGATACTGCAATGTCAATAATATCAGCAGTCTTATCGATCTTGTCAATAATGAGAATATTTGGTTTGTTCATTATTATTTAATAACATCCACTTTTTGCTACTATGGCTAATTGGGGCGAGCTATCTACATGTTACCACCCTTTTATAACCAGAGTGGGACTAAGGATTTTATTAATGAATTCATCACTAAATAAATTCCTATTGCCCAGGTGGAAATTGAACTCGCTTCTATTTTTACAGTGTGGGATTATGTCTAACCTTTTAACCCACATGGCTATCTCAGCTGAATATGCTTCAACCCCCGCCCCCCACAGCAAACATAAATATTTTGAGAAAACCGTACCATTTTAAGGAGTAAAATTCTTTAACACTGCTCGAATTTGTTAAATCTATTAAAAATATTCTTTGTTTAAAAATAAATTAAAGTTTCCACACACAATACAAATACTATCAATAGTGTTCAATTATTAGATTAATTTACAAAATATCTGTCATGAAATTATTTATGATCACGTGCATTGTCAGGTGGGGCAACTTTCTCATCATTTATAAAGTTTGTCATCACTTAATAAATTGCAATTTCAATGACTTAAAAAATATATTTTGTATGTTCGGAGTGGTGTTTAGATTGTTAAAAAAATTAATTTATAATGTATAATGGTTTAAATTGACAGATTTTATAAAATCTATTCATGGAATTTGTGCTAATTTTATAAAGAATATGAATTATATACGTACAAGCGCCATTCAATAATATGCAAAGAAATTAATTTTTATAATGAATGAAGGCAATGGTTTAACCCTCATGGCTAACCGGAGCCCTTGCTAGAATTAAGAATGAATTATCTTGAACAGATAATCTGACAGAGAGTTAACCCTTACACAGCTTGAATTAAGAAATGCACGTAAGACAAGTCTCCAAAATATAAAATACAAGGCCATTTATAAATGAAATATGTAATGAAATCTCATATTCATTACAAGTATTTGTCCCAAACACACTGTCATCTGCATTTAATAACGGAAAGCTTCATCATAATGAGTCTCATAAATATTGCATAAATCTTTGTTATATCAGTTTTCAACAGATTAACCTGTAGGGGAATCGGCTATTGAAGTTCTACTCAATAGGTCAATGAACCTACCTAGGAGATAGAAAAAAAGAGCCCTGTTCAAATTTCCGATTGAATTAGGGAGGAGTGGGGTTTAGAAATGGTTAAAATAAAAAAAAATGAAATATGTCTGTTATTTTGAGTCGGACACAATAAATCCTGTTAACCATTTAATATTACAATTTTTTTTGTTCCCCCCCCAAATCTCCTATTCAAAGAATTTTTACACAAGCAAACTATATCACTGAGAATCTCATTTCTGAAAGCGTAAAATTAATAATCCAGCACGTTGGAAATCTGCTTAGCTCACACAGCAACTGTATGACATATTTTTTTGATCTTGGAAATATAAAGTAATAAAGTAATAAATGCTTATTATCCATTTCAGGGCAACCCTTGTGCTTGGATTCTTACCTCAAGAATTACTAGGGACGAGTATGTACGAGTATTATTATAAAGAAGATATTCGGCACCTAGCAGAGTCTCACAAAGCTGCCCTCCAGAGTAAAGAGCCAGTAACTACAAAGGTAAGAATGGATAAAGTAGCCAATGTAAGAATTTATATAATTCATAGTTTACCTTATAATTTGTGAATTTTATATACCAAATTTGAGCACAGATGAGTTCTAATTTATATTGTTGAGATGAAATGTTTAACCAAAACTATTTTTTCTTTATCAGTTGTATGACAAAGGGTCTATCTTAATGAAAACATATTGCTTTCTTGAATTTGAACTGAAACCCCATTTGCTCCATAAATCCAAAATAAATGCTTAAACTATTTACTTAAACTTGAAAAAAACACAATGAAATATAAAATATTTAGTAAAATACAATTGAATTAAAAAAAAATAAAAATACTTTTAATATTATATTAATAACCGACAACACCTTACCCACCAACCTATAAGAACTACTCACGATTTTTAGGTATAGTAGATTTTAGCAGATTTCCCTTAAGGGAAATCAGCTATTGAGGTCGTACTCATGACACGATTTTCGAAATTTTTCTTCAAACGTCCATCGATCCTGCCTAGGAGATGACGAAAATGAGGTCCATTCAAAACTGTATATATATATATATATATATATATATATATATATATATATATATATATCTATATATATTTGTCTGTTAACACTCTAGTGGTTGCAATTGTTGACTTATCGTTACCAAACGATATATAATCGTTTTATATATAAAAAAAAGATCTAGTTCGTTAACGGCTGAAATCGGACCAGGGGGAGGGGGGGTTTAGAGGGGGAGAATTACGAAAATTCTTAATATCTCTGTTATTATGCGTCGGATTAAATCTTTGTATAGAACCAATCTTATTGCAAATGTAATGTTCTATAAATGTTGTTATGTACATTTTTTCACTATCTTGATTATTAACTGAGATATTTGCATTTTTTAGTTTTCGGTCTTCAGTAAAGCCCCACTCCTACTCATCTCATATTAACAATATTCTATTATGTTATGAAGTACTTTATTTGAAGCTTAAATACCAAGTATAGTTCTCATTGAACTTTTATGTTTTGAGATAAATGCAAATACATGGCGCACGTGGGAAATCTGCTTAGTTAACGCAGCCCCTGCGTAACAGACTTTTTTAACCTTTTTGTTTGTTTTCATAAGGTGGCTTTACCTAAACTATTTTAGTTTTATAATAAGAAAAAGTGTGAATCGATTTAATTGTGACACCTAAATAAATAAATAATATTATATTTTTGTTTACTCTCTCAGCTTAGTATATCATTAGATATTTTAAAAAAAATTAAGTGTATTGAGAACAAAATGACAGGACAAATAGACGATGTGGGAAAGTGTTTATCTAACTGTCTTTGTATCTCTTGGGTCAATCTGTATTCAAAAATCAAGTGAGTGAATGTCTGTTCAGTGTAACTCACATTTTCATGTATTTGAGTCCGAAAGTTTGAAATGTGTAAGCATGAGTTTGTATTACCGTCACCAGTTAGTAATTGTGTCAGAGAAAATGTATGTTCAGATCATGGGGTATGTCTTTAAAAAAGCAATAAATAATTTTAGATATAATCCTTTATCTGTTGTCATAAATTAATTGTCCCTGTTGCCATAAATTAATGCCTAACTAATCGATAGAGAAAGGTCAACAAAAAAAAAATGAAATCCTCAAATGATTATTAAGATCATTTTTATATGTGTGCTAGTTTCAAGTCAACATGACGCCTCATCGGGGGAAAATATAATACAAAGAGGTAGCTAAACATATTGTACAGACTATGTGGCATAGTCCCCTTGTTCTTGTGCACCTCCCTTAATTCTATCATTAATGGTCATTTTGCTTATAAAAACAGTTTAAATGCTGTACTATGTGGTTATCTCTTGTCTCCAGATAGTTATTTCAGCTGTCATAAGTGTGTTCTACATTTTGTTTCTCACTTACATCTAAGCCGTCATGTTTTATGCTAATTTTTAAATTATTTTAAAGTTAATTGGTTTTGATATTTACTATCTCTAATGGCTAAGTTTGAACAAAAATGCTATTTTTAAGCTATTCTGATCGAGTTATATAATATAACACACATCTTATAATTTAAGAAAAATATGTTTATTTGTGACAGTCACATTTTTTTTAAATCAGGGAGTATTATTATTGAATCCTACATCAATATTTGTGTGCATAAGTCTCAAAATGGCTTTTGGTGAAGTGGAAATTCTTTAAGTCTAAGAAAGCAAAATGAAGTTGGAAGTATAATTGAGGGGAAGGGAATATATTTCTGTATATTAGAATAATATTAGTATTATTCATTAACCTTAGCATTACCAACTTTCTCTGAGTATGCTTGATTTGGAAAGGGACTCCTCAATGTGAAAAGTAATCCCATTGAACATTCTATGGAATGTATTAATACTGAATTCTCTATAATTACTCGTATAATTTTGTATTATATACTACATCTTAAAACCTATTCTTTCTGAATTAAGATTGAGATAAGCAGGGCTGGGTGCAACTAGTTGAGTGCATACATAATACAGCAGTGTGTGTTTGGCATAATATTTAGGTGCTTAGTTGACCTGATTCATCTGTAACTTAGTGTGACTAAGGAAGTTATTGGTGAATAGTACATAACAACCTAGAGTGAAAATTCATTTACAACTAGTATTTGATGAATGCTGATCCCATTAAAATTCCTTCATAAGAAAGGATTTTGCTCTTTTGAATTAACTGGACGTCATGAGTCCAGGAGAGCTAGTAAGGGTATTACTGCCAAAGTGGAAGTAAATATTCATTTATCCTGGCACTCTCCCCATGTGAAAGTTTTTCATTTTAAAACATAATTTACTTTAAAAAAAAAAAAAAAAAGTTGCTAGCACAATTAAAAATTCTTATGTAAATGTATTTATACGTTATATGTTGAGTAATGCTTACTTTGTTTAGGGAGTCAGGTTGGCCATGCGAGTTACAGTGTTGAGCTTAATCTCACTTAGTAAACCTAAATTCATGAGTTGAATTCTGAACAGGGCAATAGGAATTTATTTAGTAGCAAACTCATTAAATAAAATCTGAAGTCCCTCCCTGGCTATAATAAAGTAGATAATCTATCTCAACTAGCCTTATAGCACAAAGTGGGCATTAATAAATAATAGTAGTAACTCCTATTTTTGACAGAATTTTTTAGGGGGGAAAAATTAAGACATCTGAAAGAAAACTAAGAATTTGAGGTTCCTTGGTAATGCTTTGGTTACTATAAGATTTAGGAGACAGTGAATAGATCTTAATTCAATTAAGCATATAGTGCAAAATGGATATAGCAGAGAATTTCATATAGTTATTTACAGGTCTACAGGTTTAGGAGTAAAGAAGGAAATTATGTCCAGTTACATAGCGAGTGGAAATCTTTCAGGAACCCCTGGACCAAAGAGGGGGAATACCTAGTTGCTAAGAATTCAAGGCTGACGTAAGTAACTGATTACATTTAGAAAACTCTTAATACTCTCACAAATGGAAATAATTGAAAATATGGAACTCATGGCTGCTTCATTGTAAATATTAAAAACAGAAGGGAACATTGAATGGAATAAATGAAGAAATTTATGATTGTGATGTTTCCAAACTAATTCTTGAATTATTTTCATCCTTTGTTGAAATATTTCAGAGTATTTTTGAACTTATCTCTTTTTTTTTATTTATTACAACCTTAAAATGAAATAAAAACCGCTCATATGAAATTTGTGATAACTAAATGTTAAACCTTTCAAATATACTCTTTTTTTTTAGCAGATTTTCACTTGAAGGAAATTAGCAACCTCAATAATACTCTGCCGTGTTTTTCATAAAATAAATAAACAATTATTATATATGTTAATGGCTGGATTGAACTATGGGGAAGGGGTTGGTGTTTAGATAGAGGCAAAACCAAAAATTTGTACTAGCTCACTTGTTATGAATCGGATCAAAAAATTGAGAATTAGCAAATATACTGCAAATTTAATTTCCAATAAATTTTGTTCTATGCACTGTTTTTGATTCACTATTTTGATTCCTGTTTGCATAAGCTACCTATTACTGGGCTAATAGAGAGTTGATGGTGAGTTGTGATCATATACTTATGATATACCAGCTCTTGGGAAATGCGTTTAGTTTATGCAGCTTGTGCTGTGTGATTGCTAGACTATAAAATACAAGCATTAAAAATTCCCTTGTATACACCCTCATTAGCACCAGAGATTGAACGATTCAGAAAACAAGATTTGATACACTCTTAGTTGAGATGCTTTAAAACTACAAAAAAAAAATCCTTTATTTTAAAATTATATTTGAATTTCAGAACATTTAGAAACCTCTCTATAATGTCTTGATTAGAACATTGGTGTACCACTCCAACACATTGGAAATCTGCTTAGTTTAAGCAACCCCTGTTTGAGGGACTTTTATTTTAAAAGAATACTTACATGTTTTAAATTCAAAACACAGCACAGTACTCTTTCTGATCATTGTGTATTATGGTGACAATTATAACCTATTTTGATCTTTTATTTTCTCAAATATGTAGATGATACGACTGCTGTTTATAATGTATTTATATTTTTAGCGGGAGCATGGATTCGCAGGTTGAGAGTAGTGTTGAGCGAACTGAGGGCTCTTCATGCCAGACCCAAGGGAATTACGAATACTACCCAAATTCCCAAAGTAAGAATAAACTTGCACTTTATTGCATCAAGCTCTCTCTAACCTAAAGTGGTGGCTCTATACTAACATTAATTATAAATTCTTTCATGATTTTTATTTTTATATTGTCTTTTTGATATTTTATGAGTGTCTATCGAGAACCTAAAATGTCTGAACTTATACGAGGAGGCTAAAAAGATGATTTAAATTAAGTTCAAAAGCCCTGCCTTTGAAGGGTTTTCTAAACTCTATTTTAAACCCAAATTCAGTCCTATATAAGGATATTCATCTCAATAATGAATTTATATTATTTCTAATTTCTTTCTCTGTTTGTAATCATCTACCTATTTCATCGGCTTTTTTTTTCTTTAAAATGAAGAGTTTAATTGTCCAGTTACTCATACAAACACTGTATACGACAGTGGTCTCGAACGTCAATGAGCGAAATCGGTAGATCTACCAACTAAAATCGGTACATTTGTACCTAAAATCGGTATATGACAAAAAAAAAAAAAATACAATTTTCAATCAAATTCGTTTATTTAACAAAAAAAATCCACTTATTATTAAGTATGTTATAATAACATAAAAACCAATTTTGAACATAAAAATATAATAACATAAAAATCAACTTACAACATAAAAATATGAGGTTTAACATAAAATCTACTTACAACATAAAAATATAATAACGTAAAAATCAGCGTACCTACTAACTTACATCTAACACACTTATATTTTAAATACAAAAACTGGAAATTTAGAGATTTTGAAAGTTAAACAAATTCCACACAAAAATGGAAATCTAACAAATTAAATTATTTTTTATAATGTTTCGGATTGCACCAATATTCTTTGGCCATAGCTGCAGTCATTTTTAAATTAATTTATAAGTCATAACAATTAGCATCCATGAAAAGTCGTTTTGAATGCAGTAGGCTAGTGATTGACTCAGCAGATAGCCTATTTCTTTGTTTTGTTTTCATAATATTAATTTGAGAAAATATGCTCTCATAAAATATTAAACATAAAAGTAGTTAACGAGGGAAACATTTGAGTCTCATCGCCACGCTTTAGCAAACTTACTTCATTCCAAATTAGTTCTACTTCATCAGAAAATGTTTTCATTTGATCACAATTTCTTAGAATGCGCCACTCTGTATCAATCCGAAATAACTCTGCTCGTTCATACTTGCTGTAAGGTGATTCCCCGCAACATTCAACATAAATGAAAAGGGTTGCCAACACAAAATTGTGAAATCGGTAGAAAAATCAGGAGAATTTCCATGTATTTTCTGAAATCGTGGAAAAATCATTGCATTTCGGTATTTCGGTAGTACAGAGTCCATTTCGGTAGAAATACCGAAAAATCGGTAGGTTCGAGACCACTGGTATACGATCATACAAATATTGATTAATTCATGAGAGGAAAATAGTTTAAGCATACTGGTCATGGAACCTGAAAATCATAGATATCTAACCTAGAGCTCCTCCACTGAGTTACACGTATGAGTACTGAGCCATACAAAAAACTCTTCTCTCGAAGCCAATTCTCTAAATATGACACCCCATGTTGATAGATTGAGGTGGGGACCAATACTTCTATGAGGATAACAATGTATTTCAAGACAGAATACCCATTTCTGAATTTAATTATGTTTGGAATTGTGATTTTTGTTTTTAAAAAATAATATTTATTTTCTGTTGCTATTTAATTTAAGCTGTTAATTGACGATGATTGTCTTCCTTCAGTTTATTGATGGGGCATCATATTTAGAAAGTTGGCTTAGAGGTGAATTATAGCATTCTTAGCACTTATTAAAGAGTTCATCTGCCTAACTTTTTGTTTTTTATTCCGTCTTGATAATATTCTTAATAGTCCCAAAATATTTCCTCCTCTTTATACCATGGTTGTAAAACTTATTTTTCTTGTTACAAGGTTTTATCATGTATAAGATAATAAACATAACCAATGATAAGTCCAAAATGGATGTTTATAAATAACAAAATTTGTTTTTTGTTGAGTGAGTAAAAACTCAGAATTAAAAAATCATGTTTTTAAGTAGTAAAATACAACCAATATTAATAATGCCTACCTTTAGGTAAACCTCAAGTCATTGGTTTGAATGTTGTGTGGGGAATACAAATTTACTTACGCATGAACTCAATAGAAAAAATCCTTAGTCCCACCTTTGCTAGAAAAGAATGGTAACTTATAGATAACCAGTTCCAATCAATATATTCAGAACACAGTTTTATGACTCCACACAATTTATTTTTAAAAATGCTTAGTGCTTTCAGGGATTTACGTTTTCATCAATAAAGCTACCAAAGCTACAACAATAAAATCTTTCGATAATAGCATATGATTAATAGAAATTGAATAAATTAAAATTTGTTTACTTACTGTCCTAATACATACAACATTACCTTAATAGATTTACATATAATTTTAATTTTAATGTTAAGGTAATATGTAAAAATAAATTAATTTATTCTATTTTAATAATAGGGGTTCAGGTTAGCCAAGTGAGTTAAAGCATTGGCCTTAATTTCTTATGGCGTATTCCAATCCCACCCGGGCAATAGGAACTTATTTAGTGACGGACTCATTCAATAAAATCCTTAGTCCCACCCTGGTCAGAAAAGGGTGGTAACCTGTAAATAACCTGTCCTGATGAGCCATAGTAGCAAAAAGTGGATGTTAAATAATAATAATATTTTAATCACAAATATGTTATTGTTGAAATATTTCATTGTAGCTTTGGAAGTTATATTGATTGTTTTGTTTTTTTATCCATGACCAGTTATGTATATTTAAAAAAAAATGTCTAGACCAAACTCCTTATTTATTGTAGCTCTGATGATGGAAATGTCAATTCCTGAAAGTGCTAGCTGTTTTTAAAAATAAATTGTAAGAAGCCACAAAACTGGGTTCTGAACAACCTGATTCACCACCAGCAGAATATATTAAAAAAAAAAATTATATGTTCCGATTATCCTCAGTGGGACAAAGTTGATGATGAGAAATAATAATTCATGTTTTCATGATCTTTCACATTGATTTCTGCATGTTTTTGTGACTTTTTTTGTTAAACACATTTTCATTAAAATTTTGTCTTTGTATACAGTTCTAGAGCTGCCACTGGTAAGTTAATATCTTTAATTACTCATTTATGTATTAGTTAAGGAAGTTGAGGCAATGCTAATACATTGTGCAACATAATAATTTAAAGCATTGATTATTTAGGTGTGTATGATGATGGGATTCTAAACTTTGTAGATAGTGGAAATGAGATGCCTAAGTTTATAACGTCCAATGTGGAAGCAAGCAACATCGGGAGGCAGATAGCTGAAGAGGTGATAGATGAACAGCGAAGAGCTCTTGACTCACCTCCTAGCAACAGGACACCTTCTCCTTCCCACCTCCAATCTACGACTGAGGTGGGTCCTAAGTATTCCCTCGCTCCCTCTCACTTATCCCTACCAGTCCTTGGGCTTATAAACGACTACGCACCTACCAACGAGGTAATCAATAGTTCACCTACGTAAATCTATAGCAGGATAACTTTTTTTTTTTTTAATAAAAAAAACCTCTCAATATTTACGTGCAATGGATAAAAGGGCTTTCTGGTATTTTTTTTTTCCAGCTTCAGTCTCGGGTATACATATTACAAATTCATAATTAACATTATGGAATAGATGCTGGCAGGTCATTAAATAAAAGTGCCTTTACAAAGGGGCAGCATAAACCGAATTTGCCACAAACTAGTATATTTCAACTCACTATATATTCTCAATTTCTCCCATAATAAGAAGCCCATGTAAAAAGTAATCGAAACACCAGCTGGATATGAGAAGTTTAGTTAAGCTACTCAAAATGAAAATCGTATGAGTAGGAGTGGGGTTTAACTGAACGTGAAATCTAAAAAAATGCACATATCTCGGATAACTTTTGAGACACACACACAAAAAGCATGGTACAATATTTATAGGAAACTAAATTTGCAATAGAACTAACTATATCCAATTTTTCAATCCAATATTTAAAATATTAAGAGAGTTATTTGTATATTTTTGTACCTAGTCCACTTCTACCTTCATGTTAGGCAACTGAGTACTGAAAAAGTCATGCCCAGCTTAAATTTCAATTCCTGTTTACATAGGCTTCAAACTGTAAGAGAAATAGAGATCAGATGTGAGCTGAGATAATTTTGACACTGGGATGTCTGAGTATTTAATGCAGTCCCTGTGTGACAGATGTATTTCACTCCATTTTATTAAAACTTTCCACACATGTCACTATTTTTAATAGCATCGCCAGCTCAGAGCCTCATATAGACTAATAGAAAATAGTGTGTAACTATGGTCAGCTGATAGAAAAAAATCAGCCCAGTTTTGTTTCACTATATTGTGATCTCAAGTGTCGTAAGGTTCTTTCATTTTGGAATATGTGTTAAGTTATATCAGAATTAGGTGTGCTATTATTGATTGAGTAAAGCTCAAAAAATTCTTATTAACACTTTATCACCAGTCGTGGTTGACGCATTTGCCCCCATCTCACTGGTTGAAACCCGCCTATAGCTATAGCTAAAAGTCTATTTATAGGCTATCGGTTGATAAGAGTTGGCAGTCGAAAAGCTGATTAATAGGCTAGCTATCAACAAGCATTGACATTGTGTAGGCATTCGAAATGTGGCAACAATGCAGGAGGCACTTAGCCATTACAGCCTTAATTCAGCCTACACCTTTCCAGCACCTCTCTGGAACTGAGGATTCGCTACGATGGTTTAGCGATCCTATGGAAGGGACAATCTCTACTAACCAGCTCCCACACGAAGAACACATGTACCAGTTTCCTGGCCTGTCTGTCTTTGGGCTTTGAACACACGACCACTACGTCTATGACCGGCAGTGAAGACAAACCTCCACTCCGGACTCCACCCAGCCCGTAGTTCATATTGAGTAAGCCGCTAGAAACTTACCCCATTAAGGCCGGAATGATCCCCGGCCCGGAACAGCAAAGCCAGCTAAGGACCTACTGTTCCTACGGTTCCCCTACCCAAGAGCTACACAGCGGGGGCTTACAGCTGCCCTTGGGGAGGGCAGGCGCCGTCCCCGAACAAGCATTGACAATCAAAAAGTCGATTAATAGGCTAGCTGTCAACATGTTTTGGCAGTTGAAAAGACAATTAACAGGGTAGCTGTCAACAAGCGTTAGCAGTCGAAAAACCGATTAATAGGCTATCTGTCAAAAAGTGTTGGCAGTTGAAAAGCCGACTAACAGGGTAGCTGTTGATTAGCCTTGGCAGTTGAAATGCCAATTAATAGGCTAGCTGTCAACAAACAATGGCAGTCGAAAATCCAATTAATAGGATATTTGTTAACAAGCATTGGCAGTTGAAAAGCCGATTAATAGGCTATCTGTCAACAAGTGTTGGCAGTTGAAAAGCCGATTAACAGGGTAGCTGTTGATAAGCATGGGCAGTCAGAAAGCCAATTAAGAGGCTAGCTGTCATCAAGCTCTGGCAGTCAAAAAGACGATTAATAGGCTAGCTGTCAACAAGCGTTGGCAGTCGAAAAGCAGATTAATTGGCTACCCATTGATAAAGTGTTAATATCGTGATCAACCTATCTGATTTTTATGATTCATTGGTAGACTATTTCATTGACACCAGTAAACAGAGTGATCTGGTTGTGAAATCTAGGACAAAATTGGTAGCTAGTAATAAAATCAATGCACGGGTCAGGGGTTGGATACATAACAATTATTTGGGTGAAGAACATGAATATTAAATCAGAAATTAGATAAAAAATGAAAGCTGAAATAACTCATAAAATCACACTTTAAGATGGATAATAATAAAGTTATATATGGAAGTAAGGGCCCCAAGTGAGGTAAGGTATAAGTCGTAATCTCCCTTGCTAAACCTAGTCGTGGGTTTGATTCCCACAGATAGTCATTAGGAATTTATTTAGTTGAGAGCTCCCTAAATAAAATCTCCAAACCCTTCCTGGCTAGAAAATGGCGGTAACTTGTGGATAATCTGCCTTTGAATTTATGTGTAGATGCTGGATGGTGGGGGCAGTATGTCAATAAAGAAAGAAGATAACTTATGATAACCTCCGCAAATTTTTACTCACCAAAAGGACAGAGCTGTTTTCAAAGGCAGTGCTTCATCATCAGTGCCCACTCAGGCTATAAAAGCAGAAGCCTGGAGTAGCACCTGTCTCAGGGCTTTCCTTATGAGTGACATTTTTGTCCTATTTACCAATGAGA